>PVHT020004019.1:2639983-2713565 GCA_004024745.2 Catagonus wagneri
TCCCTGCCCTTGCTCAGTGGGTTAACGATCTGGCGTTGCCGTGAGCTGTGGTGTAGGTCGCAGACGCGGCTCGGATCCTGCGTTGCTGTGGCCGCGGCGTAGGCCAGTGGCTACAGCTCCGATAAGACCCCTAGCCTGGGAACCTCCACATGCCGCAGGTGCGGCCCTAAAATGACAAAAAGGCAAAAAAAAAAAAAAACAATAGTGTTCTTTCCCTAGAATCAGCAATTACGCAATTAATTCCCTTCTAGTTCATCTATAAAATGGTCATAATACCGACCTACTATTAGTTCTTAGTTTTGTCGAAACTGATCTAAGTACTCAAATGCATATAGGTTGTACCACTTTAATCAAAATGCTAGTCAAATGCAGTATGAGAACAACACTTCCTAATGAATTAAAACCAATTTCAAAGCAAACCGAACTTAAGTAAATTAATCTGTTTACCACTGATCACTAACTACAGATTATGACTGAGAAATTAACTGTTAATCACCTGAAGATATAAAGTCATAATTACTTATATCCTTCCTCATAATTACCCCAAAATAATGGCTAAAAGCATAATTAATTATAACATTATACCTGGACATTTAAATAACTACTAAAAGAAGTATCCTTCTAAAAAAACACTAGAGGAATTCCCGTCATGGCTCAGCGGTTAACTAACCAGAAGATATCCATGAGGACGCAGGTTTGATCCCCGGCCTCGATCAGTGGGTTAAGGATCTGGGGTTGCCATAAGTTGTGGTGTAGGCCGGGAGCTGTAGCTCCGATTCGACACCTAGCCTGGGAACCTCCATATGCCGTGGGTGCGGCCCAATAAAGACAAAAGACAAAAATAAAATAAAATAAAAGCATAAGTATAACATTATACCTGGATATCTGAATAACTACTAAAAGAGGTATCCTAAAAAAGCACTAGAGGAGTTCCCGTTGTGGCTCAGCAGGTTAAGAATGCAACTAGTATCCATGAGGAGGAGAAGGCAGCTTCAATCCCTGGCCTAGGTTAAGGATCCAGCGTTGCCACAGTTTGAGGCGTAGTTCAAAGATGCAGCTCAGATCTAGCGTTCCTGTGGCACAGGCCAGCAGCTGCAGCTCCAATTTGACCCCTAGCCTGGGAACTTCCATAGGTCCCAGTTGCAGCCGTTTAAAAAAAAAAAAGGGAAGAAAAGGAGTTCCCATTGTGGCTCGGTGGTTAACGAATCCGACTAGAAATCGTGAGGTTGCGGTTCAATCCCTGACCTTGCTCAGTGGGTTAAGGATCCGGCATTGCCAAGAGCTACGTTGCTGTGGCTGTGGTGAAGGTTGGCAGCTACAGCTCCTGTTAGACCCCTAGCCTGGGAACCTCCATATGCCACGGGTGTGGCCCAAATAAGGCCAAAAGACAAAAAAAAAAAAAAAAAAAGGGAAGAAAAGCACTAGAAAAGTGATAGGACATTTTCACATAGAGTTTGAAATTACAGTTGACCCCTGAAAGACAACAGGGGTCAGAGACACTGACTCTTGGGCATATGTAGTTGAAAATCCACATTTAACTTTACAGTCAGCTCCAATATATTCATGGTTCTGCCTCTGTGAATTCAATTGTAGACCACGTAGTATTACAGTACATATTTATTGGGAGAAAAAATCCTCATTATAAGTGGATCCAAGAGTTCCTACTGTGGCACAATGGGATCAGCAATATCTTAGGAGCACTGAGGCGTGGGTTCAATCCCCAGCCCAGCACAAAGGGTTAAGGATCCAGCACTGCCAAAGCTCTAGCATAAGTTGCATTTATGGCCGGGATCTGATCCCTGGCCCAGGAACTCCATATACTGTAGGGTGGCCAAAAATAAATAAATAAAGGGATCCACGCAGTTCAAACCCATGAACTCTTCAAACTGTTGTTCTTCAAACTCTTAATTTTCAAGAATTAAATGTAGTTTTCAAACATATTTAAAAATATATAGCTCAATCTAAGCACTAACTTATTTTCTGATTCATAATTAACAATAAGTAAAATAATTTTCCACTTAACTCTAAAAAAATTATCCTCAGGAATTTCTTTCTTAAAAAACTATGGAAAATGTCAAATACATACAAAAGCAAGAGTACAAGGAATTCCTATACAACCATTATGCAGCTTCAACAAACATCGGTTTACTTTGTCCATTCATAAGCTCATCTACTTCCTATTTCCATCCCTCAGCCCTCATACGTGGATAATTTGAAGCAAATCCCCAGATAGCATACTATTTTATTCATAATGTTTCAGTATGTATCTCTAAAAGAATTTTTAGTATCAATTATCTATTATTAATAGACTATTCTAAAGAACAGAAATACTTTCACAACAGCCCAAACACAGATAATTCACTTCCTAGCACCCTTGCTCTCCTCCACATGTCAGGCCATGTTTTGCCCCCCTCTAACAATGTTTGGTTTTCTTTTTTAGCTGTACCCACAGCATGCAGAAGCTCCTAGGACAGGGATCCAATTCACACCACAGCAGTGCCAATGCCAGATCCTTAACCGGCTGAGCCACAGAAGAACTCCATCTAATACTATATTTTATATTTATTGGTTTAGGTAATCTCTCTTTCTGTGGACTTGTCAAACAAAATCCTATGGAAACCCCATCCCAGAAGCAGTTCCAATTGTGTTCCTCAGAGAGAATATTCTGGAAATTCCTTCCAGGGCTGTTCAACTGTGTGAGACGAAAACCTGCCTGCTCTTTATCCCAAATTAAAGCAGCTCCATCTTTTTTGTTCTATACTGGTGTTCCGTAATATGAGAATTCATTTTAAGCTAAAAAGTAAAAAAAACCCACAAAATCAAGTCCAAGTTCTTAAGCTAACAAACACATTTCTTCCTGACTTGACCCCTATTCACCTGCATCACATTTTTTTTTTTTTTTTTTTTGCCACAACCATAGCATAAGGAAGTTCCTGGGCCAGGGATGGAACACAAGCTGCAGCTGCGACCAAGGCCATAGCTGAGGCAACGCTGGATCCTTAACCTTCTGCACCACAGTAGGAACTCCTGCATCATACAATTTATACTTGCAGTTACACAAATCTCATGCTGTTATACCTCTCAGGCCTCAACCCTGCTTGTCCATTTATGCCTCCTTCCCTCTTCTGGCTGATATCTACTACTCACACCAAGATCTGGCCCTAGAAGCCTCTTCTTGAGTTTACATTACCCCCACTTATTAAGCATCTGCATTCCCCTGTGCAGACATTTAATAATTAAGAGTAATGTAAACTTACTACTTCAGACATTGTATTGGTTTTAATCGCCAAAGGTCTTAAGGACAGGGACAATATCTTTTTTCCATTCTTTTTTTGTATTATTCGTTTTTTAAACTCCAGCACTTATTACATATTCAAAAAGTCTACTCAGGAGTTCCTGTTATGGCACACTGGGTTAAGAATCCAACTGCAGGAGTTCCTGTCGTGGCACAGAGGAAACGAATCCAACTAGGAACCATGAGGTTGCGGGTTTGATCCCTGGCTTCATTCAGTGGGTTAAGGATCTGGTGTTGCCATAAGCTGTGGTGTAGGTTGCAGACACAGCTGGGATCCCTTGTTGCTATGGCTGTCGCATAGGCTGGCAACTGTAGCTCTGATGTGACCCCTAGCCTGGGAACCTCTACATGTCATGAGTGTGGCCCCAAATAAATAAATAAATACATTTTGGGTAAATGCAAACAGTATTTTCGATTTGCAATCATAAAAACTAAAATAATAAGTTAGGTTTTTTAACATGGCAATTTCAAAACAATGAAAACACAGAAATGAAGAAAAGGTAGAATTTTCTAACTTGAATGTTCACATCACAAATAAGCTTTGCTGTAAAATGCAGACAAGATATATCACTTGCCATTCTGGAGATTATTTATTTATTTACTTATTTATTTTTTTGGGTCTTTTTGCCTTATCTAGAGCCGCACCCGCGGCATATGGAGGTTCCCAGGCTAGGGGTCTAATAGGAGCTGTAGCTGCCAGCCTTCGCCACAGCCACAGCAACAAGGGATCCGAGCCGTGTCTGCAACCTACACCACAGCTCACGGCAACCCCAGATCCTTAACCCACTGAGCCAGGCCAGGGATTGAACCTGCAACCTCATGGTTCCTAGTCGGATTCGTTAACCTCTGAGCCATGACAGGAACTCCCTGGAGATTAATTTTTTACACTGTATCCTACATTTTATTATTTTAAATAACATAACAAAGTATACTTTCCATGTAGCTTAAATGATACACTACCTAGTATAGTCAAAGCTTTAATATTATTTGACCCTCCAATAATAATCTCTAAATGAGAATTTTATTTTTTTTGTTTGTTTTGCTTTTTTTAGGGCCACATCCATGGCATACGGAGGCTCCCAAGCTAGGGGGCTAATAGGAGCTACAGCTGCTGGCCTAAGCCACAGCCACAGCCACAGTCACAGCAATGGCAAATCTGAGCCGCATCTGTGACCTACACCACAGTTCATGGCAACGCTGGATCCTTAACCCACTGAGCGAGGCCAGGGATCAAACCCATAACCTCATGGTTCCTAGTTGGATTCGTTTCCACTGTGCCACAACGAGAACTAAGAGAATTTTTTTTTAATGCTATTATTTTCTTTAAGATATATGCAGTCAAATTACTTTCTACTCACCACAGAAAACTATCCCTCACAGTTGATGACACAGCCCCAAAACAAAATAAATAATAAATATGTACAAGCTATATTTGGATGCATTAAAAGGCAGATAACTGTTTTGGGCAGTGGAGCCTTGAGTAACTGATTCAGTACCTGGCAAGTCCCTACTTACTTTTAATTTACATTTCTAAAATATATATCTAGCTTTCCTCTCTCTGAAAGAGGACCAGTACAAGAAATGACACAGGTATTTCTCTAACAGGATATTTATTCTTTCCTCCTAAAAATATTTGTTGCTTACCTACTTACCAGAAACTATGGTAGCCCTCAAGGATACAAAATAAAGACATCACAATCCCAAGCTTGAAGTTGTAAGTTTACTGGGGGATACAGGACAGAAAAATAATCAACACATATTATGAAAAACGCTGTAACAGTATAATGGGAACACAGAACTTTTCCCCACTTTTCTGAAAACCAAGAGTATTAAGAGAACAAGAAGAAATGCTAACCAAATGACAATATGAATATCAAACTACCTATAAACATCCTTACCATTAACCAGAAAGGTTGTTCTGTAGCTAACTACTAAATTACTGTTTTCATTCATTAAAACTTAAAATACTTCATGTGCTTATGAACAAAATAATACTTTGAATTACACACCAGAACTTGGATAAATAAGTATTTTTATCCATATGCTGCAGGTGCAGCCCTAAAAAGACAAAAAAAAAAAAATTTCTATCAAAATTCACAGGGTATTCTGTTATTCTCAATAACAGAATAGAGCTTACCAGAAGCTGAAGAGAGAAAACAATTAGACTTACTATTTAAAGGGTACAGAGCTTAAGCTGGGGACAATGAAGAAGTTTTCAGTATAGATAATGGTGATGGTTACACATTACATATGTAATTAACACCACTGAATTGTATACTCATATATGAATAATAAATGCTTTTATAACAACAAAGGGTCTCCACCCCGCCCAAAAAAAAAAAAATCAATGTAATATACATTAATAGAACAAAAAGAATATACAATCAGCTCAATGGATATAGAAAAAGCATTTAAAAAAATCCAATCATAATAAAAATTCTCACCAACTTAAAATAGAGGGGAATTTCCTTAACTTAATGAAAGACAATTGTGAAAAAACACAGTTAACATCATATTCGATGGTGAATAAGACAGAAAGCTTTCCCCTTAAGATCAGGAACAAGATCAATACACTTTCACAACTGTTATTCAACACCGTATTGCAAGTTCTGGTCAAAGTAATAAATGAAAAAAAGGCATCCAAATTGGAAAGGCAGAAGTAGAACTACCTCAATTTGCAAATGACATATTTCTACACAAAGAAAATTCTTTAGGAATTCTCAAACACACACACAATACTAGAGCTAATAAACCAGTTTAGCAAAGGCAGTTTCTGGTGGCCTAGTGGGTTAAGGATCTAGCATTATCACTGTGATAGAGATTCGATCCCTGGCCCAGGAACATCCATATACTGCCAACCAGGTACACCCCCCAAACCAAAAAAGTTCACAGGGTACAAGACCAACCCCTAACCCCTTAACTATTACTTTTGTTTTTATATAAGAGCAATGACATTCAAAAAAAGAAAACAGAAAAAATTCTAATTTCAATAACATCCGAAGGAATGACAGTGAAAGAACTGTACACTGAAAACTACAAAAGACTGCTGAAAAGAAATTAAAGACCTAAATAAATGAAAAGACATCAATGTTCATTGATCAAAATTCTTTTTATTTTTTTTTCTGTCTTTTTGACTTTATCTAGAGCCACACTCACAGCATATGGAGGTTCCCAAGCTAGGGGTCTAACAGGAGCTGTAGCCACCAGCCTTCACCACAGCCACAGTAACACGGGATCCGAGCCACGTCTGTAACCTACACTACAGCTCCGGCAACGCCGGATCCTTAACCCACTGAGCAAGGCCAGGGATCGAACCCGCAACCTCATGGTTCTTAGTCGGATTCGTTAACCACTGAGCCACAAAGGGAACTCTGATCAAAATTCTTAATTTTGTTCAATACTCTCCAAAATAACCTACATATCCTATGCACTCCCTATGAAAATTCCAAATCTTCTTTGAAGAAATGGAAAAGCCAACTCTCAAATTCACAAGGAACTACAAGTAAACAGAATAGCCAAAACAATATTGGGGAAAAAAAGTAAAAAGACTGAGGCATCCTGAATGCAAAACTTACTACAAAGCTAAAGCAATCAGAATAATGTGATGCTAGTATAAGAACAGAAATACAGATCAATGATATAAAATTGAGAGTCCAGAAATAAACTCTCACAAATACGGTTAACAGATCTAAAACCAACACCATTCCAGGAGAAGGAACAGCCTATTCAACAAATGGTACTGGAGTTCTCATCATGGCTCAGCGGTAAGGAACCCAATTAATACCCAAGAGGATTGGGGTTCAATCCCTGGCTCTGCTCAGTGGGTTAAGGATCCAACGTTGCTGTGGCTGTGACACAGGCCAGCAGCTGCAGCTCCAATTCAACCCCTAGCCTGGGAATTTTCATATGCCTCCAGTGTGGGCCTAAAAAGGAAAAAAAAAATAGCACTGAGACAAGCTGGATCATCACATGCAAAAGAATAAAGCTGGACTCCTTCCTCATTCCACATACAAAAATTAACTTAAAGTGCATCATAGCCTAAATATAAGAACTGAAACTATAAAACTCTTAGAAGAAACCATAGGGTTAGTAAATCTTCATGACCTCAGATTTGGTAAAGGATTCTTAGATTTGATACCAAAAGGACAAGCAACAACAAAAAATAGACAAATGAGACTTCATCAAAATTAAAACTTTTGTGGGAGTTCCCACTGTGGCTCAACAGTAATGAACTAGCATCCATGAGGATGCGGGTTCAATCCCTGGCCCCCGATCAGTGGGTTAAGGATCCAGCACTGCCTTGAGCTGTGTTGTAGGTTGCAGACGTGGCCTGAATCTGGCATTGCTGTGGCTCTGGCATTGCTGTGGCTGTGGCGTAGGCCAGCAGCTGCAGCTCCAATCTGAACTACCATATGCCTCGGGTTCAGCCCTTAAAAAAAAAAATTAGGAGTTCATGTAATGGCGCAGTGGTTAACGCAACCAACTAGGAACCATGAGGTTGTGGGTTCAATCCCTGGCCTTGCTCAGTGGGTTAATGATCCAGTGTTGCCATGAGCTGTGGTATAGGTCAGACGCGGCTCAGATCCCACGCTGCTGTGGCTCAGGTGTAGGCCAGCAGCTGTAGCTCCAATTAGACCCCTAGCCTGGGAATCACCACATGCCACAGGTGTGGCTCTTTAAGGCAAAAAATAAATAAATAAAAATTTGTGAATCAAGTAACAATATCAAGAATGTGAAAAGACAAGAGTTCCCGTCATGGCTCAGTGGTTAACGAATCCAACTAGGAACCATGAGGTTGCGGGTTCGATCCCTGGCCTCGCTCAGTGGGTTAAGGATCCGGTGTTGCCGTGAGCTATGGTGTAGGTTGCAGACGCGGCTCGGATCCCGCGTTGCTGTGGCTCTGGTATAGGCTGACGGCTACAGCTCCGATTAGACCCCTAGCCTGGGAACCTCCATATGCTGCAGGGGCGGCCCTAGATAAGGCAAAAAGACAAAAAAATAAAAAAGAATGTGAAAAGACAACATATCAGCTGGGATAAAATATTCACAATTCCTAACTGCTAAGGCCTTAATATCTACTACAGATAAAGAACTCTTAAAACTCAACAAAAGGGCAAACCCAATATTAAAATGAGCAAAGGATATGAACAGACATTTCTACAATGAAGATATGCAAGTGGCCAAAAAGCACGTGGAAAGATGGTTACTGATGAGTGAGGAATGCAAATCAATACGAAATACCATTTCACACCCATTAGGATGGCTTTAATCCAAAAGATGGAAAATAGGGAGTTCCCATCATAGCTCAGTGGTTACAAATCCGACTAGTATCCATTAGGACATGGGTTCAATCCCTGGCCTGGCTCAGTGGATTAAGGACCCGGGGTTGCCATGACCTGTGGTGTAGGCCGGCAGCTATAGCTCCAATTCAACCCCTAGCCTGGGAATTTCATATGCCATGGATGTGGCCTTACAAAGACAAAAAAAAATAAAAAGGAAAATAAAGCATCAGATAGATGAGAATGTGGACAAATAAGAACTCTAGAACATTGATGGTGGGGATTTAAGATGGTGTAGCAACTGAAAAAGAGAGTTTGGCAGTGCCTCAACAAGATAAAAATAAAATTACCATGTCCCAAAAATTCCACTCCTAGGTATACAGTGAACAATAATATAAAGATATACCTACAAAGAGACTAGTACACATATAGTTATAGCAGCATTATTCACAAAGCCAAAAAGTGGGAAGAAACCAATGTCCCTCAATGAATGAAAATGTGGTATATTAATACAATGGAAAATTCTTCATCCATAAAAAGGAACGAAGTCCTAGTACATACTATATGGACGAATTATGAAAACATTATGCTAAGTGAAAGAGGCCAGAGGTAAAAGGCCACATACTGTATGGATTCATTTACATGAAATATCCGCAATAAGTAAATACATAGAGACAGAAAGTAAACTGATGAGTGCCAGGGCGTAAGATGAAAGGTGTATTGGAAGGGACTGCCTAATGGGTTTGGGGTTTTCACTTTATTTCACGTGATGAAATAAATTGTGCAGCAGGTGCACAATATCGTGAATATACTAAACGCCAATGACACTGAAAACGGTTAATTTCATTATGTGAATTTACACCAATTTTTATAAAAAGCAGAGGGAGAATAATGGGAGTATGCAAGTTCAGAAATCATGATTTTTTTGTCTTAGTTCTAATATTTAACTTTAAAACTAAATAATATTAAATGTGGATTCAAGACAGGTATACACCCAAGAGAAAAGAATACATCCACACAAAAATTTTTATATGAATACTAATCCCAGCAATCATAATAGTCAAAATGTCGAAACAAATCAAAGGTCCACCAACTGATGGATAGCAGCATGTGGGATATATCCATGCACTGGAATATTAAATCACAAAAAGAAATGGAGTACTGGTATTTGCTAATGCGTGGATTAACCTTGAAAATATGCTAAGTTAAAAAACTCAATAACAAAAGACCACTTATTATGATTTTATTTATATGAAATGTCTAGAAAAGGAAAATCCACGGAGAAAGAACATAAACTGGCAACTACCTAGGGCGGAGGAAAGTTACTGCTAATGGAGTAATGAAAATTTTTTACAGTTAGGTTTTGGTGATGTGATTTATCATTAATAAACATATCAAAGAGCTAAACAAACAGCTAAAATTATGAAAATCTTAGAACGCATCAGCAAATCTTCATAACCTAAGATTTGGAAATGGATTCATAGTAAGGACACCAAAAGTACAAGCAACAAAAGGAAAAATAGGTAAACTACATATCATCAAAATTAAAATTCTTGGGTGGTTCCCAAAAGGATCTGGAATTGCCACTGTCTGCATCCCTTTTTTTTTTTTAAGGCCACACCTGCGGCCTAATGGAAGTTCCTGGGCCGGGCTAGACTAAGGGTTGAATGGGAGCTGCAACTGCTGTCATATGTCACAACTACAGCAAGGCAGGATCCGAGCCGCATCTGCAACCTACACCACAGCTCATGGCAATGCCAGATCTTTTAACCCATTGAGCGAAGCCAGGGATTGAGCCCTCATCCTCATGAATACTAGTCAGATTCTTAACCTGCTGAGCCACAACGGGAAACTCCGACACTTGTCTTTCTATTCATGTTTTCAGGACAAATTGACATGTAGACTTGAGAAAAACTAATGATCAAATTTCTACCTCTCATTTTAATCTCCCACTCATAAGGCAAAAGTTCACTAAAAATACATTGTGTAATGAACAGTACCTTTAGTCCTCTGCAACAGGGGAGGCAGCATAACAGAGAGAAAATGCTCAGAAGCCAGATGGCCTTGGCTGGAATACCAGCCCATCACTTGGGAAACCACTTAAATTTCTCTAAGCCTCCATTTCCTAATGTCCCAGTTTTAGTATAGGTGATAACCAAAGCAAGCACTACATTTCCTAATGTGTAAACCTGAAATAACAGCTGTGCCTAGCAACTCTGTGGTCTTGGTCTGAGGATTAAATGAGAAAATACTTATTGAGTGCTTAGTACAGAGCCTTGCTGCCTAGCATACGGTACTCAATATATGTTAACTATGATATTAACAATAGCAACAAATACCAGCCATGTGCTAGGAGTTAATTTCCAAAACATCTTATAGATTAAGAAACTGAGATTGGAGTTCCCGTTGTGGCTCAGCACAAACGAATCTGACTAGCATCCATGAGGACATAGGTTTGATCCCTGGCCTCACTCAGTGGGTTAAGGATCCACCATTGCCATGAGCTGTGGTGTAGCTCGCAGACATGGCTTGGATCTGGCATAGCTGTGGCTGTGGCTTAGACCAGTGGCTACAGCTCCAATTCAACCCCTAGCCTGGGAACCTCCATATGCTGCAGGTGCAGCCCTTAAAAAAAAAAAAAAGGAAAGAAAGAAACTGAGGCTGAGGAGTCTGATGGCAGCCTAGCAGTTGAGGATTGGTGTTGTCACTGCTGTGGCACACGTTTGATTCCTGGCCCAGGAAATTCTGCAAAGCCACCCCGCCTCCCAGCCCCCCAAAAAAGAAAAAGTAGAGAAACCAAGGATGAAAGGTGAGGTCACTTGTCCAAGGTATACAAAGTAGTCACGTCTGATCTCAAATGGAGATCTGTCCAACTCCAAAGACCACATTCTTTCTACAATCCCAAACTGCCTCTCTATTTAAGGAGTCTGAAGACTTCTTCTTCTTTTTTTTTTTTTTTTGCTTTATCTAGGGCCGTACCCACAACATATGGAGGTTCCCCAAGCTAGGGGTCTAACAGGAGCTGTAGCTGCCAGCCTTCGCCACAGCCACAGCAACGCGGGATCCGAGCCGCGTCTGCAACCTACACCACAGCTCACGGCAACGCCGGATCCTTAACCCACTGAGCAAGGCCAGGGATCGAACCCGCAACCTCATGGTTCTTAGTCTGATTAATTAACCACTGAGCCATGACGGGAACTCCAGGAGTCTTATGACTTCTTTTAATGAGATTTAATCCATTCTATTCCTAGTGAGTAGCAGCCAAAATTAAAAACCAGTAACAGGTTAATAAGAGATAAAAAATTCAAAGTTCACCATCAAATACAAGTTGAAAAAAAATATCATTTCAATTATTAAAAAAAAGATTTAGGAAACGGCCTAGACTTTAACCACCCGCTTCAATGTTATCCCTTCCTACTCCACCCTCCCAGCCTTCTCATGCCATATAAACTCTTTATTCTTCCCAAAACAGCAACTATTTCAGTCTTTGGAATCCTAAATCATACTCCTCTTGGCATAGCACACTTTGCCCTGCCTTAACTTCCACCATATTCCCATCTTATGAATGCCTGGCACATAAAAAAATAACTGGATGATGAATGAAGAATGTCTCAACTGTCTCAATGTTAGCAATTTTCAAATTGCACAGTTATAATAAAATGTAGTTGTAAAGTCACTTTTAACTAAAAATTTAGAAACTAAATTATTATAAAAATAATCACACAGAAAATGAAGTGAAACTCATTCTATTAGAACAGTATTACCTGATACCAAAACCAGAAAAAGACATTACAAGAAAACTACAGACTAGTATCCCTTATGCATAAAGACACAAAAATTCTCAAGAAGGTACTAGCAACCCTAATATACCAACAAATAAAAAATATTATATACCATGAACAAGTGGAATTTATCCTAGGAATGTAAAGGCTAGTTCAACATACAAAAAATCAACTAATATAACATTTCACACTAAGGAATGAAGGAGGGGAGAGAGTTCCTATTGTGGCGTAGCAGTAGCAAACCCAACCAGTAACCATGAGGACTTGGGTTCAATCCTTGGCCTTCCTCAGTGGTCTAATGATCTGGTGTTGACATGAGCTATGGTGTAGGTCACAGATGCAGCTCAGAGCTGGCACTGCTGTGGCTATGGTATAGGCCAGCAGCTAGAGCTCCAATTCTGGAGAGCCCTAGCCTGGGAACTTCCATATGCTGCAGGTACAGCCCTAAAAAGACCCCCCCCCCCAAAAAAAAAAAAGGAATGAAGAGGGAAAGCATACAATCATCTATAGATGAAAAGACACCTAGGGAGCTCCCGTTGTGGCTCAGTGGTTAATGAATCTGACTAGGAACCAGGTTGTCGGTTCGATCCCTGACCTCTCAGTGGGTTAAGGATCTGGCATTGCTATGAGCTTTGATGTAGGTCGCAGACGCAGCTCGGATCCTGCGTTGCTGTGGCCATGGCATAGGCCAGTGGCTACAGCTCCAATTAGACCCCTAGCCTAGGAACCTCCATATGCTGCAATGTGCAGCCCTAGAAAAGGCAAAAAGACAAAAAAAGAGAGAGAGAGAGAAAGAACAACAAGCTAGGAATAAAAAGGACCTTCCTCGATCTGATAAAGGGCACATATGAAAAATTTATAGGCAAAAAAAGAAAAATTTAGACAAAAACCACAACTAATAGTGAACAGTGGATGCATTCCCCCTAGGATCAGTATAAGGATGCCCTCTTGCCATTTTTTTTAAGATTTTTATTTTTTCCATTATAGTTGATTTACAGTGTTCTGTCAATTTCTACCGTATAGCAAAGTGACCCAGTGATAAATATATACATATATATATATATATATATATATATATCCAGAATATACATATTCTTTTTCTCACATTTTCTTCCATCATGTTCCATCACAAGTGACTAGATATAGTTCCCTGTGCTATATAGTAGGATCTCATTGCCACAGTTTGGGTCCATTAACCCCAAACTCTCAGTCCATCCCACTCTTTCCCCCAACTCTTGCCATTTTTATTCAACATCATACTGAAGATTCTAGATTCAATAATTTAAGTAAGAAACAAAAGGACTGGGATTAGAAAGGAAAAAGTAAAATCATCTCTATCTGCAGATGACATAAAAAGAAAACCCCACAAAAATTTTTTAAACTACTAAAACTAATGAGTTCAGAAAGACTGCAAAATACAAGATCAATATACAAAAAATCCATTGTATTTCTATACACTAACAATGCACCATCCAAAAACAAAATTAACAATTCCATTATAATAGCATTAAAAAAAAAAAACCTCAGGAATGTTTAAAAAGGAGTGTAAGAATTGTACACGAAAACCACAGAACACCAATGAAAGATAATAAAAGAAGACCTAATCAGACCACTCTCACCTTCTGAGAAGGACCGCATTCTGCCTATGGAACATGTACCTCTCTAAACTTTTCACTTAAAAAAAAAAAAAAGACCTAAATTAATGGAGAAACACCCATGATCACAGATTGGAGACAATATTACTAAGATAATGATAAACCACAAAATCATCTACAGATTCAACAAAATATCAAAATTCCAGTTCACTTTTTTGCAGAAATTGACAAGCTAATCCTAAAAGCTGTATGAAAATGCAAGGAATGCAGAATATCCAAATCAACCTTGAAAATAAAAAGCAAACTTAAAGGACTCACACTTTCTGATTTCAAAACTTACTGCAAAACTACATCAATCAAAAATGTGTGGTGCTGGCATAAGGATATATATATAGATATATAAATATACACACGACCCTGCAGAGGAAGAACAGAATTTGCAGAACAGAATTGAGAGTCCACAAACAAATCTGTGTATATTTTCAACTAGGACGCCAAGACCATTCAATAGGAAAAGAACAGTCTTTTCAACAAATGGTGCTGGGACAACTGGATACCCACATGAAAAAGAAGCTGGGTCCCTACCTCACCTTATAAACAAAAATTCTAAATGGATCAAAATTCATTTAAAAAAAAATGGATCAAAGATCTAAATGTAAAAGATTAAAAAAATATAAAACTGTAAGGAAAAAACAAGAGAGTAAATTCTTCCTGATCTTAGATTAGGAAATAGTTCCTTAGACACTATACCAAAAACAAAAGGCCCCCCCAAAAAAAAGCTATATTGGGCTTCATCAAGATCAAAAACCTTTGAGAAGGTCCCAGTGGGGCTCAGTAGCAACGAACCTGACTACTATCCATGAGGATGTGGGTTCAATCTCTGGCTCCACTCGGTTAAGAATCTGGTGTTGCCATAGCTGTGGTGTAAGTCGAAGACGTGGCTCATATCTGGAGTTGCTGTGGCTGTGGTATAGGCCGGCAGCTACAGCTCCAATTCAGCCCCTAGCCTGAGAACCTCTGTATGCCTTTGCTGTGGCCCTAAAAATAAAAAACTTAAAAAAAAAAAAAATGAAAACCTTTGAGCTTCAAGAATGCCACCAAGAAATTGAAAAAAACTCAGAATGGCAGAAAATATTTGCAAATAATTATCTGATACAGTATTTATATCCAGAACATGTAAGGAACTATAACAACTCAACAATAAAAAAGACAATTATTTTTGTGCTCAAAACATGTGGAAGCTCCCAGCCAGAGATTGAACCCTCACAACAGCAGTGACCTGAGCCACTGCACTGACAATACTAGATCCTTAACCTCCTGCACAGGGAAACTCTAAAGGCAGCTGATTTTATTTTTTTTAAGGGCCACACCTGCAGCATATAGAAATTCCCAGGCTAGGGGTTGAACTGGAGCTGCAGCTGCTGGCCTATGCCACAGCTACAGCAAAGCCAGATCTGAGCAAAGTCTGCAACCTACACCACAACTCACTTCAACACCACATCCTTAACCCACTGAGAGGGGCCAGGAATGGAACCCATATTCTCATGGATACTAGTTGGGTTTGTTACTGCTGAGCCACAAGGGAACTCCTAAAGACAGCCAATTAAAAAAGTAATAATAAAAATAAAGACAATTTTTTTAAAAATGGGCAAAAGAGGGAGTTCCCGTTGTAGTGCAGTGGAAATGAATCCAACTAGGAACCATGAGGTTATGGGTTCCACCCCTGGCCTCGCTCAGTGGGTTAAGGATCTGGTGCTGCTGTGAGCTGTGGTGTAGGTCACAGATGTGGCTCAGATCAGCCATTGCTGTGTCTGTGGTGTAGGCCGGCAGCTGTAGATCCAATTTGACCCCTACCCTGGGAACCTCCAAGTGCCGTGCATGTGGCCCTAAAAAAGGGAAAAGACTTAGAAGCTAGACTCTACAAAGCAACTATACAAATGATCCATAAGCACATAAAAATGATGTTCAACACTATAAATTTAAATCAAAACGACAATGAGATAACACTTAGTACTCACTAGGATAGCTAAAATTAAAAAAAGAAAAAAAAGTTGGGAGTTCGCATCATGGCTCACCAGAAAAGAACCATTGACTAGTATCCATGAGGATGCGGGTTTGACCCCTGGCCCCACTCAGGCGGTTAAGCATCTGGTATTGCTGTGAGCTGTGGTGTAGATCGCAGACAGGGCTCTGACCCCACATTGCTATAGCTGTGGCACAGGCCCCCAGGTGCAGCTCCAATTTGAGCCCTAGCCTGGGAACTTGTATATGCCATAGGTGCAGCCCTAAAAAGAAAAAAAAAAAAAGGTTGGAGTTCCATGGTGGCTCAGCAGGTTAAGGGTTCAGCATTGTCACTTCGGTGGCACAGTCTGGATACCTGGCCCGAGAACTTTCAAAAATCACAGGTGAGGCCAAAAACTAGATAAAAAAATTTTTTTCTTTTTTTTTTTTTTTTTGCTTTTTAGGGCCACACCTGCAGCATATGGAGGTTCCCAGGCTAGGGGTCAAACTGGAGCTGTAGCTGCCAGCCTATGCCACAACCACAGCAATGCAGGATCCGAGCCGCATCTGGGACCTACACCACAGCTCACGGCAACGCCAGATCCTTAACCTACTGAGCGAGGCCAGGGATCGAACCCGCAACCTCACAGTTCCTAGTCGGACTTGTTAACCACTGAGCTACGATGGGAACTCCTAAAAATTTTTTAAAATACCAAGTATTAGCAATATGAAGAAATTACAACTATCATACATCACCAGTAGCACTATAAAAGGATACAGGACAATGGAGTGGTTCCTCAAAATGTTAAAGAATCACCAAATGACCCAGCAATACCACTCCTAGGAATATACCCAAGAGAACTGAAAACACACGTTCGTACAAAAACACCTGAATACAATTGTTCCTAAAAGCATTTCTCCTAAGAGGCAAAAAAGTGGGAACAAAACAAAACCTCATCTAAAAAAAAAATTATAATTCCTGTTGTGGCACAGTAGGTTAAGGATCTGGCACTGTCTCTGCAAAAGTGCAGGTTAGATCCCTGGTCTGGCACAGTGGGTTAAGCATCAATCCAGAGTTGCCACACCTGTGGCACATGTCGCATTCGAACCCTGGCCCGGGTAACTTCCCCATGGCGAATGTGGCAAAGAAAAACAAAACCAAAAAAAACACTGCAAAACAAACAAAAACGCCCATCAACTGATGAACGGATAAACAAAAGATGGTATAGCAACGTAATGCAATATTATTTGGCAATAAAAACGAATTATTAAATTACTATTAAAATTATTACTTACAATAATACTACAACATGGATAAACCTGAAAACATTATGTTAAATGAAAATCAGACAAGAAAGGCCACAAACTGAATGATTCTACTTACACAAAATACATATCCAGAAAATAAATACATATTCAGATAAATTCAGAGGCTGAAAGTAAATTTGTGGTTGCCAAGGACAGGGGATGGGAAAATAAGGAGTAATTGCTGGCTACTGTTTCTTTCTAGGTAATGAAATGTTTCGGAATTAGATAGCAGGGTTTTTTTTTTTTTTTGTCTTTTGTCATTTTTGGGCCGCACCCGCAGCACGTGGAGGTTTCCAGGCTAGGGGTCTAATCGGAGCTACAGCTGCTGGTCTAAGCCACAGCACAGCAACTGCAGCATCCGAGCCGCGTCTGCAACCTACACCACAGCTCACAGCAACGCTGGATCCTTAACCCACTGAGCAGGGCCAGGGATCGAACCCGCAACCTCATGGTTTCTAGTCGGATTTATTTCCACTGCAACACGACAGGAAATCTTAGATGTCAGTTTTGATTATTCAACTCTGTAAGTACCCACACTCTGTAAATGCCACGCTCAGTTGTACCCTTGACTTTTAAAATGCAGTACTATAGTTTTTTCATTTATAAGCAGTACAGATATTCAAAGCTGAAATACTGAAAAAAAATTCTATATGATATTAAGTGTAGAATGTCAGCTTGATTTTTAAAAGTCCATGCTTTAAACAACCAAAAATACCTTCAGAAATAGAGAAAGAGGAAAGGAGGAAGGAAGGAAGAAAGGAAGAAAAAAAAGACTTCCCAAATTCTACATTTAGGTACCAAGTAAGTGTTTACTATTCCTTTTCCCCCTCAGGTATAAGAAGTAGCTTCATTAAAAATCACCACCGATGGAGTTTCCGTCATGGCTCAGTGGAAACAAACCCAACTAGTATCCATAAGGACACTGGCTTCATTCAGTGTGCTAAGGATCCAGTGTCGCCACGAACTGTGGTGTAGGTCACAGACACAGCTTGGATCCCTCATTACTGTGGCTGTGATACAGACTGGCAGTTGTAGCTCCAATTGGACCCCTAGCGTGGATACTTCCATATGCTGCAGGTGCGGCCCTAAAATCAAAAAAAATCCCCACTGAGGAGTTCCCTTGTGCCACAGTGGGTTAAGTATCTGGTAAAGTCACTTCAGGCGGCCCAGGTTGCTGCCATGGCACAGATTCTGTCCCTGGACTGGGAACTTCCGCTTGCTGTGGGTGCATTAAAAAAAGAGAATCCTCACTCATGTTCATATCAGCATAATTCACTATGGCGAAAAGGTGGCTATAACTGATGAATGGATAAAGAAAATGTAGTATATACATACAACAGAACATCTTTTAAAAGGAAGAAAATTCAGGAGTTCTTGTTTGGCTCAGTAGGTTGAGGACCCAACATTGTCTCTGTAAGGATACGTGTTTGATCCCTGGCCTCACTCAGGGGTTTCAGGATCCAGAGTTGCCACGAGCAGCAGCACAGGTCGCAGGAGTGGCTTAAATTCAGTACTGATGAGGCTGTGGCACAGGACTGCTGCTGTAGCTTCAATTCAACCCCAGCCTAGGAACTTCCATATGACCTGGGCACAGCCAAAAAAGAGTTCTCGTCATGGCTCAGTGGTAACAAACCTGACTAGGATGCAGGGTTCGATCCGTGGTCTCACTCACTGGGTTAGGGATCCGGCATTGCCATAAACTCTGATGTAGGTCACAGACGCAGCTTGGATCTGGCATTGCTGTGGCTGTAGTGTAGTCCAGCAGCTGAATCTCTGATTCAAACCCTAGTCTGGGAATTTCCACATGCTGCGGGTTTGGCCCTAAAAAGAAAAAGAAGAAAGAAAATTCTTTTTCTTTCTACAACTACAGCCAAGGCCGCAGTCACAGAAGTTCCCAGGCCAGGGATCAAACCTGCACCGTAACAGCAACACACCACACGCACTTGCGGCCAGATCCTAGGCAACATGAAAATTCCAAGGAAGAAAATACTGACAGGCTACAACATGGACGAACTCGGAAGATATTACACTAAGTGAAATAAGGCAATCACACAAAGATAAATACTGTATAATTCCATTTACATGAGGTATCTACATAGATCAAATTCAGAGATAGAAAGCAGAATGGTAGTTACCAGGGGCTGGGAGGAAGAGAAAGTATAAAGTCGCTTAACAAGTTCTGATTTTCCAAGATGGAAAGAAGTGTTCTGGAGAATGGTTGCACAAAATGTGAATATACCTAACATTACTCAACTATACACTTCACAACAGTTAGGATGGTAAACTTTACACTATATATATTTTACCAAAATTAAAAATAAAAATGATACAAAGAATCCTCACCACAATTCCCCCTGTGGCCCAGTGGGTTAAGAAACTGACTGTAGCAGCTCAGGTCACTGCAGAGGCAAGAGTTCCATCCCCAGCCTAGCGCATGGGTTAAGAATCCCACGTTGCCACAGCTGTGGCACAGGTTCCAGCTGTGGCTTGGATTTAATCACTGACCTGGGAACTTCACTATGCCACAGGTGCAGCCATAAAATTTTAAAAGAATCCTAATTGTAGGAGTTCCCTTCGTGGCACAGCAGTTAACAAATCCGACTAGGAACCATAAGGTTGCGGGTTCAATCCCTGGCCCATCATGGCTCAGTGGAAACAAATCTCACTAGGAACCATGAGGTTGCAGGTTTGATCTCTGGCCCTGCTCAGTGGGTTAAGGATCCCATGTTGCCATGAGCTGTGGTGTAGGTTGCAGACATGGCTCGGATCCTGCGTTGCTGTGGCTGTGGTGTAGGGAGGCGACTATAGCTCCAATTCGACCCCTAGCTGCAAGTGCGGCCCTAAAACGACAAAAAGCAAAAAAAAAAAAAGAATTCTGATTGTAATAGGCACATATATTGCTGGTTGGGAGTATAAATATATATACTGTTTTGGTAGGCAATTTGGCAAATTTTTCAAAATTATAAATATATTTGATCCACAATTCCCGTACTGGAGATTTACCCTACAGATTTATGTGCATACATTCAAAATGACTTATTACGTACACCTATAAATGTTATAAAATTCATTAATTAAAAAATAAATTAAAGAATGTAAAAAAACTTTATTATGTAAAGTTTTTCACTTTCAGCAAGAGTATTTATTTGAATTGAAAACGTCCATACACTCACACAATCAAATACTATCTAGGTGTAAAAAGCATGAGAAAAGGAGTTCCTGCTGTAGCACAGCAGTGCCAACTGCAGCAGCAGCTCGGAACTCTACAGAGATTGTCCCCAGCCCAGCACAGTGTCTTAAAAGGATCCAGCATTGCTGTAGCACGCCCCCAACTGTGGTTCAGATTCAATCGCTGGCCCCAGGAACTTCCATATGCCATCAAAGAACGAGAAAACAATGTTCAAAAATGAAAAGATTTCAGAGTTCCCATCGTGGCTCAGTGGTTAACAAATCTGACTAAGAACCATGAGGTTGCGGGTTCGATCCCTGGCTTTGCTCAGTGGGTTAAGGATCCGGCGTTGCCGTGAGCTGTGGTGTAGGTTGCAGACGCGGCTGGGATCCCGCGTTGCTGTGACTGTGGCTAAGGCCGGCAGCTACATACAGCTCCTGTTAGACCCCTAGCCTGGGAACCTCCATATGCCGCAGGTGCGGCTCTAGATAAAGGCAAAAAGACCAAAAAAAAAAAAAAAAAAGAAAAGATTTCAACAATATATTAAGTGAAAAAGCAAGATTAAGTGTGCACAATCTGCTACCTCTGTCACTAAAATTTTTAGGTGGGAAGAGCCACAGGAACTGAAAGTGTCAAGTGAGCAGACAAGGTACAAGGATATTTCATTAGTTATCTTTCTATATTTTTCAATCATATACCTAATTCAAAAATTCAATTTGAGGAGTTCCCGTCATGGTGCAGTGGAAACAAATCCGACTAGGAACCATGAGATTGCAGGTTGGATACCTGGCCTCGCTCAGTGGGTTAAGGATCCAGCGTTGCTGTGAGCTGTGGTGTAGGTCACAGATGCGGCTCGGATCCTGCATTGCTGTGGCTGTGGTATAGGCTAGCAGCTGTAGCTCTGAATGAACCCCTAGCCTGAGAACCTCCATATGCCGCAGGTGCGGCCCTAAAAAAGACCAAAAAAAAAAAAAATTCAATTTGAAAAAACAAGGTCTATTAGCTCGGCTTAAAAGTAAAATAAAGTATTTTTATACTTTGTATACTAAGCTTCCTCCTTTAATTAAAACTATTCATATCTTGTTGGGTAACCAGCCACCCTAGATGGCCCCCAATTATCCACGCTTCAAGATACTGCCCTCCAAGACCATTTTCCCTTGGATTTTCTTGCTAGGTCTCTCCTCTCTTGGATCACTCACTCTGGCGGAAGCCAGCTACATACTGTGAGCAGCCCTATGAAGGGGCTCACAGGGCAAGGAACTGAGGCTTCCCGTGAACAGCCAACAACCATGAGTGAGTCATCTTGGATGAGGATGGTGTATCTTTCAAATGACTGCAACCATGATGGACATCTTGCTTATCATCTCATGAAGGACTAAGTCAGAACCATCTAACTAAGCCACTCCCTGATTCCTAATGCTATGTGAGAGAAAACGTTTATTGTTTTAGACTGCTAAATTTGAAGGTAAAATTTGTTAGGCAGAAGAGATAACTAATACAAAGGCAAACAATCCTTTTAAGAATTCTTTATAAGAATTTGTTTTCAAGAAGGATATTAAAGACAATATAAAAATTATCAGCATAGTGCTAGATATTAAAATCTCTATTAGATCAATAAGACAGTAGGAGACAGGATTTCTTCAAATTATTACAAGTGTGCAAAGTTGGTTTATCAAATACATAGATGCAAAATAAGTTTCAGGTCACTAAAATAAACTACTCCAAAACACAAATTTGGTAATACGAAAAATCAAACTTCAGCTCTACAACTATAGAAAATCATTAACTAAAATGAAGAACAGATTGAGAATATTTATACCCAATAATATAAACGGACAACAGCTAGAAAACACTACAACCAGACAGATAAGTCAACAAAGGATATAAACACAAAGGCCTTAGGAGTAAACAAAGAAATCATTTTCAACAATAAAGCTGTATTGGAGTTCCTGTCGTGGCTCAGTGGTTAACGAATCCGACTAGTAACCATGAGGTTGCAGGTTTGATCCCTGGCCTTGCTCAGGGTTAAGGATCCAGCGTTGCTGTGAGCTGTGGTGTAAGTCGCAGACGTGGCTCGGATCCCATGCTGCTGTGGCTATGGCGTAGGCTGGCAGCTACAGCTCCTGTTAGACCTCTAGCCTGGGAACCTCCATATGCCGCAGGTGCGGCTCTAGATAAAGGCAAAAAGACAAAACAAACAAACAAACAAACAAAAACAATAAAGCTGTATTAATTAAATCAATTCTGTGGTAGCATTTATTCATCTATTAAATAAAGTAAAAATGTACATCAATGCTACCAAAGTTGGCTTGCTATCAGAGAGAGGAAAATGCTATTCATATGTTATTTAAAATTATGTAAAATAATACAATACTTTCAGAATGCTACACAAAAGTAGGTGTATACATCTGAGATAAAAAAAATTCAGCCCTGATAATTACACTATCAGCAGTTTATCCTAAAGAGATAATTCCACAGACATTACTATGAAATTAATAAGGTACCTATCAAGACTTTACTTACAACTCTAATCTCTACTCCACCAAAAAACTAATTTTGGTAGTTTAATTACCTTCTGCCCCACAGCTCTACTATGTGAAGAAAAAAAAAAAAAAAGTACTTTAGGAGTTCCTGGCGTGGCTCAGCAGCTAACGAACCTGACTAGCATCCATGAGGACAGAGATTCGATCCCTGGCCTCATTCAGTGGGCTAATGATCTGGCATTGCCATGAGCTATGGTGTAGGTCGCAGACTCAGCTTAGATCCCGCGTTGCTGTGGCTGCGGTGTAGGCTTGATGCTACAGCTCCGATTCAACCCCTAGCTTGAGAACCTCCATATGCTGTGGGTGCGGCCCTACCAAAAAAAAAAAAAGTACTTTAAATGTAGAACTGTATTACCTCTCAACATCAACAACTGCTCTGCAATTCTTTACGGATCACAGCACCATGGAAGTGCTTTTTCCTTTTTTTTTTTATGGAAATACAGATATTCTTTATTAGCTTAGTGGATTTTGTCTACAAAGTGCAGCCTCAAGAAGTGTTTTCCTGATATGTTGATTATAAAAATAGATTCAATACATTGTCAATTGAACCAACTGCAATGTTAAAGAAATGGCTTGAGTTCCCATGTGACACAATGGAACAGGTGGCATCTTGGGAGTGCTGGGTCGCAGGTTTGATCCCCAGCCCAGCACAGTGGGTTGGGGATCCCATGTTGCTGCAGATGTGGCCTAGGTCCTGACTGTGGCTCAGATCTGATCTCTGGCCCAGAATTCCACACGCCACGGGACAATCAAAAATGAAAAGAAAAAAAAAAAGAAAGAAAGAAATGCCCCCTCCAATAACAATTAGCAAGCATTAATGCCTATTATTTTTACTGTGTACAGATATAACCTGCACATTACCTACTTTCACTAGGGATCCCAAACAGCTCCAATTACTAAAACAAGAGAAATTAAAGATGACAAGTGGAACATACCCTCATAATTTACAAAAACTACCTTCAGATTCTTCCTGGTATACGAGGGGATATCATATAACCAATAATTATTCTTAATTTAATCTAATGTGTAAATAATTGTTCTTGCTCCAAAATGGATTTTATCTTTCCAGCAATCTTTAACACAGTATTATGGCATTTTATGTAAGGTCAATGGAGATGTGAAAAGAACTTTAGGAGCCTTAATAAAGTAATTTCACCTTGTAACAGTAACACTAAAATCTGTTCCAATTTATTAAGGGGAAACCACCAGTGTATATGATTTCACTGTTTCTCTAGTAAGTAATCCAAAAGTAGACGCAATACTTAAAAATTATGGTTTGTATAAGGCATTATAAATAATATAAATCATCTAGAAAAAATTAAAAATAAAAAAACTAAAATAAAGAACATAGAGCATCTAGAATAAAGAACTCTCAAAACTCAAAAATTAAAAAAAAAAATCAAATAATCCAATTAGAAAATGGGCTGGAGTTCCTGTCATGGCACAACAGAAACGAATCCGACTAGGAACCATGAGGTTGCAGGTTCAATCCCTGGCCTCACTCAGTGGGTTAAGGATCCGGCATTGCCGTGAGCCGTGGTGTAGGTTGCAGACGCGGCTCAGATCTGGAGTTGCTGTGACTGTGGTGTAGGCCAGAGCTGTAGCTCCGATTAGACCCCTAGCCTGGGAACCTCCACGTGCTGCAGGTGTGGCCCTAAAATGACAAAAGACAAAAAAAAAAAGGGCAAAAGACGAAAATATATTTCACCAAAGGAGATATACAGCCAGCAAGTAAGCACACAAAAAAGATGTTCAGCATCATTAACGATCAGGGAAATGCAAATTAAAGCCATAATGAGATATCATTACATAACTCTCAAAATGATTAAAACAAAAATACTGACAACACCAAATAACGGTGAGGATGAAGAGAAGCTAGATCACTTATTCACCACTCGTGAGAAAGTAAATAGCACAATCACTCTGGAAATCAGCTTGGTAGTTTCTTATAAAAGTAAACTGGCCAGTACCTCATAATTCAGCAAGTATACTCTTAAGCACTTATCCCAGAGAAATGAAAACTTATGTTCACACAAAATCTGTATATGAATGTTCATAGCATTTTTACTTCTAAGAGCCAAAAGCTAGACAGAATCAACCCAGATGTCTTTTATTTTTTTTTTTTTTTGCCTTTTTTTTTTTAAAGCTTTTTAGAGCTGCACTTGGAACATATGGAGGTTCCCAGGCTAGGGGTCGAATCGGAGCTACAGCTGCCAGCCTATGCCACAGCCACAGCAATGCAGGATCCAAGCCGCATCTGCAACCTACACCACAGCTCACAGCAACACTGGATCCTTAACCCACTGAGCGAGGCCAGGGATAAAACCGCAACCTCATGGTTCCTAGCCCTATTCGCTTCTGCTGTGCCACAATGGGAACTCTAACCTAGATGTCCTTTAACAGGTGAATGGTTAAACAAACTGTGGTATACACATACCATAGAATACTACGTAGTAATTAAAATGAATAAAATACTGACATACTCAACAACTTGGATGAATCTCCAAGGAATTATACTAAGTGAAAAAACCCAATCCCAAAGGCTATATACATACTATATGATTCCATTTACAAACATTTTTGAAATAACAAAATTTTAGAAAGAAAGGACAGATGGGTAGTTGGCAAAGGTTGAAGAAGGAGCTACCAGGAAGATAAGTGTGGGAAAAAAGGGTCACAGGAGAGATCCTTGGTGGCACTGAAACTGTTCCACAATTTGACTGCGGTAGTGCATATGCAAACCCACGGAGGTAACAAAAATGTAAAGGACTTGGGGAATTCCCTGGTGGCCTAGTGGTTAGGACTAGGTACTTTTTCACCATTGCAGCCCAGGTTCAATCCCTGATCTAGTAACTAAAATCCCTCATCAAGCCGCAGCATTCCTTGGACAATAAATTAAAGAAAAATTTAAGTGCAGAGAACTTAATATAGTACATACACACAAACAAGTACACGTAAAACGAGAGACATCTAGAATACATCCTTATGTAGATGTATAGAATTTTCTTTTGAAAGAAAGATACAAAAAAAAAGCACATCTAAATAAGACTGGTAGATTATACCATTGTCATTATCCTGCTTGTGGTATTAGACATTTTGTAAAACATTACCATTGCACAATCAGGCAAAACATACTCTGTATTATTTCTTACAACTAACTGCATGTAAATTTATATTGATTTCAAATTTTTTAAAAATGGAGATCTACCTACACACTCATATGAATGTATGTCCTTAAGTTATTAACCAAGGTATTCAACAACATGTATATTGGGCCACCTGTGCTACCAAAAGTTTTTTAAAAAAAAGTATATAGGCACAAAGAAAATCCTAGTACAATATTAAGAGTGAAATTAAGGGAGGATATGGATGACAGAAATAAAGTTTCTCTTTTTTTTTTTTTTTTTGTCTTTTTGCCTTTTCTAGGGCCACACTCGTGGCATATGGAGGTTCCCAGGCTAGGGGTCTAACAGGAGCTATAACCGCCGGCTTACGCCACAGCCACAGCAACGCGGGATCCAAGTGGCGTCTGAGACCTACACCACAGCTCACGGCAATGCTGGATCCTTAACCCTCTGAGCAAGGCCAGGGATTGAACCCGCAACCTCATGGTTCCTAGTCGGATTCGTTAACCACTGAGCCAAGACGGGAACTCCTAAAGTTCCTTTTTTTATGTTCCATTTTTAATTTTTCTTTTACCATGAATTTTTACTACTTTTCTAAATAAAAAGATCCATAGCAACTTCTTCAAAAAGTTACAAAGTTTTAGCCTCATGGCCCAGCAGGTTAAGGACCTTATATCATCACCGCTATGGCTATGGTTCAAGCCCTGTCCCGGGAATTTCCACATACTGTGGGCATGGCCAAAAAATAAATAAATGTCAGAATGACCATTCAATGAAAATAAAACCTGAAAAGAGGTGGGATTTCCTTTCAGTAGGCTCCCTGAAAAATGTGGAAATGAAACATTTTTATCTAGGACGAAGGACAACCAAAGTTACACTACTTAATAGTTGGGATACAGAAAAGATACTGGTCATATGACACAAATTAACTTCTCTTGATTACCAAATAAAAAATGGATCAAATTCTGCTATTAAAAAAAAACAGAACTGTCAAAAAGGTAGTTAATGCCTTTACCTTAACAATTAAGCAAGAGTTTGGAAGGAAAAAAAAAGCAAAATGCAAAGATAGGTTTCCCAAAATTCACAACTGTGCATTTAACTCATCATATAATAAAAGTAGGCATCATATGCTGAGCACCTACTTCAGAACTAGCACTGTGCTGGCCGCTTCATATAGTTTATCTTGTTACATCTCAATCTCAAGAGGCTGCACAGTATTCATTCCATTTAGAGATGAAGAACTGGGTCTCGGAAATTAAAGGTACTTCTTCTAAAGAGGTAGCACAATACACTCACAAAGAGATCTATCCAACTTAAAAGTATTATGATTTAATATCTTTAATTAAGAGATTAAACAAGAGAATGAGAGAAAAATGAATGCCTGAAATAAAGGGATCACAATTTAAAGCTCTTAGAAACTAAATGTATGAGGAGATAAAGTCAAAAAAAAAAAACTCTCAGGTTTTAAAACTTGGTACACAGAAGAAGAGAGCTCACATCCTCCCTATCTAAAATTTACTCCCAGAGTTCCCGTCGTGGCTCAACAGAAACGAATCTGACTAGGAACCATGAGGTTGCGAGTTTGATCCCTGGTCTTGCTCAGTGGGTTAAGGATCCGGTGTTGCTGTGAGCTGTGGTGTATGTCGCAGACGCGGCTCGGATCCAGCGTTGCTATGGCTGTGTTGTAGGCTGGCAGCAGCTACAGCTCCAATTAGACCCCTAGCCTGGGAACCTCCACATGCCACGGGTACGGCCCTAAAACGACAAAAGACAAAAAAATAAAAATAAATAAATAAATAAAATTTACTCCCCTCCCCAACTTCTATCTCTGTAATAGCACCGTTCACTCTTCCACTCCATAAATATTTAAGTGTAGCAGAAAGAAGGCACCAGGCTACACACTGTTAAGATGCAAAAAGATGAATCAGACCAAAAAGAGAAAGGCATGAGACAGGGGAGTGTGAGGCAAGGCTCCACCAACAGTCCAGTTTGGCTGAACCCCACCAGGATGTCCTGGGTTTAACACAAGAGATTTGGGAAGGTCAGGATGAGGTCTTATCAAAGAGGACACTGAATTTAGGCTTTATTTGTTAGGCAAATGGGGAGAGAAGTGAGACATTGAAAGTAAAGCTTTAACCAGAAACCTAGTATTTCTCATTTTGGAAGCCACAGGAAATATTGTCTGTCTCTCCAGACAGCCTGGAGAGAAAAATTTTATGAACACCAGTGATAAAAACATCATAGTAGGATGGAAATGAATAAATGTAAAAGAGAGTTCCCATTGTGGCTCAGTGGTTAATGAAAGCTGGTTCAGTCCCTGGCCCTGCACAGTGGGTTAAGGATCCGGCACTGCCGTGAGCTGTGGTGTACGTAGCAGACGAGGCCTGGATCCCATGTTGCTGTGGCCGTGATGTAGGCCGGCAGCTACAGCTCCAATTCAACCCCTAGCCTGGGAACCTCCATATGCTGTGGGTGAAACCCTAAAAAGACAAAAAGACAAAAGAAAAAAGACTGGAGCAAATTGTACAATTTAGAAATAGCATAAAAATTCAACGCCATAGCATGGCATACAAGACCTATATTTATCTTCTGATAACCCCACCCCTCTCAGATTCCTATCAAACAATTTCTTGCCACTTGTGTAACCTGTGTATGTTATTCCTTATATTTACGGTCATGTCTCAAGTTCTTCCAGATTACTCCAGGCATGCCTTCCTCCTCAATTCCACAGTACTGCCCTATACCTACAAGACCATGTGGTATTTGGTATTGCCATTGTTTACACTTGTCTAACACAAAAAGTAAGGTTCCTTAAAAGCAGACTCTTATCTTTCCACAGGAGGCACTCAAATGCATTTTGAAAAAAAATGACTCCAAGGTTCCAGCCTTGAGCAAAACTGGCAGATGATGCCATTAAGACGGAAGGAAAAGCATGTTTGACAATAAAAGACGGGTTAAAAATAAGTATGATGCAAATGGAAGAGGCTTAGTTGACAATTTGAGTTTCTTGGTCTGAAGCTCAAAAGTCACAGCAAGAGAGTTTTCATGTAGCAGCGAAGCAGTAAAGTGAATCAATGAAAGCAGAGACTCCAGGGAACAAAGAGGAAGAAAAGAGAACAAGCAGTCAAAAAAAGAACTGTTTAAAGGAGTGGTGGTCAAGAGTTCCCGTGTGGATCAGTGGGTTAAGGATCCAGTGGCCAGGGACACTGCTGTGGTGCATGTTTGATCCCTGGCTCAGAAACTTCTATATGCCATGGGTGCATCCAAAAAAAAAAAATTTTTTTTAATAAAAAAATAAAGGAGTGGTGGTCAAAACACTGCACTCTGGTAGGATAAGTATGAAGATGCCTTTTGTGACTTTTGAAAAGATTGGAGAAGCCAATCCACAGAACTTTAAAGAGATAAACAAGGAGTTTCAGTGTGGCTCAGTGGGTTAAGGATACAGAGTTGTCACTGCTGTGGCTCTGGCTCAGGTTCAATTCCTGGCTGGGAACTTCTGCATGCCACGGGCTCAGCCAAAAGAGAGAGAGAGAAAAAGCAGATAACTCTTTAAAGAAATTCACCAATAAAGAGCAAAGAAACTGAAGGGGTTGCAGGATAGAGGAAGATTCTTTCAGAATAGGAAGATGTCACCCTGGTTTTAGGAGAAAAAGTGATTCAGTGAAGACTGAAAAATAAAGATCCCAGAGGGAAAGGGGAAAGAGTAATCAGTTAAAACCAGGGCCTCCAGTAAGATGGATAGAGTCAGATAAAGAGCAGAAACTGAGAAGTGTGGAGACAGGAAGGAGTAGAGAGTTGCTAAGACGATGAGGAGGGAAAAGGAGAGATCCCCTGAGGAATCATTTGTCTCAGGCACAAGACAACAAAAAGCCTTGAACATCATGTACACTTACTTAACTCTCTCCTTCATTCCCCAAATCCAACCTCTAATTTTTCCTCCAATCCAAGGCAACCCTCCTCTGAAACAATCTTTTGGATTTATCAGCTTTCTACCACTGACTTTACTAATTCTAGTTTTTAGTCACTACTGCAACAGATTCCTACATCCTAACATTGCCTCTACTCTCTCCCAGCCAGTTTTCCAGACTTCATCATATCACTTCTCAACTAAAAATCCTCACTGGCTCCCAGTTTCTATCACATCAATACCAGTGCCACAGTCTAGATTTCTAGGCCCTATTACCTGAGGACAGCCATCCTAGCCAACCGTCTGAAATACTGCGTTCGGAGTTCCCTTCGTGGCTCAGTGGTTAACAAATCCGACTAAGAACCATGAGGTTGTGGGTTCGATTCCTGGCCGTTCTCAGCGGGTTAAGGATCCGGCATTGCCGTGAGCTGTGGTGTAGGTTGCAGACGCAGCTCGGATCCCACGTTGCTGTGGCGAAGGCCGGCGGCTACAGCTCCTGTTAGATCCCTAGCCTGGGAACCGCCATATGCCGCGGGTGCGGCTCTACATAAAAAAAGGCAAAAAGACAAAAAAAAAAGAAAATACTATGCTCATTTCATTCTCTTTATCCAAAGTACCCTTCTAAAGCTAACCAAATCAACCCAATCAATGCCAATTCAAGTCCCACTTCTTTATTTTGTCTTTTTTTAGGGCCACGCTATCAGCATATGGAAATTCCCAAGGTAGGGGTCAAATTGGAGCTGCAGTGGTTGCCCTATGACACAGCCACAGCAATCCAGATCTGAGACTTGCCTGCAACCAATACCATACCTACAGCAACGCCAGATCCTTAATCCACTAAGAGAGGCCAGGGATCACAACAACATCCTTATGGCTACCAGTAAAGTTCTTAACCCACAAAGCCACAACAGGAATTCGTAAGGTACCTATTTTCAAATGGCCAAAACTCTCTACTGGAACATCCGTCCCATGGACAACATGGTGTCTGTCTCCAAATAAGGAAGCATTAACTAGTATTACAGTGCAGATCAATTACAAGGTAAAAGTACAAACAAATCTGGCAAAAAGAGGCTGTTTTTCTTAAAGTCGATGTAAATAATAAAGACAAACCACCCCAATTATGTGCTAATGAGAACTCATCTAAGTCAACCAGTAAACACGTGACAACTGACAAGGATAATAGGACAGAAGCTCCAAAGAGTGACAGGGTGAACATCAAAGGATTAAGAAATGTTAGTGAATGACACAGTGGAGGGAAGTTAAAATAAGTTTGGCAATATTATGAACACATACAGTGTCTAATATATCAACCTTAACAGAATGCTAAATTAAAGTGTTAAAAAAAAAAAAAAAAAAAACCTAGATTGGGAGTTCCTGTTGCGGCATAGCAGAAACAATCAGACTAGTATCTATGAGGATTCGGGTTCAATCCCTGACCTCGTTCACTGGGTCAGGGATCCAGCACTGCCATGAGCTATGGTGTAGGTCGCAGATACAGCTCAGATCTGGCATTGCTGTGGCTGTGGTATAGGCCAGCAGCTGTACCTCCGATTGACTCCTAGCCTGGGAACTGTCATATGCAGTGGGTGTGGCCCTAAAAAGGAAAAAAAAAAGATTGGCAAAATATCTGTAAATTCTTGAAGCTAGGTAAAGAGTACACAGAAAGTCAATTATTTTCCCTTCTTTGATATATGTCTGGAATTTTCCACAGAGGATATTATTTTTTAAAAGAGAAGCCCTGACACAGCATAGTAAATCAACTGTACTTTAATTTTTAAAAATTAAAAAAAGAGAACACTGCTGAGACTAATTAAGTCTTTAAATAGTTTTACAAAAATTTATCCTCCTTATGACCATGATGAGAAAATAAAGCAAAAATGTGCCATCTCCCTATCAATTTTGCTAACCAATTTTTTTTTTTTTTTATCATGCCCACAGCCAGGGATCAAACACATGCCACTGCTGTGACAACACTGGATCCTTAACTTGCTGAGCCACATGGGAACTTTCAAAAATTTTTAAAATCTCTTTGATTCTTAATGATAACTAGTAGTTGCCATCATAACCAAAATTTTGATAAAGGTTTAAAACATTTCATAATTCTTAATTTTACTCTTCAATACAAAATCTAAGTAAACCTTTCTCTCCTTATGAAATTTTAGTCCTCATTTTAAGTATACTCATTTTTAGTTGTCCTCTTTAGATAAAAGATGTATAACATGTACATCGACCATGATGGAGGCTGGCTACATTTGGATCTCCAAATTCAGGAATACCACCGTAACATAAATTATCTATCTTCATATTTATCTCCATAAAATACCTAAGTGAGGAAGAATAAAAAACAACTGCTGCAAATCAGCCTAGTGGAAAAACACAGGAGTTACTTCAGACCCAGGCAAGAGTGTTGGAGACCTTCAAGTCACTAAAGAAAACCAAGAGTACTCATGATTCTATGGCTTCAAGGGTTTCAGTCTTGTCTCCAATAATCTCAAGTGCCTTAAAGGTTGATCTATGCCTTTTATGGCATCTGTTTTTACTATAAAGCTATGAAGACCCAATGATACAAATACAGAACAAAACACTTAATAAATTATAAGTTATTGCTTGTTTTAACTTGGAGCTCTGGGGACCAACCTTCCTTAAAGATTTTCTTCAAGCACCTACAATTTACAAACCACTGTATATGTACACTGGCCAAAATTAAGGCAGTGTTGACCTAAATAAATATAAAAGCACCAGGTCAGGATTATTAACTATGATGACAACCATTTCACATCACTGTATGCAGAAAAAATAAATGAAGAGTATAAGGGAAAACTGAAGAGGCTGCTCATTTATGACAGAGGACAAAGACTGCTCATAGCTAGATGTACTACAAAACAACTAGCAATATGATGCTGAATTACGTGTCTTTCCTAATTCCAGAAGGCTTAAAATCCTAATAACTACTTTTACTCTCACCAAGAAAATCTTATTCTACCACAATATTACAGACAGAAAAAAAGACAAATAGCATTTGTTAAATATTTTCTAAAATTTCTAGCCCTGAGCATAGGAGCAAATACAGAGTATAAGTGTTCTATACCAGCTACATCAACTAATCAATCATGAAAAGTCTGAACACACTGATCGTGTGTGGCTACACAGAATTTTTTTTTTTTTATTTGCTGTCTAGGGCAGCACCCATGGCATGTGGAAGTTCCCAGGCCAGGAGTTACAGCTGCTGGCCTACATGACAGCCACAGCAACGCCAAATCTGAGTCGCATCTAAAAACCTACACTACACCAAAGCTCACGGCAATGCCAGATCCTTACCCCACTGAGCGAAGCCAGGGATCAAACCCACAACCTCATGGTTCCTAGTCGGATTGTTTCCGCAGTGTCACGACGGGAACTCCCCCTAGAATTATTTTTAATTAAACCTTTCCTAAGCTTATTCAACTAAATTTGCATCTTGCAATTGACTTCACTTTAAATCCTCAGCTAAAAAATATCAAAGGCAAAAATCAAAGCTATAGATTTTATCCACAACCTCGAACTAAAGGCTTAAAAGAATAAATTAAGGAAGGATACTTGCTTCTACAAGCCCATAATCTTTGAGCAATTTAGTTTTGCTACCTGAAACAATTTTTTCTACATGTATACAAGTTAACTCCCACTTCAGATGCTCAACATACTTTCAAAAGGCTCCAGTATTTTCAACTGTTGTTAATAGGACCAATACTCCACTGATATCTCTTTGATAGGAACCAGACAGATTACATTTATATTTGTAAGCTTCTAGAGAAACATCTATCTCCACTGTCAGATCTAAGTTTTTATGTAGATACAAGACAAAACTATATACATGTAAAGTAAATTTCGAAGTGAATCCAAGAAGGATTTGTCTGAGCTGCCAATAGACTGCCAACGCAACCCACCTACCCTAAAAAATATCTAGGACAATAGACTCAATATAACTACCAAAACAAAATTTTTAAATCTGCAACTGCCAAGCTAAGAAATCAAGGAGTACCAAAGCATACTTAAGATATGAATCAACAGAAACAAAAGTGACACACCCACATTCTCACTCTAAAGAACAGCAGGGCCGTATGATAAAATGAAGGTTTAATGCAATCAAAAAGATCACGTTATAAAATTTTTCTGATTAAAGCACAGTTTTTCAGAGGCATTGCTAAGGAGTAAGGGGGTCCTCTTTGGTAACAATACAGGTGACCAGGACAATATTTCTGGGCAGAAACAAAACCAGAATGCAATATTTAAAGCTGAAAGGAAACTTTTGACAATCAAGTTGGTTCAGATTTTAAAGGTGATGAAACTGAGGCTGAGAAAAGTTAACTCATCGTTTGGCTAACTAGGGAGAGTCAAATTCTGCATAAGATCAATCGAAAAAATCCTTAATCATTTACCACAGACTAACAATAGTACCATTAAGTAACTCAAATTACATTTTTTCCACTTCTATATACATACTATACAAATATATACACTTCAAAACTTAAAACTAGGAAAGGTCAAGACATCCTGATGGTGGCAATTACCTGTACAAGCAGTTCAGAAAAATTACACTAATTTAAATTCTGACTAATATCCAAGAAGGCCTTCTCAGCTACTTTGAATGTGTACCCCAAATGCACTGCAACCTGTACCAAGAATCACTCCAACAACTAAAAAATATAAGCCATGTCTTAGGCAGAAACAGGACTCCAAATAACAGATTCACCTGTACTCATGACACCAGTAAGCCAAAGCCAAGCCCTTTAAAAAAAAAAAAAGGCTAAATAAATGTATACCTCCATCTATCTTGAAAATTTAAATCTGAACTCAATCAAATGCTCTTAAAAGTTTAACTCTTAGCCAGTCCTCAATGGAGTTAACTAGGAAAATCAGAAAAAACCAAACTTATAAGAAATTTAAAAATCTAAGTAAAAATTTCCCAAAGAGCTTATCATTAGCAGTAAGCTTTCATGTGAAACAAAAACCAATTAGTTATAAACAACCAAACACCAATTAATTATTGGTTTTTATAATTTCCCTTTAAGTTGCCTGTATATATACATTTATGTATATATTTAAGTTGTACCAAAAACTGCTTACAAATGGCAATTCCTGTGAAGTAGATGATGATGAAGTTCCAGGTAATTCTAGCATGTTTCCTAATGTACTGGTACTGGAGTCTGGATCATCCTGAAAAGATAAATTTATTGAGTTTAATTGCTCTTCTATGGTAACCTTTGCATCTCCTAGTGAAAAGGGGGCTGGGAGAAGGGATGCTTTTTCATTGCTGCCGTCCACTTCATTTCTTTGCTTATTTTTCTGTGTTTCAGTTTGAGGAGCTAATGGCAAGAATGGCGGTTTGACTGCACCGTGTCTACTCTCTGGTGTGCTGTCTTGTTCATTTCCCATGGCCACGTCTACACCATTCTCTGATTTAGGCTCATAATTGCAGGTGGCATTGGTCTGAGTTTCCTCAAAGATCTCCTCTATACTCTCATCCTCTGTGACTGGCTGTTCTGGGTCCATTTCAGAATCTATATCTGCATCGTCCACACAAGTAAAATTCTCAAAGTGCAGAAAGCCATTCTTGACAGTCTTTGTTACTTTTACCTGGAGTTCAGGGGAGTTATTACAAGAGGGTTCCTGTTTCATAGCAAGTGCTGTTGGACCACCAGGACTCAAGGAAGTGCAAACAACTGGCGACTGAGCTCTTGAATCACTTTTTTCAGGGTCTTGAAAGGATTCTGATCCATCAGCAGACCCATTTAAATACTCTACATTGATCATGGAGGCCAAATCCTGTAGTCTCCGCAGTGGAATGTAACAAGATGGAGAATCTTGTCCATAAGCATTTTGGGATGTTCCACTGGCAGTCGACAACTGCATAGTACACCCATTAAGTGGCTCAGAAAAATTGGATTGACCATTACCGAAAGGGCTGTCCTTGTCTTCAGGGGCATCTAAATTCACTGGATTGGAAAAGGGCAGCAGACAATTTCTTCTAGATAGTTCACAGGTCTGATCCATCCTGGGCCAGCATCAACCTGGAATCCAAAAACACGGCAATTAATCTGAGTTAAGAAGCCATTGACTCTTATCTTCAAAATGGCAGCCACTTCTCAAGGCCTAGTGGCCTCGATGCCATTCTTGCTGCACTTCATGGGTGGAAAAAGTTCCCCAGCTGACGATGGAAAAATGGCCTCGGTGAGCCTCCGCAAACTCTATCTTCCCGGAGCTGGGGAGATCTTGCCACATGGAAACAGCCCGTCCCTTTTCCCTGCACTGCAGACTGGTGGACAATTGGGCTGATCTAAAATTAAAATCCCTTTAGCAGTAGAAATTTCCAAATCTCAAACTGGAGTCGTCCTCCCTCTCCTCCGTCGGGGGTCCAACGGCAGGATCTCTCGAAGAGAGGGGGGCTATAGGGATCGAGTGGGGCTCCCGGACGCTACACAAAAAGGTTACCCCCCCATTCTTCCTGACTCGCTCGGGCGCAGCGGTCACAATAGCGCTGCACCCTGCGCCCCAGCCGGCGCCGGAGCCTTTGCAGCGGCCGTGCTGAGGCCCTAGGCGAGTCGGCCGAAGCGGGTGCACAACGAAGCTCGCCTTCCTGACTGCAGGCCTGCTCGGTGCACGGCTGCGGGGCCCAGAGGTCGGGACGCGGCAGGGGGAGAAACGGAGGCAGCGGGTGAAGCCGAGTCAGGGCAGCAGCAGCTGCTACAGCTTGACAAACATGGCTGCTGCCGACGCCGCCGCCGCCTGCCCGGGCCGCGCTCCTTCCCGCAGGGCCGGCGGCACCTCCTGGTCGAGCCGATCGCACTCATCAATATTCAGCAGGAAGCAAAGTTTGCTGCAGGAGAGCAGCCAGCCCCGTGCCCCCAAGCCGGCTACCTGAGGGGAAGAGCAGGCCGAGGTGCGCGCGGGAGACCGGCGGGGCACAGGCCGCGCGGGGAGGAAGTTCGCCGCGGCCGGGCCGGCTAGGCCTGAGCCCCGCTGGTAGTGATGGAGGGGGAGGGCGCCTGCGACCGCAATGCCGCCGGCCACCAACCCTGCGCCGCACCCGGCCCTCCCCCGCGCCCCTCACCTCACGGCCACCACCATCTTCCCCGCCCGTCCGCCTCCTCCCTCCTGCTCGCGCCTGCCCGCCGCCCACCCCAGCGCACTAGTTACCGTGCCCCGCGCCCCCTCCCGGGCCGGCTGGGGGGAGGGGGTGACCCTCATTACACTGGGGCGCGAGCGGAGCGGTGGGGAGAGCGCGGAGCCGCTCGCCGCACCCCCCTCCCCCCGCGTCTCTCTTCAGGGTAGAAAGCAGCTAGCGCGACCTGCCCCGGCCTATTCCGCCGCCGCCTCCTCCTCCTCACACCCCCACCGCGCGCGCCCCCGCGGCGGCGCGTGCGACCGAGCGCCTCGCGCCGGCCCGCGTGCGGCTGGGGCCCCGAGTGCGCGCGCACCCCTTCCCCCACGGCGCGCGCTCCCTCGCCTCACTCTTCGGGGTTCAGGGCGGGTGAAGTCGGGCTCGCGAGCGCGCCGCCCAATCAGCGGAGGCGCCGCTGCCGCCCCCTCCCCTCCCCCTGCGCGCCCGCTTGCGGCCCGGGCCTACGGGCCGGCCCGGCTGCCCGGGCGGGGCCTGAGGCGGGTACCCCAGAGGCCTCGCGCGCCTCCCCAGAGTGTCGGGGCCTGCGGGCGTCGTGGGTGGCACTCCAATCCCCTAACCTACCTCGGGGCGCTGCGCGGGCCCCGGGCTGCATACGACTCCAGCACCCTACCGGTCTCGAGCCCAGCCCCGGCGGCACCTGGCCGGGCTGGGGCCTGTCTGACCGCCCCGCCAGACCCGCTCGGGCCCGCGTCAGTCCCGGCCTCCATCTTAGGTTACAGCCCGGGTTCTCCATCCACTGGGCACCTGCCCTCAGCCCGCTCGGCTCGGCCCGAGGCCAAGGCAACCCCCCTCCTGCCGCAGGGCTCACCTGGGGGCTTGGGATGGGGTCTTCGAGGCCTCAAACCCCGAACGGGCGCGGCCGCAGGTGAACCCCCTGCCCGGCCGCACCCCAAGCCCACACCACCACCACCACAGACCAAGCTGAGCAGGAAACAAAATGGAGGCAGTAGCTCGGGTCTGCCTCCCCGAGCCAAGCCTGCACAGCCCCAGGGCTCCCTCCTGCCTCAGGCCCGACGCCTGCAAGGCAGGGGGCTGGCTCAACTGGGGCTCCGAAGGCAGCCGCCCTAGAGCTGCGCAGACAGGCCGGGGACTCGGCCCTGCGGTCCCCACAGCCCCTCACCCACCACTCCTTCCCTCCCCCCTCCCCCCATTCCTCTCCCTCCCCCTGCTCGGCCGTGCGGGGTGAGCGGCTCCCGGGAACCGGGTCGGGTCGGGTTACCCGCCCGGGCACTGCCCTCCCGGCCGTGGCCTCGGCGAGGGGATGAGGCCGGGCGACCCCCGCGCTGAGCCCACCCCCCGCACTCTAGCCGGGCAGCAGCCTGACAGCGCGCCCGCACCTCGGCCTCCCGCCGTACGGCCCCCGCCCAATGAGGCCAAGTCCCCAGCCTGGCCACCGCCGGGACGAAGCTCCCTCACCACCCCGGGGCCCAGGGGTCCTCGCTGCCTCGGGCGGGGCAAGGGGAGCGCTGGGGGAGGGGTCCACTAATCCCTGCACCGCCTCCGGCGCCTAGTCCGGGTCTGGGCCTGGCACTGGTACTAGTAGTACTCGGTCCGGGGGTGCGGGCTGGCGTCGGTAGGTGCGTGCGCGCGGGGCAGGATACGGAGGCTGGGGGCCCGGAGGGGCCGCGCCTCGCACCGCAGATGCTGCAGTTCTCTGCACCAAGGCAGATGGCCCTCTCGTGGCACCTCCGCCCGGCGCGGGGCGCCTGCTCCACAGCCCTGCTCCCCGGAGAGCGCGCGCCTCGCCCCTGTGGGCCGGGCATCGCGACCCCGGCGGAACAGCGCTGGGAGGTCAGACAGCGGGTTGGCCCTGACGAGCCTGCTTGCCTAATCCCTGTCCTGGGGCGCTCTGCTATCGGGCGCCTGGCACCTCGAGGCCTGCACCCAGAGTCCGGAACCCCGCAGCACTGGCCTAGCGCTGCTGCAGCGCGTCCAATTACCAAAGACCTGCAAAGGCAGGGGGGGGGGGGGACCCAAACAGCCAGATCCAGCGACGCCGGCCCCCCCCCAGGCCCTTACCCGAACCCTGTCGCCCCCTGGGCTTGCTCCCTGACAAAAAGCTCACCTCGGGACCTCTCCGGTCCCTAGAGTGCTAAGCTCATCCTTGCTGTTCAGAGAAAACCACAATCGACTGCCATAAAAATTCCACCTCCTCCTGAAAGCCTTCTCTGATTAGAGTTAACTCCATCTCAAAGCTGAGGGCGCCGCCCTCGAGAGCCACGTGACTACCATTCCTCCCTGGGCTTAGTAAATGTGCATAATTATTGCCCCAGTGGAGTGTTTACCTGCTGTCGTCTTTTTATCTCTTAACCATGAGCCCACCTGGGAGAAAGGCCACTTTTGGCATTACCCTGCGCTGTATTGGGTTTGGTGCAGGGCTCTCTAAATTCCATACTTCAGCCTTACCCAACCTTCACCTGAAACCCGGCCCCAGTAGGCTGAGAGCTCAGGATGCCCCTTGCCTCCAACTCTCCAAGTCACAGACCAGACGAGGAGGTACACGAGAATACAGGTCCTCACCACGCCTAATTGCTGAGATGCAAAACCTGCCAAGATAGCAAGGAGGCTTTCTCAGAGGGAAGGTGCCCCTGGAACCAGAGTGAGGAGGGGGGCACTGTGACCCGAGAAGGGCTGCCTTCTGTTGAAGAATGAGGTAGCCAGGTGCAAAGTCAGGTTGGCAGTGTTCTGTGTGCCAGAACACAGCCTGAGAAGAGCTGGGTCTACCTCCCAGGGTCCCACCTTACAGAGACCCACCCTTCTAAGGAGTAACTCCTGCTAATCCCTTCTAGGCAGTTCAGTGGGGGAGCTCTGACTGGTTCCTTATTCACACCTAATAATTTGAGCCAATCATTTCTGACAATTACCCCCTGCCAATTGCCCCAATTCATCAAGGTTACTCTCCACCTTTTACTTTCCCACAACCATCCTGACAGTCTGGCAGCTGACACTGTATGGTCTTGGGCCAGTCAATTAACAGCCCCAAGCCTCAGTTTCCTGAGGCTTCCAATACAAAAGGTGCTGTGAGGATCCTACAAGGTAAAGCTAAGTGTTAGGGGCCTGTACAGACTAAGCACTTGATGAATGCTGAAATGTATTTCATTGCTTCATTCAGCAACCACTTCCTGCATTCCAGGCAGTATTGCTGGGTGCTGGGGAAACAAAGGACAAAATGCCCACTTTAAGAAGCCCCGGGAAATAAATAATGGTGCTAAAGTGTGAAGAGGGACAGGGACAGTGGTTTCTCCCAGAGCTGACCTCTAGACATCACTGCCCTACAGGAATTCCTCTCTCCAACCTCCCAGGCCCTGTGAAAGAGGAATAGGAATTAAGAGTACAGACAGAGAGTTCCCGTCGTGGTGCATCGGAAACAAATCCAACTAGGAACCATGAGGTTGCAGGTTTGATCCCTGGCCTCACTCAGTGGGTCAAGGATCCGGCGTTGCCATGAGCTGCAGTGTAGGTCGCAGATGTTGCTCGGATCTGGCGTTGCTGTGGCCGTGGCATAGCCAGCGACTATAGCTCCAATTAGACCCCTAGCCTGGGAAGCTCCATGTGCCACACAAGAGTGCGGCCCTAAAAAGACAAAAAGACAAAAAAAAAAAAAAAAAAAAAAGAGTACAGACAGCTGGGGACAAACAGCTTACTGACGGGTCTCCGGGAAGACTAGAATCCCAGGGAAAGCCTCTTGGACTTTCCTGGGGTGACCTCAAAGATCCCTTCCTACCTCTTAGTGTAGAATTTGGCTGCAGAGGTCCCATCCACAGCAGCCCCCCGTAGAGCTTCCTCATCCAGCAGGCCCTGGCCAAGCACCTCTTGTGTGCCAGCACTGGGCTGAGGGGACCCAGAGGGCCCCATATTCTCTCTCATAAGGACACTGGCTCCTAAAGTGGAGGAAGAAGGCATAGGGATGTGGCCTGCCTCCCTCGTCTCAGCACAGGGGACTTTTCTGGGCTTCTGCCTCCCATCCTTAACACAGAGATTAGAATCAATAAATACTTGCTTAGTCTATGCTGTGTCCTAGACACCATGCTGGGAACTTGACACACGTGAGTTCCTTTAACCCTTTGGTAGCCCTATGAAGAAATGAGGTTCAAAAGATTAAACCCTTCAGCAAAGTCTCAGAGCCCTGTCACCTGATGGGATCACCCTCATGTCCCTTGCTCTTAGCCAGTACACCTTCCAGATACTGTCTGAGAAGGCCCAGTACAGTGTCTTGTCTACCAGTGTTCAGGAATTTTGAGTGGCAGACAAAGCGAGATTACTTTAGCCTCAGTTTCCTCATCTGTAAATTACTGTGACTGATCACTCCTACACTGCTGAGGAAGATTCAGTGTACAACAACTCCTTTTTTCTTAGAATTGCCAGCCTTTCATTTGTTAATTCAGCAACTATGTATTGAGCTTTCACGCAGAGCCTTGTGGGAAAGGCAGAGAAGTCCAAACAAGGTAGAAAGCTGAGCACTCACTAACAGAGAGGCCAGGGGGGTGCTGGGGGAGGAGGGACGGGGGCGGGGGGGGGCTCAGGGACAGTCAGGGGAGGCCTTCCACGGAAGTGACATCCAGATAGAGTCTAGAAGGGAACGCCCTGGAGAGGAGAGGATGAGGTAGCCTTTCTAACCAAAGAGCCCAGAGAAATACCAGGCTTTGGAGAAACTGCCCACAGTTCACGGTGGCCAGAGGCTAGTGCATGGAGGGAGTGGTAGAGGTGATGAGTGCAATCAGAGGCCTCAGAAGAAGATGCGGGAAACCTCAGTGCCCTGACTGTGCAGGGACTTCTTGGTCAAGTTGAAGAATTCAGGCTTTATCTGGAGGGCAGCAGGGAGCCCTGGGAGGTTAAGAAGCAGAATCTCATCTGTGCAGTAGAAAGGTCGCTCTGACAGCAGTATCCAGAAGAGACTGCTACTTCCTCTAGAAACACAAGGGGCGGGAGCTCCTGTTGTGGCTCAGCAGTTAACAAACCTGATTAGTATCCATGAGGGTGCGGGTTCGATACCTGGCCTTGCTCAGCGGGTTAAGGATCTGGCGTTGCCGTGAACTGTGGTGTAGGTTGAAGGCACAGCTCAGATCCAGCGCTGCTGTGGCTGTGGTGTAGGCCAGCAGCTGTAGCTTCAATTCAACCCCTAGCCTGGGAACCTCCACACGCCTTGGGTGCAGCCCTAAAAAGACAATTAAAAAATATATATATATAAGACACACAAGGGGCTTGCCTTGGATATGCTAGTACTGTCTTGTTCCAGTAACAGCTGTGGTCTCTCTTCTGTGCCCTTCATCACCACTGGACAGGAGCAGTGTCTGCTTTAGGATGAAACAGCCAGGTTTGGAAGACATATTGAGGTCCTTGGTGCTTGGTCCCAAATGCTGCTGTAAACACCACAACCACCGCTTATGATGGGTCCAGGAATTGTTTCCTCTTTCTTCTACCCAGTGGTTTCCCCAGAACTAGATCAGGCTTCTACTTAAGATCAAGGAAGGCTCGTCCACATCTGAAGCCATAGAGCCCTCCAGCAGTTTCCTTCCTACCCAAAATATCAGGTTTCTCTCAGTTAACCTGACCCTGTAGGCCCAGACCTAGCCCCAGACCAAACACTCAAGTTTTCACCTTCAAATGTTCTTTCTCTCAAATGTTCGCTCTTGAAAGCCCTATGGATAGTGACGATTGCTGCCCTCCTGCCCTCATCACTTTCCTGGCTGCCCAGCCAGGACAGGCCATATTCCATCTAGCCTGTGCTCATGTTGGCCCTCTGCCTTTTCCCCTGTCATGCAAACTCCTACTCATCCTTCAGTGCCCAATTTAGAATATTCCTCCTCCCGAAGTCTTCCCTGATCCTATCCCTGTGGGCAGTCATTTTTCCCTAAATGAGCCCCCTGCAGAAACTATTGGCCTTCCATATCTGATCCCAGCCACTTGGGAAGCCCCTTACAGCCAGACACAGGACATATGCTTCTCTTTACCTCCAGGGACCAAGCCCAGGACTGAGAGGCTGGGAGTAAGTACTAGGAAAACATTTCCTAATGCCTGATCTATCTCTTCCCCTCTTCTCCAAGTTTGTACAACTGACAGAAGAACAAATTAGGGACAAAATGGGTTGTGGCAAAACTTAAACCGTCTCTAACAGGATTGAGGGATGTTTAGGGAACACACAGACCTCTGTGCCAGACAACACTTTCAGAAAGTTTAAGAGAGGAGTTCCCTTGTGGCTCAGCAGGTTAAGGATCTGACATTGCCACTGCAATGGCTCGGGTTGCTGCTATAACATGGGTTCAATCCCGGGAAGGAAGGAAGGGAGGGAGGAAGGAGAAAGTTTAAAAGAGCCTATAGCATCTGGAGTCAGAAGTGAGTTCAAATTGCAGCCTGGGCCACTTGCACCAGCAAGTCCCTTCCCCTCCCTGAACCTTATAAATGGGGTGGTTGTGCAGATTAAATATGTGAATGTAAGCAGGGCCTGGCACTAGGCCCCCGAACAAAGCAGCTGCTCACTAGACACCTCCTTCAGGATACCACCAGGCTCCCCAACCCAACAGGTCAGTCTGCCTTCCCCTACCCCCAACCTCTGCTCTGGGCACTTGATTTTTCAGATGTACCCTTAGCCTCCAGACCATCACTTCTTGAAGGTGTCGATTCCCAGGGGAGGAGTGGGAAGTGGAAGAATGCTGGGCCCTGGGGGATGCAGTCAGAGGAAGGGGAAGGTCTGTGGCCATAGGCCCCGAGAGTGGCTGTACCTTCTGCCTGCAAAAAGGTCACAATTTTACTTCCACCCGCTACTTGTCTCCCCACAAAAAGATGTTATCCTATTCTGCAGATGAAAACAAAGGCTGAGAAAGAAGCAGGGCTTGTGAAAGTTCTGGCAAGTGGTAATAAAAAGGCTCAGCCTTGGAGTTCCCGTCCTGGCACAGCGGAAATGAATCCGATTAGGAACCATGAGGTTGCGGGTTTGATCCCTGGCCTTGCTCAGTGGGTTAAGGATCCGGTGTCACCATGAGCTGTGATATAGTTTGCAGACGTGGCTCGGATCCCACGTTGCTGTGGCCGTGGCGTAGGCCAGTGGCTACAGCACCGATTAGGCCCCTAGCCTGGGAACCTCCACATGCCTTGGGTGCAGCCCTAAAATGACAAAAAGACAAAAAAATAAAAACAAAAAAATAAAAAATAAAAAGGCTCAGCCTTTATACCCAGTAGTCACTCAATAAATACAAAAAGGAGGTCAGGTAAGATAAAGGCAGAGATGAGACTCTGGGGCAAGGGTTTAGTAAAAAGGATGGTATTGCAAAAAACAATTTTTTTGGCTGCACCCATGGCATGCTGAAGTTCCCGGGCCAGGGACTGAACCTGTTCCACATCAGAGACCTGAGCCACTGCAGTGACAATGCCAGATCCTTAACCTGAGGAGCCATGCGGGAACTCTAGTCTTCCAAATTTTTTATCAAGTACCCCTTTAAAGAGTTTCAAGGAATTCCCTAGTGGCTCAGTGGGTTAAGGATCTGGCGTTGTCACTGCAGTGGCTTAGGTTGCTGCTATGGAATAGGTTCGATTCCTGGCCTGGGAACTTCTGCATGCTTCAAGTGCAGCCTCCCCTGCCAAAAAAAAAAAGAATTTTGGGAGAGATCATATATAACCCACTCACATTTGAAAGTTGGCATCGAATTTTCAATAATATATTACAAATAATATAATTTTGGGGGTATTCTATGTATGCTTTAAACACATCTTTTTTTTTTTTTTTTTTTTTTTTGTCTTTTTGCCTTTTGTAGGGCTGTACTCGCAGCATATGGAGGTTCCAGGGTAGGGGTCTAATCAGAGCTGTAGTCACCGGCCTAAACCACAGCCACAGCAACGCGGGATCCGAGCCACGTCTGCAACCTACACCACAGCTCAGGCAACACTGGATCCTTAACCCACTGAGCAAGACCAGGGATCAAACCTGCAACCTCATGGTTCCTAGTCAGATTCATTAATCACTGAGCCACGATGGGAACTCCATTTTTTTCCTTTTTTAAACACATCTTAATCAAAACCTTGAGGCTGTAGATTCAGCCCTATTGATTTACAGGAAACATCTCTCATGTGTCTAAAATGGCAAAACCAGGCCCCACCACCAAATCCTTCAGCCAAATCAAACTCCCTTTTTGAAAAAATATAGTATATGGAACGCTTTATAAATTTGCATATCATCCTTGCACAAGGACCATTCTAATCTTCTCCATGGGTTCTAATTTTAGTATATGTGCTGCTGAAGCGAGCACTCAGACTGACTTCCAATTGGAAAAGATTTAATGCCACTTCTCAATTAAAACCAGCAGGTTCACATGCGTCCCCATGACAACCACTCCCCTGCCAAGTTCTGATTCTAGGACTGACAGACATGGCCAAAGCCTTGCCCTGAGCTTACAGGATGGGGTGAGTCCTTGGGAAGCCCTGAGGTGCCCCACCCAGGGAGATTCATCTCCACAAGACTGGCTTTTCTCTCAGGAGTGAGAAGCCTCTGAAAGAGGAACTGAAGAGAGGCGTTTTCTCAGGCAGACCAAGGAGTTGAGATGGAAGTTAAAGTTCTGGGAATTTATACCCTTAACTCCAACTATGCTTGGAACAATCTGGAAAGTCTTCGCATCTTCCAGGTGAAGACTTTAGGCAAAAAATCTTGATTGGAAAAACAACCATGCTCAGAATAATCTGGAAAATCTTCACATCCCCCAGCTGAAGACCTTAGGCAAAAATCAGGACTGGAAAACATGTGGCTGTGTAGAACAGGACGCAGCAACTGCTAGAGACTGGCTAGGAGGGAGGCTTTTTCTAAAGGAAGAAGAGATTCTGGTGTTGTGTAAACCATTCGCCCTCAGGGCCTGTGTTCCTGGGTCTGAAAGACTCCACTCCCAGCTCCACAGATCATTTTGTTTGTTTGTTTTTTGTTTTGTTTTGTTTTTTTGTTTTTTTGCCTTATCTAGGGCCGCATCTGTGGCATATGGAGGTTCCCAGGCTAGGGGTCCAATTGGAGCCACAGCTGCAGGCCACAGCCACAGCAATTCCAGATTCGAGCCATGTCTGTGACCTACACCACAGTTCACAACAATGCTGGATCCTTAACCCACTGTACTACAAGGGAACGCCTATTAGTTTTTTTTTTTTTTCCAGCTATCTCTACACAGCTTTTACTTTTGTAAAAGGGAACACGAGTATATGGTCTGTTACGTCTGGTCTGTTTCACCAAGCATGATATTTTCCAGGTTCATTCATGTTGTGGCACATACTGGTACTGAATTCTTTTTCACGGCTAAATGTGAACCACATACTGTGGACCACATTTCCTTTATAGTTGATGCTTTATCATGACACTTTCACTTTGAGACAATTATAAACAATATTGCTATGAACATTCTTGTACAAATTTTCATGTGGACTTATGCATTCACTTATTTGGGATATATAGTTAGGAGTGGAATTCTGGAATTGCTGAGTCAAATGGTAACTCCACAATTAACTTTTTGAGGAATTATTTTTTTTTTTGGCTAGGCCCCACAGCATGTGGAAATTCCCAGGCCAGGGATCCAACTCACACCACAGCAGTGACCCAGGCTATTGCAGTGACAATGCCGGATCCTTAACATTTAACATGCTATTCCACTTGGGAACCCCTAAGGATATATTTTTTTTTTCTTTTTAGGGCCGAACCTATGGCATATGGAGGTTCCAGGCTAGGGGTCCAATCGGAGCTATAGCTGCCGGTCTACACCACAGCCACAGTAATGCCAGATCCAAGCCACATCTGCGATCTACACCACAGCTCACGGCAACACCGGATCCTTAACCCACTGATCGGGGCCAGGGATAGAACTAGTCGGGTTCAAACTAGTTCGATTCTCGTGGCTACTAGTCAGGTTCCTTACCACTGAGCCGCAATGGGAACTCCCTAAGGATATTTTTTTCATGTCTATTCAGATTCTTTGCACTTTTTTCTCTTTTTGTTTAGGGCCACACCCACAGCGTATGGAAGTTCCCAGGCTAGGAGTCGAATCAGAGCTTCAAATGCCTGCCTATACCACAGCCACAGCAACGCTGGATCTGAGACACATCTGCGACCTACACCATAGCTCATGGCAACACTGGATCCTTAACCCACTGAGCAAGGCCAGGGATCGAACCCACGTCCTCATGGATGCTAGTTGGTTTCACTACTGCCAAGCCACAACAGGAACTCTCTGTACATTTTAAAAACTGAGTACTTGTGGAGTTTCAGCATGGCTCAGTGGGTTAAGAACCTGATATAGTGCCTGTGAGGATGTGGGTTCGATCCCTGGCCTCGCTCTGGGGGTTAAGGATCCCGCATTACCATCATCTGTGGGGTAGGCTGGCAGCTGCGACTCCGATTCAACCCCAAGCTTGGGAACTTCCATATGCCAGAGGTTCAGTCCTAAAAAGTAAAAAACAAAAACAAGGAGTTCCCATAGTGGTGCAGCAGAAATGAATCTGACTAGGAACCATGAGGTTGTGGGTTCGATCCCTGGCCTTGCTCAGTGGGTTAAGGATCCAGCGTTGCCATGAGCTGTGGTGTAAGTTGCAGACGCGGCTTGGATCTGGTGTTGCTGTGGCTGTGGCGTAGGCTGGAGGCTAAAGCTCTGATTAGACCGCTAGCCTGGGAACCTCCATATGCCATGCCCTAAAAAGACAAAAAGACCAAGAAAAAAAAGAAAGAATTCTCACAATTCAATAATAAAGGAGAAATAGTTTTTAAAAAATTTGAGTTTATCTTTTTTGTTGTTGAGTTATAAAGGTTAGTATGTATCCTGGATACAAGTCCTTTTTTGGATATAAGATTTACAAATATTTTTTCTCATTCTATGGGTTTACTAGTCACTTTATTTATTTATTTATTTATTTATTTTTGTCTCTTGTCTTTTTAGGGCTGCACGCATGGCATATGGGGGTTCCTAGGCCAGGGGTCAAATTGGAGTTGTAGCCGCTGGCCTACACCACAGCCATAGCAACACAGAATCTAAGTTGCATCTGCGACCTACACCACAGCTCAGGACAATGATGGATCCTTAACCCACCAAGCAAGATCAGGGATCAAACCCACATCCTCATGGATACTAGTCAGATTCGTTAACCACTAAGAGATGATGGGAACTCCTCTTTTCACTTTCTTGATAGCATCTGTTAAAATACAAAGGCTTCTATTTTATTTTATTTTATTTTATTTTATTTGGTCTTTTTGCCTTTATCTAGAGCCGCACCTGCGGCATATGGAGGTTCCCAGGCTAGGGGTCTAACAGGAGCTGTAGCTGCCGGCCTTAGCCACAGTCACAGCAACGCGGGATCCGAGCCGCATATGCAACCTACACCACAGCTCACGGCAATGCCGGATCCTTAACCCACTGAGCAAGGCCAGGGATCGAACCTGCAACCTCACAGTTCTTAGTCGGATTCATTAACCACTGAGCCATGAAGGGAACTCCGAAATACAAAAGCATTTAAATCGATGAAGTCCAATTTTTCTTTTGCTTCTCTGCTTTTGGTAATGTCTAAGAAACCAGGTCTAATCCCAGCCAAGAAAATTTACCCCTATGTTGTCTCCTAAGACTTTTAAAATTTTAGCCCTTACATTTAGGATTTGATATATTTTGAGTTAATCTACTGTAGTGTGACGAGGCAGGGATTCAACTTCATTCTTTTGCTGTGGATACCCAGTTGTCCCAGAACCATTTATTTTTTCCTTTAGGGCCACACCCACAGCATAGGGAAGTTCCTAGGCTAGGGGTCAAATACCAGCTACAAATGCCAGCCTACACCACAGTCATTGCAACACCGGATCCGAGCTGCGACCTACACCATAGCTCATGACGACGCTGGATCCTGAACCCACAGAGCAGGGCCAGGGATCCAGTCAGCATCCTCATGGATACTAGTCAGCTTAGTTATCGCTGAGGCAAGATGGGAACTCCCCAGTACCATTTTTTTAAGAGACTGTCTTTTCCCACTGAATAATGGTCTTGGCACCCTACTTGAAAAGTCAATTGACGATCGAAGCATGGGTTAATTTTTGAATTCTCAATCGATTCCATTAATCAATAGATCTATCTTTATGCCAGTATAACAGTCTTAATTGCCTGGTTTTTGTTTTGTTTGCTTTTTTTTTGTCTGTACCCCCATCTTTCTCACTGTCTGGAATGGAACTAACAAGAGGTAAGGGCTTATTCACTGCTGTGTCCTCAATGCCTAGAACTCAAGCAGAGTAGGTAAGTATTTGTGTATTGAATGAATAAATCCTCGAATGAGCATAATGCTTTTGAGAAGTCAACAGAGGGGAAAGCTGAAGGTAAAATAATGAGAAGTCACTGAAGTCAGGAGGTGCAGGGTCATGAATAGGGTCACATGTGGATGGATGGGCCACAGAGCAAAGGAGAAACCCCTTATCCTTTGAGCTATGCAGGGAAAGGCAAGGGGCCTCAGTTATGTTTTAAATGAGAAGGGAAGGAAATTGGGAGAGGTTCCACCCAGTACCTCTGTTTTCTCCAGAGATAGGAAGTGAGAGGGAAGGGAGGGGCTGAGGCTGAAGGAAGCGGAGGACAGCTGGGTGACCTTGCGGCCCAAGCCCAGGGTTGGCCTTAACCAGTGGGCACACTCCACTCGTGACTGGATCCCCTCCAAGGTTCTACGGCAAAAAGGTTACCGGAGAAAGGTCAAGGGGTGAGGTGCTAGAGAGAGGGCATATGAAGTCATGGCCCTGGGGTCCAGGCTGGCAGGGGCAGGAGAGAAGCCATAGCACAGGGCCCCTGACCACAATGGCATTTCCTGAACTGTAAGTGACAGCCACCGCTGGACATACATAGGATAATGTGGAGTGCTGAGGGGAGGTCAGGCAACGCTACCTCCTGTGGGTGACTTCTCAAGCTAAAATGACCTGAGGTGGGTCACTGCACCCACATGGTTGAGGTCAGGGCAAAGGCAAGCCATGAAGCCAGTTTGGGGTTGGAAGTGAGGCCCAGCTAAGCGAACCCTCATGCCTGCCCCCTTCAGTGAGCTTGGCTGGTCTCTGGACTTGCTGTCTACACATTTTTTTTTTGTCTTTTTTTTTAGGGCCGCACCTGCGGCATGTGGAGGTCCCCAGGCTAGGGGTTGAATCAGAGCTCTAGCCGCCGTCCTACACCACGACCACAGCAACTCAGGATCCGAGCCGTGTCTGCGACCTATGGCACAGCTCATGGCAACATCGGATCTCTAACCCACTGAGCAGGGCCAGGGATCGAACCCACATCCTCATGGATACTAGTTGGGTTTGTTAACCTCTGAACCACGACAGGAATTCCTGTTTACATATTTTTATCCCAGATTTGTATGTTCTTGAGTTTTTGGAAGGTCTTGGAAGATTTTTTTCTTAATTCCTTATATTTTTTATTTTATTTTAAACTTATGTAAAGAGATCTTTTAGATCTATTTGCTCATAGTTTTAAGAAGATCATACATCAGGAGTTTCCTGGTGGCCTAGCAGTTAAGAACTCCGCACTGTTACTGCTGTGGCTCTGGTTAATGTTATGGTACAGGTTTGACCCCTGACCCGGGAAGTTCTGCATGTCATGGTGTGGCCCCAAAAAGTCATATATCATTTTTGTGCATTCATAAACAGAAGAATAATAGTGCAATAAATTTAATGTTATTCTTTACCTTTTTTTTTCTTTTTTTTCGCTTTTTAGGGCCGCAGGTGCAGCACATGGAGGTTCCCAGGCTAGGGGTTGAATAGGAGCTACAGCTGCCGGCCTACACCACAGCCACAGCACTGCCAGATGCGACCCTCATCTGTGACCTACAGCACAGCTCATGGCAATGCCAGATCCTTAAACCACTGAGCGGGGCCAGGGATTGAACCCGCATCCTCATGGATACTAGTTGGGTTCACTACCACTGAGCCATGACAAGAACCCCTAAAACTTCTTTATATTTAAATGTAGACTACTGAATCACTTTTTTTTTTTTTTTTGTCTTTTTGCCTTTTCTAGAGCCACACTCACGGCATATGGAGGTTCCCAGGCTAGGGGTCAAATCAAAGCTGTAGATGCCAGCCTATGCCATAGCCACAGCAAAGCAGGATCCGAGCCGCGTCTACAACCTACACCACAGCTTATGGCAACACTGGATCCTTAACCCACTGAGCAAGGCCAGGGATCGAACCCACAACCTCATGGTTCCTAGTTGGATTCGTTAACCACTGAGCCACAATGGGAACTCCCTGAATCACTTTTTGGTTCAGAATTGTTGATGTCCATGTTAACTTGCTCAATACTGTTCCTTATGTCATCAGGATTACTTGTGATTATGGCCTTTCTTAAGGGTGCTTTACTGGGAGTTCACATTGTGGTGCAGTGGAAACAAATCCAACTTGTAACCGTGAGGATGCAGGTTTGATCCCTGGCCTCGCTCAGTGGGCTGGGGATCTAGCATTGCTGTGAGCTCTGGCATAGGTCGCAGATGTGGCTCGGATCCCGAGTTGTTGTGGCTGTGCTGTAGGTCAGCAGTTGTAGCTCTGATTGAACCCCTAGCCTGGGAACTTCTATGTGCTGCGAGTGCGGCCATAAAAAGCAAAAAAAGTAAAAGAGTGCTTTACTGATGCTCCCAGGATTATACTTCAAGCCACTGATACCCATTCTCTAATATGGATACTTTCTTATTTGATGAAGCTCACACATTACTTTTTCCTCAGTGGAATGCCTTAGTTGAATAGGATTGATTTTTTATTTATTTTTATTTTGGTCACGCCCATAGCATGTGGAAGTTCCTGGGGCCAGGAATCAAACTCATGCCATAGCAGACACCCAAGCTGTTGAAGTAACAACAGTGGGTCCTTAACCCTCTGAGGATGGACTTTTTTAATAGCAAGGTCTTCAAACATGCTTTTATGAATTTGGCTTTTCTGTTTTCTAACAGTATGTCAAATTGAACTTATAGCTTTTCAGTTTTGTTTTTGTTGTCCTCAAGGCTCAGTTTTTAGAAGATATTCTTGGAGGATATAAAGAGACTATGCTACAAAGCTACAGTCATCAAAACAGTATGGTATTGGCACAAAAACAGAACTATAGATCAATGGAACAGAATAGAAAGCCCGTAAATAAACCCACACATCTATGGTCAACTAATCTATGACAATGAAGACAAGACTATACAATGGAGGAAAGACAGTCCCTTCAATAAGTAGTGCTGGGGAGTTTCCATCATGGCACAGTGGAAACGAATCTGACTAGGAACCATGAGGTTGCAGGCTCGATCCCTGGCCTTGCTCAGTGGGTTAAGGATCTGGCGTTGCCATGAGCTGTGGCATAGGTCGCAGACGTGGCTTGGATCCTGAGTTGCTGTGGCTGTGATGTAGGCTGGCAGCTACAGCTCCCATTACACTACTAGCCTGGGAACCTCCATATGCTGCAGATGAGGTTCTAAAAAGACAAAAAATTTAAAAAGTAAAAAAAACCCCTCAAGATAGTATAAATGTAAGACTGGATACTATAAAACTCTTAGAGGAAAACAGGCTGAACACTCTTTGACATAAACTGCAGTAATACCTTCTCAGATTCACCTCCTAGAGTAATGAAAATAAAAACAAAAATAAACAAATGGGACATAAATAAACTTAAAAGTTTTTGCACAGCAAAGGAAATCATAAACAAAATGAAAAGACAACCCATAGAATGGGAGAAAATACTTGCAAATGAAGTGACTGACAAGGGATTAATCTCCAAAATATACAAACTTACTGCAGCACAATATAAAGAAAAGAAAAAAAAAAATCCCAGGAGTTCCCATTGTGGCTCAGCAGGTTAAGAACCCAACTAGTATCCATGAAGATTCAGGTTTGATCCCTAGCCTTGCTCAGTGGGTTAAAGGATCCAGTATTGCCATGAGCTGCGGTATAGGTTGCAGATGCAGCTCAGCTTCAGTATTGCTGTGGTGTAGGCCAGCAGCTGCAGCTCTAATTGAACCCCTAGGCCCGGAACTTCTACATGATACACCTGTGACCCTAAAAAAACCTCCAGAAACAAACAAAAAAACCCAAACAACCCAATCAAAAAATAAGATCTAAATACGCATTTCTCCAAAGAAGACACATAGATGGCCAAAACCACATGAAAAGATGCTCAACATCACTAATTATTAGAGAAATGCAAATCAAAACTACTAGAAGGTATGATCTTATACCAGCAAGAATGGCTGTCATCAAAAAGTCTACAAACAGGAGTTCCCGTTGTGGCTCAGCAAGTTAAGAACCCGACTAGTGGGGTTTGATGTGGGTTTGATCCCTGGCCTCACTCAGTGGGTTAAACATTGCTGTGAGCTGCAGCGTAAGTTGCAACACAGCCCATGTTGCTGTGGCTGTGGTGTGGGCCAACAGCTACAGCTCCAACTGGACCCCTAGCCTGGGAACTTTCATATGCCACAGGTGTGGCCCTAAAAAGCCAAACAAACAAACAAAAACCCCTAAAAATAGAACTACCATCTGATCCAGCAATCCCACTCCTGAGCATCTATCAGGAGAAAACCATAATTCGAAAAGATATATATACCCATGTTCACTGCAGCACCATTTATAGTAGTCAAGACCTGGAAGCAACCTAAATGTTTTCTGACAGAGGAATGGATAAAGAAGATGTGGTACATATATACAATGGAGTATAAAAGGAGAAATAAAGTCATGTGCAACAACAGGGATGGACCTGGAGATTGCTATACTAATTGAAGTTAGACAGTGAAAGACAAACATCATATGATATCATTTACATGTGGAATCTTAAAAAGGATACAAATGAACTTGTTTGCAGAAGGGGACAGATGGGAGGCAGGGAGGGAGGGACTGGGGGTTTGGGACTGGCATATGGGCACCCAGGTATATGGAATAATTGGCCAGTGGGGACCTACTGTATAGAACAGAGGACTCTACCCAATGTTCTGTGATAATCTATGTGGGAAAAGAATCTGAAAGAGAATTGATATATATGCATGTATAACTGAATCACTTTGTTGTACAGCAGAAATTATCACAATGCTGTAAATCAACTATATTTCAATAAAGCTTTAAAAAAAATGCCTACCTAACTGCTAAGACTCTCCATGCTACAAATCCCATGATTTTTGTATACTCTGTCCTTCGACTATTTCTGTAGGTTAAATTTACCCTGGTGAGACCAAGAGGAGGGATCACGGGGTTGGAAAACTAAAAAAAGCATACAGGCACATTCCTGTGGACAAGAAGTTTACCTTCTAGTAAGAGAACAGGAATAAAAAGTAGCCCTAACGCAACGCCCTGTGAAATGAGGGATGTGAGTTCCTCAAGGGTAGGTATATCAACAACTGTAAAAAATTTCATCAATGTTTTTGGGAGCTCACCACGTACCAGACACTGGGCTTTACAATCCTCACAAAAACACCGCAGTAGGGATTAGTAGTCCTATTTTACAGATGAGGCTGAACGGTGTTAAACACCTGTCGTAGGTCACATGATGCCTGGAACTTGGATCTGTCTTCCTCCAAATCACCACTTTGGACCGGTCAAGAAGACCAAGGGACAAGGATGAACACACCCTGACGGAGTCGCAGAAGCCAAGAAGGAGATTTAGCAAAAGGACTCCGGGTCGTAGCAGCGGGTGGGCAGGAGCCGGGCGGGGTTGGGGAAGGGCGGGCTTGAGCCTCGGAGTTCCGCAGGTTGTTCCGCAGTGGCCGAGAATCGCTGTACCAAGGCCGCCAGTACCGCCGCCAGACCCCTAGGCAACTCAGGCTTCCGCTGCGGGCCACACGTGGGGCCCCGTTCCTGGGAGAGAGCATCTGATTGGCCGGATCGGTCAGGTGGCTCCCGCAGGCCAATCAGCAGCAGCCAAGCCGTGGACCGCGCGAGCTGTTCTGCCCGCGTGGAGCTTCGGAAATGGTGATTTTAGGCGTTGGGCTGCGCTAGGAAAAGGCCACCATTACCCACTAATATCTGGCTTGCCCCAGACCTCGCCAGGGTTTGCACTGGCCCTTTGCGCCTGTTTATCTGAATTCGCCACTAGCCTGGCCCCATCGCTCAGAAATAGAAAAGAGGACTGGGCCGGCCCTCCTTTTGGCCTCTGGGTCCCGCCCTAATGCTTCCTTCAGCTTTTGTGCATCTTTCTCATTTATTCCTCTGGAGCTGCAATACTTCCGGTCTTCTTGCGCCTTCCGGGCAGCCCACAAACGGTGTAGCTTCTGCCCCTGTTAAAAGAAAGATCTCAACGTCTCTACTGTCAGGCCCTGCCTCTTCTCTCTTCCTCTCACCTTGGCCTCCCTTTCTCATCTCTTCCCTTGTCCCACTGGCTTCAGATTACCAGCAGTCCCACTCTGGTGGCATTTCAAACCCTTTGCTTCTCCACTGCAGCGTGTGACTCTGTTGACCCTTGGAAGCAACAAGGTTTCCAGAAGCCGCCACCTTTTTTTTCTCCTTTTTTTTGGCCACCCTGGGGCGTGTGGAGTTCCCAGGCCAGAGATTACATCTGAGCCGCAGTTGCTACTTAAGCTGAAGGTGCGCAAGGCCAGATCCTTAAACCACTGTGACGGGCCAGGGATTGAACCTGCTGCCCGTTGCTGCCAGCGTTGATCCTGTTGCGCCCCAGGAGGAACTGCCAGAAGCATCCCCCCACGCACACTCTTGTGTAATCTCTTCCTAGCTCTTTCCCAAGTCCTTCTACATCCACTCCTATCATGAGCATGCCTCCCATTTTTCCTGTCTGGCAGATGGAGGCTCAGTTTGCTGATTGCCCAGACTCCCTGAGGATCTCCTCTGGCCACTGGCATCCCCTAAATGCCAGTAATTTCTGAGCTTCAATCTCTAGTTTAAAAGAGCTCCAGACTCACTATCTGCATGTCTCATGGGTACCTAAGGTAGATATTTCATTCAATAAAAACTTATTAAGCTGCAGGTTATTTACAGCATAAGCACTTGTTACCTTTTTTTAAAGCCACACTATGACATGTGGAAGTTCCCAAGCTAGGGGTTGAACTCATGCCACGGCAGCAACCCAAGCTACTGCAGTGACAATGCCAGGTCCTTAACCTGCTGAGCCACAAGGGAACTCCTACAGTGTAAGTATTTTAAAACATATTTATATATAAAATAAATATATAAGCTTATTGCTGTGTGCCAGAAGCTTAGGAGTACTGTGTCACCTGTCACCAGCACACAGTGGGTACCTCATTACTGTGTGCTGAATTCATGTAGGAACGAATGTCAGCATAGTGCCTGGCACAGAGGAGGTGCTCACAGTTAGCTGCCTCACCCCTCAGCCCAGCTCCTCTCTACCCCAGGCTGGGATCTGTCCCATCACCTCACCTCCAATGCAAAAGTGACATAAGTGAGGTAAACAAGAAAGAAGAGGAGGGAGTTCCCTTCGTGGCTCAGCAGTTACCGAACCTGACTAGGGTCCATGAGGATGCAGGTTTGACCCCTGGTCTTGCTCAGTGGGTTAAGGATCTGGTGTTGCCATGAGCTGTGCTGTAGGTCAAAGACACAGCTCGGATCCCACGTTGCTGTAGCTCCGATTCGACCCCTAGCCTGGGAATTTCCACATGCAGTGGATGTGGACCTAAAAAGCAAAAAAAAAAAGAAAGAAAGAAAGAAGAGGCATTCTCACTGTGGCACAATGGGATCAGGGACATCTGCAGCACGGGGATGCAGATTCAATCCCCAGCCTAGCTCAGTTGTTTAAGGATCTGGTGTTGCCACAGCTGTGCTCACAACTGTGGTTCAGATCTGATTTCTGGCCCAGGAACTCCATATACCGTGGAGCGGGCAAAAAAGAATTCCCAGGGCAGTCTAATCTGTCTCTTCCACAAGCAGTGCTGCCCAGGAATAGGGAAAGAGAACCAGGAGTTGCCTTCTAGAACAGGCAGCTGCTGCAGCCAGACTGGTAGACATACAGACCATGTGATGATAGGGTCCAACTGGACTTCTGTGGGCTCACATTTCCACCTGTACATTGGGGATATGAATAGACCCTACCTCATAGATATTTGTAAGGATTCTCCCTCGAGCTCTTACAGGCACCTAAGAGGCACTGGTACTTGGCTATTTTTTGACTGCAAGACAATGGTAAAGAGGACTTTCCTGGTGATGCACTATGCCACCGTGTGACTAGATGGGGAATTACACAAGGAAGAGGTTTGGGGGCTGGAGAAGGGCTACCTAAATTTGAATTTTCTGAAACCTGAGAATTTGCTCCCTGCTGCTCTGCTGTCAGGGCTCCCTCAAGCCTCCAAGGTGAGTGCTGTCACCTGTGGAGGAGAAATCACCCCACCCCTAGGTTTAGGGGACTGGCTGTGCCTTCTTTGACTCTAGAACTTTTGGTGATTCCTACCTGTATCCTTCAAGGCTTTTCAGAGTTGGTGCCCTTGACACTTGCTCTGTGCTTTGGAACTCAGAGCTCCAGACTTGCCTCGAGATGCTCTCTCTATTTTCTCCTCCCTTCTCATCCCCTCTGGAGCTCCCTCTGTCCTCCCCCTGATTAAGGACCCTGGGGTACATTTCCCCAGCAGGCATGTTAAGTTCCTGGGACTGTATTCATGTGAACATCAACCATTTATTAATCACTTACTTTGTGCCTGGTGCTGGGCCCCTCATGTGTACTTATTCCATATACTCTTCACAAATCCTGCTGGGAAGGTTGCTATGGTTACCCGTATTTTGTAGAAGACACTGAGGCGGAGAAAGGTAAAGTGACCCACCCATCAGGTGACAGAGCCCTACCTATAACTGCTAGGACACTTAGGATGGTACAGAAGGCAGACAGATCTCAGCTCAAATCCCATCTCTGCCACTCACTACTTACTTCCCAACTTTGAGCCCATCCAGTCTTCCTCTAAAGTGAGAGGGCAGCTCCCACAAGGCACAGGTGCTGGTTTAAGGACATAGGTAGTATTTGGGATGAGAAGTGAAGAGGGTATCGCAGCTGGCAGTCAGATCTGGTATGAAATACACTGGGGTAAGTCGGGGTCCCTTCAAGGAGGCTAAAACCAGTGACTGAGAGCCCTGAGGCCTCAGGGCTCCTAGACCGCATCAACACTCTTTTCTTTTTTCTTTTCTTTTTTTTTTTTTTTTTTTTTGGCCTTGCCCACGGCATGCAGAAGTTCCTGGGCTTGGGTTCGAACCCCCACCACAGCAGTGATCATGCCAGATCCTTAATCTGCCAATCCACCAGGGGACTCCCATCATCTTTCACCTGTGCAGCCCCTACCTGTTCTCCCCACACTAAAGTTTTCCCACTTTGCCACCTCACCGGGGCCTTTCCAAATACACATTTGATCGTGTCCTTTGCTGCTGAAAATCATGTCCTCCCACTGCTCACTGGGGACTCAGCCCCTCACCAGCGCCCATGAGCCACGTCAGTTGCCACAGCCCTGCCAGCTCTGTCACTTTCTCTGGTCTCTGGCCCCCTCCCATCTCCTTGATGCCACCTTAGACCTTTGCACATACTGTTCCCATGGACTGAAACACTCTTCCTCACCTCTTTGTCTAGTTAACGTAGAGATGCTAGAAGGTCTCCTTAAGCGGGGGTGGGAAGGTGGTTCAAGGGCTGAAAGAGGAATAAAGTCTGGGAAATCAACCAGTAGGGGTGGGAGAGTGTTCTAGGAAAAGAGAACAACTTGTGCAAAGGGATGGAGGCGCACTTCTGGGAGGAGGGGGGACAGGTAGGGACTGATACTAATAGCAACAAAGTGTGCCCAAGGCCGGGGCGAAATCCTTCCGTGCTTTGTGCTTTGCTAAGGAGTTTGGAGTCAATCCAGAGGGAAATGGGAGGGTTTTGAACCAGGGTAATTACCCCGATTCCGCTGGAGACAGTGGAGAGGGCATATCAGTGTCGCTCTGAAAAAGAGTACCCAGGATTGGGCCGTCCTCCAGGAGCTCTCTTCACAAGATCCCCGCCTAAAACCTCTGTGGGTACAGCCCAAAACCCCTTCCACCCCCTGGACAGGCTAAAGCAAGATGCTGCATTTCTAGTGACCTCCAGAAGGTGGCACCATCACCCAAGCGTATCCCCTCTACTCTGCTCCCGGGCTGGAGACCCTTCCTAGGACGCAATTATACTGCAGAGACCAGAGAGGAAAAAAGACGGAGTGAAGAAAGTAGAGGAGGGGGCTGAGGAACCAGTGCAGGATGTGTGTAAGGGTGGTGCTGGCTTTCTGTTGATTTTTTTCAGGGTCAAGCAGAGCATGGTGGTCTGACTTAGATTTTCACCGTCGTGTGCCCCACCCTCCTCTTTGCAGCCCCTCCTCAAGCCCCTGAAACGTTCACAGCAACCCAGCCAGTTCACCCAACTCCTGACCATTGCCCAAGAACCTCCAAGTTCTTGGCCACCTTCCTCTCCGGCCACCCCACCCCCATCGCCTGACCACAATGGGGGCCTGCAGTGCAGCTTGTGGCTGTGCAGGGTGGTCCTGTTCCCAGACCAGAGGATGGGAGGGGAAGTGGACTGCTGCAGATGTTCCGTCATTTCTCTCACCTGGGGAGAGCATGTGTCTACTTTGGAGGTGCTGTCCCAGTTCCCAGCTCTAACCAGACCCTGCGACCGTCCCCTGGCCATCTCCCCACATTTACACTAGAGCACCTGACTGTGGTCTCTTCACTCCCCTGGGAATGAAATCTGCAGCCTGCAAGGTGCTCAGTGGTGTGGCCTCATCCAGCTCCCTGTTCTCCTTCACTCTGTATGTGCTCGGACTAAACTGGATTCAGATGCCTCAGATTCTCCCCACTCCTGCCTACCTCCAGACCTAGACTGTTCCCTCTGCCTGGAATGCTTTTTCTCCCATTCACCACAAAGTTGAGCGCCCCCCTCCTTCAATTCAAATATCACTGCCTCTTGGGGCCCTTCCCTGGGTGGGATCAGGGTCCGTTGGTCCCCCTCGTAGACATTACCAGGAGCTACAGCTGCAGCCAGTCGACCTTCATAGTCCGTGTTGATTATAGTCAGTGCTTTCTTGGGTGTTTGTTTAATGTCATCTGTCCCCACCCTAGATTTCCAGAGCAGGAGCTTGTCTTCATCACAGGGTAAAACCACCAACTAGAAGACTAGAATGGTACCTGGCATATAATAGGTACTTGATAAATGTTTGTTGTTTTAGTGTGCCTTCCAGCCCTCTTCTGTCTGGTTTCTTCTTCAGCTTGGGCACCCACAGCGTCACCTCCTCCAGAAGGCTTCACTGACCCCTGCCCTGGGCGAACACTGCTCCTGGCTTCATGCCTTTGTTTGCTTTTCAATTTTCTCTGAGCTTCTTCCCACTCTTATCACCCTGCCTCCCAGGCTGCCACTAATGGTTTTTGTGTGTGTTCTTGTAACACGTGTGTTTGTGTCATCATTTCTTTTATGCAAATAGCTTTGTGCTTCAGAGCTCGTTCTGTTTCTTTTTTTCTTAGAGTTGATTGGAGTTCTTGTTATGGCTCAGCAGTAACAAATCCGACTTACTATCCATGAGGACCTGGGTACGATTGCTGGCCATTCTCACTGGGTTAAGGATCCGGCATTACCAGGAGCTACAGCGTAGGTTGTAGACGTGGCTTGGATCCCACATAGCTATGGCCGTGGCATAGGCTGGCAGCTACAGCTCTGAACTTCCATGTGCCTCGGGTATGGCCCTGAAAAGACAAAAAAAAAAAAAGAGTTGATTTACAATGTTTTATTTCTTACCCTTTGCACTCAGCACAGGTTTCTGAGGGTCCTCCAAACGTGTAATCCATCCACCTCCCAGTGATGGACTCCAGATTGCCTCCAGCTCCTCCTCCAACCCCCCCCACGTGGTCATGTATGAAGATTTGGGGAGTAGCAGGGACTGGCATATTATATTCAGGATAGAATTGCTAAATCATAGAGCATGTGTTTATATAATGAGCTGAAAACTCCCAGGTGGCTCTTGGAGAGCTGTTCCCACAGTCCACGTGGGTCCCCCATATCCCTGCCGGCACCTGACATTCTCCAGCTCGCTGACTTTTGCCAGTCAGATAAGTGCAAAATGAAAGTATCTCTTGCATCATTCTTGAGTTTTAGGGTCCCCTCATAAGCTTGCTAACCTCTGATTTCTTTGTTTTTTGGTTCTTTTGTTTGTTTGTTCTTTTTTACGTCCACACCTATGGCATATGGAAGGTCCTAGGCCAGAGATTGAATTTGAGCTGCAGCTGAGGTCTACGCCAGTCACAGCAATGCTGGATCTGAGCTGTGTCTGCGCACTACACTGCAGCTTGTGGCAATGATGTATCGTTAACCCACTGAGCCAGGCCAGGGATTGAACCCAAGTCCTCATAGAGACAACATTTTGTCCTTAACTCGCTAAGCCACATAGAGAAATCCTCGTTCCCTTGTTAATCATCACCTCATCATTACCTTCCCTGTAGCCCTTCTTTTTTGGGGGGCTTTTTAGGGCCACAACTGCGGCGTATGGAGGTTCCCAGGCTAGGGACTGAACCAGAGCTATAGCTGCCGGCCTACGCCACAGCCACAGCAACACGGGATCCGAGCTGCATCTGTGGCCTATACCACAGCTCAAGGCAACGCTGGATCCTTAATCCACTGAGCAAGGCCAGGGATCAAACCTACATCCTCATGGATACTAGTCGGGTTCTTTAACCACTGAGCCACGATGGGAACTCCTCCCTGTAACATTTTGAGATGTCATTTTCCTATGGATTTGCAGGCCCTCCTTAGATGCCCCATGCTGTCCTTGACAGTGTGGGAGAATGCCGGCTTACAAGCAGTTGCCGCATGCCTAGGTGCTTTAAGGGCGGTCCTGGCCCTAAGTCTCCCCACCTCCCGGGTTCCCAGCCCCACATCAGAGTGTGGGAGGAGGATTGGCTATTCTTTGGTGAACACTGTGGGACTCATCACTGTGGACCTCTCAGGAGGCTTTGTGTATTTTGGAGGGACTGTCCCAGCTCCTACAAAGGGTTGGGAACTTCTTTGAGAACAGCTCGCCAGCCTGAATTTTGAATCTGGTAAATTCATTCAATGTGTATTCATTCTGCAAACATCTAGGGAGCCCTAACTATGCACCGGACCCCCTTGTCCGACACGCAGGGACAGCAGTGAACAGGACCGCCCCTCGGCTTCTCAGTTCCCTTCATAAGGTGGCAACCAGTAACGAGTGAGCAAATAAGATAATTACAGAGCAAAACAAACAAGGGGCTAAAAGATGGGATAACGGAAGGAGGACTTTAGCCAGGGTGGTCAGAACAGGCCACTCTTAGGAGATGACCTTTGTTCTGACAGCCAGCCAGAAGAACCAGGGGCGAGCATTCCAGGCAGAGACAAGTGCAAAGGCCCTGAGGGTCTCGTGAGCTTAGGGTGGTGGAGAAACAGAAAGAAGGCCACTGGGACTAGAGACTCAATCGGGGAGGGGTTTGTGAGGCATCTGGGGAGTGGGCAGGTGTGTTGAGGGGCCTGGGTTCAGCCTGGGCTGGTGTGTGAAGCAGTGGGAGGACATAGGTGGGCAGGGTGAAGGGGGGGCTGGACTTCCAGCTCTGAAACCAGCCCTGGTACAGCTCTGAAACTAACTCTGGGGCAGCCTGAGGTTTGGGCCAGGCGGGCTTGGGAGCTGGTGTGTCCTCAGAGGGGATACTTTTCTTCTCTGGTATTTTTTTTCTTTTTTTTTTTTAGAAAAAAAAATTTCGGTGTTCAATTTTTGTGGATAAATAATGCATGCATCGGGTACAAAAATAAAAAGAAACAAAGGTCCCCTCTCTCCTTGACCCAGCCACCGGGTTCTTCTCCCCAGAAACGGCGATGGTGACCGCTTGCCCATCCTTCCCAAGCAACTGCTTTCCTAACACCTCCGGTGCGTGTTGCACAGGGATACAAGTTCATGGGCTTTGTTTCAAATTTTCCCCTCAGCGAATATAAGGTGGAGCCAATTCCTGGACACTTAGAGCAGCCCCTTTGTGAAGGCTCTGGAACTGTCCTGTCAACACACAGCAATTTACTTATTTATTTATTTTAGGCCCGAACCTGAGGCAGATGGAGGTTCCCAGGCTAGGGGTCCAATCAGCTGCAGCAGCCAGCCTACACCACAGCCACAGCATCGTCAGTTCAGAGCAGCGTCTGTGACCTACACCACATCTCAAGGCAATGCCGGATCCTTGACCCACTGAGCGAGGCCAGGGATCGAGCTCGCATCCTCACGGATACTGGTCAGGTTCATTTCCGCTGCACCACAATGGGGATTCCTACACAGCAATTTAAACTTACATTTCGGGAGTTCCCTTCGTGGCTCAGTGGTTAACGAATCCGACTAAGAACCATGAGGTTGCGGGTTCGATCCCTGGCCTTGCTCAGTGGGTTAAGGATCCAGCGTTGCCATGAGCTGTGGTGAAGGTTGCAGACGCGGCTCGGATCCCGCGTGGCTGTGGCTGTGGCGAAGGCCGGCAGCTACAGCTCCTGTTAGACCCCTAGCCTGGGAACCTCCATATGCCGCGGGTGCGGCTCCACATAAAGGCAAACAAATAAATAAATAAATAAATAAATAAACTTACATTTCAAGTAATTAAAATAACATAACCCCTCAGTCGCAGGAGCCACATTTCAAATGCTCAGTAGTCATCGTGGGTCACGTGGCTATTGTGTTGGACAGAGACTTTTTCCATTGCTGCAGACAGGTCTCCTGGACAGTGCTGCTCTAGAGAATTCCATGCTATCCATCTCTAGCCTGTCTGCCTTCAGGGGCGCTGGAAGGGACAACGCCCACAGAGGCAGAAGTTCCTCTGTGTGAGCGCAGTGGGTCCCCAAAATAATAATAATCTCAGTCCGCCAGGATGCCCCAGGATCCAATAATCTCAGTGCCCTTTTGCAGAGTCGTAGAGCTTGCTGTCCAGTATGAATCCTGATCTCACAGCCCTGCCAGCCAACACTCCTCTCCTGAGACCTGATTTCCAAGGGGCCTCAGCTGGTTAAAGCAAAGAACCTCCTTGACCAGGAGCCTCATCATTATCCATACCAGGTCATTCAGTCGTTTGACAAACCTTTGGCCTGCCCTGCACCGGATCTGACTTAGAGGTGGAGCCCATGAGGCCCCTGGCCTCAGTGATGCAGAGAGAGCCATAATGGTTCATTCCAGTTGTGCATAGAGGCAGAATGCCCAGGCTGTGCTGTGAGATCAGCGTGAGCTTCCTGGAGGAGGTGACAGCTGAGCCAAGCCCTGAAGGGAACGAGGGTGGCCTGGAGGTTCCAAGAGCTGTGAGGAGCCCACAGCCATATGCCACAGGGCCAGCGGGTGTGATCAACAGGACCAGGTCAGGCTGAGCGCCAAAGACTAGCACAAGAACATGAGGCTGGCACTGGGGGGCCCGGAAGGGGCTGGCGCTGTGGAATGTGAGCAGCGACTAGGTTGCAGAGGATGTGGGGAAAGGCTGGGTGAGTTCAGCTGTTGGCGATTTCACGCCATCTCCCAGCCACTTCTTGGGGACAAGCCCTGGCCGTGGGGCCCAGGTGCTGATGAAGGTCAGATTTCGGTAGCAAGAGAATAAAAGGAGATTTCCTCCCAAGTTTGGGGGGGGGGCTCTCCCTACCAGAGAGAGCTGCAGCTGCTTCACACACATACTCTGGGATTAGTCTAAATCCTACAGCAGGTGGAGGACTGGAAGGGGCTCCCAGCTAGGGTCCCGGAGTGTGGGAAGGGGCAGGCAGTGGCTGCATACACCTGAGTGTGTCTGTACCTGGGAATGGGTCTCCTCTGTCCCTTCATACAGTATTATTGCGCCTCAGTTCTGCGAGGTGCTGTCCTGGGTGGGAGCTGGGGGGTGGGGCAAGGACAGTAACCACTAAACTGGATCGGGGGCTGCATAGACACAGGGAAGGGGTTATGCAAGAAGACTCAGAAAATGGGGGGAGTTTCCCCTGGGGAGCAGAGAGAGTGGGTACAAGGGGGTAGCTTTTCACTGAAATTTGTGCCATTGAAGTTTTTGTTTCAATTACTTAAACCATGAACACGTAATGCCTCTTTATTTTTTATTTTCCTTCTTCAGCTGCACCCATGGCATATGGACGTTCCCAGGGCCACCAGATCCTTAACCCACAGTACCACAGTGGGAACTCTCGTAATGCCTCTTTAAAATGTGGTTTTCTTTTTTTTTTGTCTTTTTTTTTTTTTGTCTTATCTAGGGCCGCACCCGCGGCATATGGAAATTCCCAGGCTAGGGGTCTAACAGGAGCTGTAGCTGCTGGCCTTCGCCACAGCCACAGCAACACAGGATCCGAGCCGCATCTGCAACCTACACCACAGCTCAGGCAACACTGGATCCTTAACCCACTGAGCAAGGCCAGGGATCGAACCCCAACCTCATGGTTCCTAGTCGGATTCGTTAACCACTGAGCCATGACAGCAACTCCTAAAATGTGGTTTTCAAAGTGCGGCACCAGACTAACAACATCTGCAACCCATGGAAATTTGATAGAAATGCAGATTTCCAGGATTGACCTCAAATCTACCAAATAAATTCTGGCCTGGGAACCCAAGCCTCCTAGGCAATTCTGAAATATGCCACATAAAAACTATCAAAGTTCCTGTCATGGGGCAGTGGAAACAAATCTGACTAGGAACCATGAGGTTGTGGGTTCAATCCCTGGCCTCACTCAGTGGGTTAAGGATCTGGTGTTGCCATGAGCTGTGGTGTAGGTCACAGATGCCACTCGGATCCCACATTGCTGTGTTTGTGGCGTAGGCCGGCAGCTATAGCTCCAGTTTGACCCCTAGCCTGGGAACCTCCATATGCCGTGAGCGTGGCCCTAAAAAGCAAAAAAAAAAAACCCAAAACCTAAAATAACTATCAAAGCAGGGCTTGCCTCCTGGGGATCAACAGGTTGTGGGAAGGAGGCTCTTGTGGGCATTCTCCTCTACAGCAATGAGAGCTTCTGAACAGGGGGGCTCAGCATGAAGGTGGGCCCAACTTGGAAGGGGGCCTCGGGGAGGCTGCCCGGAGAAATGAGGTTTAAGTGAGATTGAAAGGGCGGGTGGGAGAGTTCCCCCTGTGGGATAGATGGCAGCACCGGGTTCAGTCCCCAGCCAGCCCACCAGGTCACAACTGCAGCTCAGATCTGATCCCTCACCCGGGAACTCTATAGGCTTCAGGGCAGCCAAAGAGAAAAAAAAAAAAGGTGGGTGGGGCTTGGCCAGGTGAGAGGGGAAGAGGATTATCCCCAGGAAGGAACAGTCCCAGCGAGGGCCCTGGGATGTCAGGGCTGAAGGCCATATGGCTGGAGCCCAAAGGGCCGGGCGTCTGAGCTTAGGTGTCATGAATGTCCATCGGCTGGTGTAAGTGGACTTTCCATTAACAGATGTCTCCTGCTTGGGGGAAATCCAGAGCCTTTTCTGGTCCTCTGCAGTGGGAGCTCCTATGTAACCAGTCACTTCCTCCTTCTGAGCCTCAGTGTCCTCACCTCGGCACTGGGGACAAGAATGCCTTCCTGGGACGGCAAGGAATGAGATCAGCAACTCGGCCATTCCTCCTAATCCTCGTGCAATAATAGCCTTTTTTTTTTTTTTCCAGGGCAGCACCCTCAGCACTTGGAGGTTCCCAGGCTAGGAGTCAAATCAGAGCTACAGCTGCTGGCCTTTGCCACAGCCACAGAAATACGAGATTCGAGCCGCATCTGTGACCTACACCATGGCTCACAGCAACACCAGATCCTTAATCCACTGAGCGAGGCCAGGGATTGAACCTGCAAACTCATGGCTCCTAGTCGGATTTGTTTCTGCTACGCTGCGGTGGGAACTCCGATAACAGCCATTTTTGACAGATCATTTATAACCACTCTTCAAAGAGTGTTGTCCTGCCTGTGTTATAGGCTCAGAGAGGGTGACCTCGGTCACAGCACACCCCACCCCCCACGAACACTCACACACACACTGTGGCCAGCCTGCCCCTCCCTCCCAGCCCCTGATTCCCTCCTGTTCCTAGGGTCCAGCTTACCAGACCTGAATGGGTATCTGTTGCTCCCACCAGATCCCTGACTGGCACAGTCCAGAGGTGACCCAGTGCTTTTTCTACAGGCTCCCAAGGCCAGTGTCATGGGCTAAGAGGCTGCTCAGAACCCAGGCAGACCGAGGGGGTCGGGCACCAGTGGTGCCATGCTGCCCAGAGCAGACTCGGAGGAGGGGAGATGGAATAGCAAGCAGCAAAACTGTATGCGGGAATTAGTAGCATCTGTCTCATTCTGACATGGGACGTCAGGAATGTGGAAAGGCCCCAGCGAGCATGAGCACGTGCCTGCCAGGGATGCTGGCAGGGAGGGGGCATAGAGTGGGCAGCTGAGCCCCTCTTGGTCCCCAGGACCCACTAGGCAGCAGCTGCCCCTGTCACTCTGATGAGTCTCCCATGCACACAGGACTGGCCAGGAACCTGGGTTGGGGGGTCAACTCAGCTCTTTCCTTAGACCCCAATCCTTGTGATCCTTGGCCCATTGCATCCTCAGTTTCTCTACCATTGAATCGGGGAGTTCCCTGGTGGCACAGCAGGTTAAGGATCTGACATTGTCACTGCTGTGGCTCAGGTCACTGCTGTGGCTCAGTTTCAATCCCTGGCCCTAAAACTTCTGCTTGCCATGGCATGGCCAAAAAAAAATGGGGAAACTAATCTTTATCTTGCAAGGTGTGGTGAGGGAGAGTGGTGGGTGGGTGAGCCCGGCAGGGCAGTGGGCTCACGGTGGGAAAGTGGAAAACATGGGCCTCATTTATCAACCCCTTGTCCTTACACCCTACTCTAGTCTCTTAGCCCTTTACTTCCCCAGGGAGCCACGGGGGAGGGTTCTGCCTCTCCCGTGATCGGCTAGGCTGGTGGAAATGGTCACTGGCCAGTGATCCCAGTGGGAGATGGGGGCTCAGTCAGAAAGTTAGAGGGGCTCCAGGGAGCCAGAGGCAGTTTTCCTTTTTCCTTTTTTTTAGCCATGACTGAAGCATGTGGATGTTCCTGGGCCAGGGAGTGAAACCAAAACATGGCAGTGACTATGCCAGAACCTTAACCCGCTGAGCTTCCAGGGATCTCCCAAAGGGGGTTCTTGAGTGCAGGAGCATAAGCCAAGAGCTGATTTTTCTTTTCTGTTTTTTTTTTTTTTTTTTTTTTTTGCTTTTTAGGGCCACACTCACAGCATATGGAAGTTCCCAGGCTAGATGTCCAGTCAGAGCTACAGCTGCTGGCCTGCGCCACAGCCATAGCAACGCGGGATCCGAGCCGCATCTGCGAACTATAACACAGCTCACGGCAACGCCGGATCCTTAACCCACTGAGTGAGGCCAGGGATTGAACCCACAACCTCATGGTTCCTAGATTCACTTCCCCTGCACCACGATGGGAACTCCAGCCAACAGCTGATTTTGGAAGCCGCCTGTGGAGCCACCTGCAAGGGGCTGAGAGGGAAGGGGGTAGAGGAGATCCTGGGCAAGGAGGGGGACACTCAGGGCCGCTGCAGAGGCCAAGCACAGCTTTCAGATAAACAGTCAGCATAACAACCCATGTGAACTCCACAGGGCGTCCTTCTGTAAGCGTGTGCTCATCCAAGACTCAGTTCATCGTAAGCCCTAAGCCCTAAGCCCTGGGAGGTAGGCAAGGCAGGAGCATCCACTCATACGGGTGAAGAAAGGGATGGTCAGAGAAGTGAGAGCACAGGCCTTGGGACACTGGAAGTGGCAGGCTTTGAACTTCCTGGCTCCAAGTCCAGTGTTCTCGCCAGTCATTAGGGAATACAGCTCCTGAGAGCAAGGAAGTGACCTCTTGGGTTTTGGCCTGGTGCCTTCTTTTGAGATGCGGGTCCTGAAGGAGGTACAGTTTGGGGTGAAGAAGAGTAGTTCAGTTTGGGACACAGTAAGTCAAGAGAGGGCACGGTGGGTGTGCCAGGAGACCGGGCATAGGAAGAGAAGCACGGCCACAAGCTGCTGCTCAGTCTTCCAGGATGGCCCCAGTCCCAAATCCTTACAGCCAGTCCCTTCAGCCTGGAATGTACTTTCGGTCACCCGAGGCCATGGGGGCCACGCAGGCAGCCTCCACAGAGGGTCTGTCCTCCAGGACAAGGCAGGAGAGAGTGCCAGGCACTGGATCAGGTACCTGCTCCTCGTGGTTCAGGGGCTGAAGAGCAGCAGTAACTGCTGGGATGGAGTCGGGGAAGGTTCCAGGCTCTGAGCCCTGGAAAGCTGATCCCGCCCCCTCCCCCCCCCCCGTTGCCCCCAGGGGTGTTTGAGAACAGGGCCATGACGGCTTCCCCAGGGGAGGACCAGGCAGGCAGAGACAGCTGCAGCCCAACCAGGCGGCAACCAGCTGCTGCCTGGGAGACTGGCCAGGGTGGGGCGGGGCGGGCACAGCCCCCCGCAAGCCCCCGGCCTGAGCGGCAGAGCGTGGGAGCGGGCAGCAGCCTCGAAGCTGAGTTTCAGGCTTTCACGCTGTGTTAACGGTCAGCTTGGTTAATGCTGAGCAGATGGGGGAGGGGTGCTGCCAGCTCCCTTGGGGACAGTCCCAGGGCACGCGCGCACACACACACACACACACACACACGCACACGCATGTGCAGAGGGTACAGGAGTCCCCGCCCAGGGGATGTTGCCGTGGGGACTCCCCTGCCCGCGAGCGCGTACACAAGATGGTGCCTGAAAGACAGGCCAAGACAGACGTGCACACGGGCTCCTGGCCTCCCCTCTGCTGCCCTGGAGGTGGATGCAAACCCAGGGCCTGGCCTGGACCCCTCAGTCTGTGTCACTCAGGCAAAACTCCCAGCTCTGGGATCCCTCCACCCTGTTCCCCCTTCATCCGCTGCAGGGAAGACACCAGGCACACAGAGGTTTATTTCAAAAAAATAATTTATAAAAGGCTATTTGCTTCTGTGTTTTTCGCAGGCTTCCAGCCTCTCGACTAGCACAGGGGCCAAGGCTCCTCCACCAAGATGCTGGCACGAGCAGCAGAGAGGAGGCTGGGGAGGCCTGGGGATATAGGGTTCAGAGGCCAGGACCTCCCTGGGTGTAGGGAAGCAGGGGGATTTAGGACAGCCCTGCAGCCAGGACCACCTGAAGCCCTGGAACAAGGACCGGGCATCAGGGCCCATGAGGCCAAGCAGAACCTTAATAAGCCAACAGAACACTAGGGCCGTGACGCCAAGGCAAGGTCAGGGCCTTGAGACTGGGCTCGAATTCTGGCTTGAGAAGCCGAGGAGGCTGGAGCAGGAAGTCTCAACTAGGGAGCCCAGGACCAGAGACGGACCTCCCCAAAGCAGAACCAGAGATCTGGGACAATATCCTTAAGTCAGGGCCTGGGGCTGCCAAGGTCAGACACCCCCAGGTTGTGGCTGAGCCAGAAGACCCAAGGCTGCCAGCTGGCCTGCTGGTACGACCTGGTGTCCCTGCTCACGTCTGCACCCCAGGGAAGGAGAAGGAGCTGGGTCCCAGGGGCAGGGGGTCGTGGCTGAAGACAGAGTCGCTGGAGGAGCAGGTGCTGCTGGCGTCCCCACCGGCCGGGGAGTAGGGTCCAAAGGTTAAGCGGAGGTCGAGGTACTATGGGGAACAGTGCTGGTCAGCCCTGGCAGTCAGGTTGCAAGAGGCCCAGAGGGCAATGGGCCGAGGGAGGTCAGGGGTTAATAGGGGAGCAGTACCTCTTCAGAGACAGCCAGCAGGACCTTGTCCAGTGCCTCCACCAGCTGCTTGAAAGTGGGCCTCTGAGAGGGTGCCGCATGCCAGCACTCACGCATCAGCCCGTACCTGGGAGAGGAGGTGGCGGGGGAGGTCAGAAGGGGCCTCAGGCCTGGGTGAGGGGAAGACCTCACGGCCCTGAGTGGGAGGTGTGATGAAGAGGTGGGGTTTGAGGAGTTCCCCTTATGGCTCAGCGGTTAAGAACTTGACTAGAATCCATGAGGATGTGGGTTCGATCCCTGGCCTCGATCAGTGGGTTAAGGATCCAGTGTTGCTGTGAGCTGCAGCATAGGTCTCAGACACAGCCTGGATCCTGTGTTGCTGTGGCTGTGGTGTAGGCTGGCAGCTACAGCTCTGATTCAGCTCCTAGTCTAGGAACTTCCACATGTAGCAGGTGCGGCCCTAAAAAAAATAATAATAAAATAAAGTAAAAGAGGAGTTCCCGTCGTGGCGCAGCGGTTAATGAATCCGACTAGGAAACATAAGGTTGCGGATTTGATTCCTGACATCACTCAGTGGGTTAATGATCTGGCCTTGCTGTGAGCTGTGTGTAGGTTGCAGATGCAGCTTGGATCTGGTGTTGCTGTGGCTGTGGTGTAGGCTGCAGCAACAGCTCCTATTAGACCCCTAGCCTGGGAACCTCCATATGCCATGGGTGCGGCCCTAAAAAGCAAAAAACCAAACAAACAAACAAATAAAGTAAAAGAGGAGGCCATTCCATGGAAGGGTGTAGAAGCCAGGCCGGGACTTCCTTGCTGGGCTGAGGAGGAGGTGGCGACAGTGAACTAGTGCTGGCTACTCCGTATGGCCAGACCCTGAGGCCAAGGGCAGGACAGAGGGATGAAGACTGGAAGGTGGGGGAGAATGGGGTGGGGTCTCACAGCTCTGGGGGGCAGTGTGGCGGCCGGTCCATCCGATGTCCCTCCCGCAGCAGCGAGAACAGCTCCTCCACGGGGATGCCAGGGTACGGGGAGCCGCCGAGGGTAAAGATCTCCCACAGCAGGATCCCAAACGACCACCTGAAGGCAGAATCCGGGCTCAGCGGGGCACAGCTTCACTCCCTACCTCCGGGACCAGGGTGGGGACCCCATAGGTATGACCCACCACGGGGGTGGGGACTAGGGCTTCTTTTTTAGAGTCTGGACCCGTTCAGGTCCCAGGGCCGTGTGACCCCGGGCAAGTGCTTTGCCCTTTCTGGGGGACAGGACAACGATGGCTGGCAGACACCCCCTCCAGCTTCTAGCAGACTCACACGTCACTCTGGTGTGTGTAGACTCTGTCGAACAAGGCCTCAGGTGCCATCCACTTGACAGGCAGGCGGCCCTGGCAGGGAAAAGAAGGCACGTCGCTGCTGAGCCTCAAAGGTGCCGGCGGTGTCCGCCCCCCACCCAGCTCTGCCTGCTCTCCCTCACATTGCTCGTTTTCTTGTAGTAGTCAATGTGGTGGATGCCGCGGGCCAGCCCAAAGTCGGCGATCTTCATCACGTTGTCCTCGGTCACCAGCACGTTGCGGGCAGCCAGGTCCCGGTGGATGCACTGAGGGCAGGGCAGGGGACTTCAGTTTAGAGATCACCCACCCATTTTACAGATGAGGACGTCAAGATGTAGAGAGTGGAAACTGGGAAGTTCCCTGTCAATCTACTGGTGAGGAATTGGTGATTTCATCACCGTGGCCTGGGTTCAGTCCCTGGTGTGGGAATTGAGATCCCACATCAAGCGACTGCACACCATGGCCCCCCACCAAAAAAACAAAAATAAACCAAAAGAAAAAAGAAAAAAAAAGCAGAGGTGATACCTAGGCCAACTAACTTCAGGGCCCACACCCTCTGTCTTGCGTTGTCTCTTCCTGCCTGTAGGGTCGGGAGAATGTGAGGAAGGAGTGGGAACGCGCAGCGTCAGCTGTGTATGGATGAGGGGGACAGAAGGACTCAGGGACACTTAGGGTAGTAAAAAAGAGGTGAGAGGAAGAAGTCAGGGACATTTAATGCAGGGCATGAGGAGTTCCCTTGTGGTGCAGTGGGTTAAGGATCTGCCATTGTCACTGCAGCAACTGGGCTTGCTGCTATGGCTTGGGTTTGATCCCTGGTCCGGGAACTTTGACATGTCAAGGGCGAGGCCAAAAAGAAAAAAAAAAAATGCAGGGCATGAAAGGGCGGTGATGGAGCCACTGGAGCGGCGGAGAACTGCGCACTGCCTGTACCTTCTGTGACTCCAGGTACTGCATGCCTCGGGCCACCTGGTAGGCACAGGAGACCAGGGCAGGGAAGGAAAGCGGTCCCTCGCTGCTCCGAGGCCCGTCAGGGCTGAGGTCAGGGCCTGGCGGGCGGCGGGCCCGCAGGAACTCCCGCAGGTTTCCCTTGGCAGCACACTCCACAATCACGTACAGGGGCCCTACGGAGGCAAGGAGGGATTAGGGACACTGCTGAGGCTGTGGTTCCAGGCAGCTCCAACCGTCCCCACCCCTAGCCCTGCCCCGCTCCACCTTCCTGGGTACAGACACCCAGCAGGTTGATGATGTTCTTGTGTCGGCCAATCAGCTTCATCACCTCCATCTCAGAGACCAGGTCAGCCAAGTCCTTGTCGGAAGCATTGTCTGCAAGGATGAAAGCCAGAGTGACTACGAAAGGGAGGCTTTGGGAGAATAGGACATGGAGTCCTGGACCAGGAGTCAAAAAGATCTGGGCCTGGAGTTCCCTGGTGGCTCAGGGGGTTAAGGATCTGACATTGCCACTGCTGTGGTGTGGGTTCCATCGCTAGCTTGGGAACTTCTGCAGGCCTCAGTTGTGGCAAAAAAAAAAAAAA
>PVHT020004019.1:2714565-2776368 GCA_004024745.2 Catagonus wagneri
TGTCTACCCCACGTGACACATGAGGAAACGGAAGTTCAGAAGTGACTTGTCAGGGTCTGCAGCAGAGTTGGGCCCCGTCTGTTAGTCCCAAGGCCACAGTGTCTTTCCTCCAGGCTGCCACACTCACCCTTAAGCATCTTGACGGCCACGGTGCTGGCTTGATCGGGCCGCGTGGGGTCCATGCCAAAAGCCTCTGCACATACAACCTGCCCGAAGCAGCCCTCACCCAGGGGCTTTCCAAGCACCAGCCTGGAGATGAGAGCGACGAGGCCTCTGTCATCAGGGCAACATTCCTGCCCAGAGTCTGATCCCCACCTGCAGCCTGCACCACCTACCTGTCCCGGGGGAACTCCCACAGCGGGTCGAGAGGTAGGTCTAGACTAACGAGGCCGGCGAGCAACGGGGGGCCACTGGAGGAGAGACGGACACCCCGCACCAGGGATGAGCTTGACTTGGCCGAGGAGCCCGACTCCAGGGAGAACTGCGAAGCGAGAGAGTCGGTGGGTCTGCTGAAGCTGGGCTGAGGGTGGAAAGCAGGCCAAGAGCCTGGGTACTGGGACGCGGAGGTGGGGGACAGGATGGCCAGTACCTGTCGGGCCAGGGGGAAGCGGGAGAGTTTCTGCACAGTGGCCGGCTGCCGGGGGTGCCGGCCGTGGAGCACCTGCCGGCGATACAGCCCCGCCAGCAGCAGGAGCACAAGCAGAGCAAGAGAGCCTGACGCGTACAGGATGACATCCGTGTATCTGGCCTCGGGCCCTGCTGCTGTCCACGTGAGGTCCTCTTCTGCCCACAGACAGACACACAAAGACAGATACCTAACCAGTCAGTGATCAGATGTCTGGCCTCACCCCCTCCCGCCAAGGCCCTCAGAGCTCCCAACAAACACACCAAGAAAACTGCATTTGGAGTTCCCGTCGTGCCGCAGCAATTAATGAATCTGACTAGGAACCATGAGGTTGCGGGTTTGATCCCTGGTCTTGCTCAGTGGGTTAAGGATCTGGCATTGCCGTGAGCTGTGGTATAGGTCACAGCTATGGCTCGGACCTGGTGTTGCAGTGGCTGTAGTGTAGGCCAGCAGCTGAAGCTCTGATTCAACCCTTAGCCTGGGAACCTCCAATGCTGAGGGTGCGGCCCTAAAAAAAAAAAAAAAAGGAAAACTGCATTTAGGGAGTTCCTGCTGTAGCTCAGCATTAATTAACCCAACTGGTATCCATGAGGATGTGGGTTCAGTCCCTGGCCTTGCTTAGTGGGTTACGGATCTGGAGTTGCTATAAGCTGAGGCTTGGATCTGCCGTTACAGCTCCAATTGACCCCTAGCCTGGGAACTTCACTTCCATATGCTGCAGGTGTGGCCCTAAAAAGCAAAAAAGAAAGAAAGAAAAAATAAAACTGCATTTATACCCAGTCCCACATACCCATACCCCAGAGGGTCACATGGACCGTCACCTGTGAACACGCCAAAAGGGACTGCAGTGTGCAGAATCAAACTAACAAATTCACACGCCACATCCCAAACCCACACCCCACAGGCCAAGGAAGACTGTCTACCCAACAGGTCACAGACCAGTGCTGGACCACAGCAGAATCCCGCATCCTCTTCTGGCCCCAGCAGGAGCTCACCTGGCAACACTGTGAGCCAGGCCGACTGGTAGGAAAGGCCGATGGAATTGCCTGCCAGGCAGGTGTACTCGCCTGCGTCCTCAGCAGACACGTTCCGAAGGTATAGGACCTCCACCTCCGAGCTATTGATGTCTGCGGTCTGGGAGACATACTCAGGGGTCACCGCAGGGCCTGGGGCCACACCATGGCTGGAAAGGGAGCTGGGGACCACCACCCGCACCCCACAGGAGAATGGTCGGGCTCAGGTGCTGGCAGGGACTGGACCTTTAAGACTTGCACGTAGGGGAAGCCATCGGCGCCAAAGCTGCTGCCGTTGATGACGATGTGCTTCAGCCACTGGATGTGGGGCTGGGCGTCGCTGTATACCTTGCATAACAGCTCCACGTCGCTGCCCACCACGGCTGTGGTATTGGCCGGGAGCCCCGCCTGCAGGATGGGCCGGTGCGGGGACCGCTCTGGGGGCCGGGCCGGGCCGTCAGCCCTGACCGGTGGCACCCACTTCCAGTTTCCCCACAGCTCAAGAGAGGGACCTTCCTGATACACAGCTCAGACCTTGTTCCTCCCCTTCTTACCCTGTTTAAACCTTCCATGGTTCCCCATCACCTCTGTGGTCAAGGACAACTTTTCAGCCTAGTACTCAAAAGCCCTCTAGGCCAGGCTCCCTGCTTAAATGTCATACCCCAGGCATCTACGTCCCCACAACTGCATTGTGTTCTCTTTTTTTTCTTTTTGGCTGCACCTGCAGCTCACGAAACTTCTCAGACCAGGGATCGAACTTATGCCACAGCAGCAACCTGAGCGACAGCAGTGACAACAACAGATCCTTAACCCACTGAGCCACAAGGGAACTCCTGCATTGTATTCTTTATGTCTAGGGCCTTTACCCAGTCTGTGCCCTCTGCCTGGATGTCTTTCCCACTTCCCCTCTCAATGGACCCTTGCTCTTCCAGCTCTGCATGACCTCCTATGCTGCCTTGGACCCACCTGGGCACTTTGAGGAGCTTGAACGTGTCATCTAAGGCTAAGTCTATCTTGTCTACCAGGCTGGATCCCACCTGAGGGCAGGGCAGGGCTCCCACCCCCACACCGCCTCGCCCCCTCGCCCGCTCACCCAGCACATCCAGCAGATAGCTGTAGCGGATGCTGCCCAAAGAGTTCTCCACGAGGCAGGTGTATGTGCCACGGTCCGAGGGCACCACGCTCTCCATCACCAGGCTCCAGTGCTGGTGGCGCAGCTGTGGGCAGGGGAAGTGTCCACAAAGGGCCACTGAACCATGCCCATCCAAGGGACCAGGGCATGAGGAGGCTAAATCCTGCCCAAAGGGGTCTTCGCAAGCTCTCTGGGCCCTGGAGAGGCCAGGCCAAGACCAGGGACTTTGGGACAAAGAAGGCTCCAAGAAGTATCTGAGCCCTGGGTTTGAGTCTTTGAGTTTTAGCTTTACTTCTTCCAAGCTGTGCCACCTTGAACCAGCCTTTTCCCTCTCTGAGTCTCAGGTTCCTCTGAGACTACAGCCTGGAGCTGACTCTGCAGGGTCTCTTCATGAGGATGAGCTGCTAAAACATATCGATACCTGCCGGTCAGTGATCCTTCCCCACTTTGTAAATGGAGTCGCTAAAGTCGAGAAGTTAAGTCACTTGCTAGAGAGTGGCAGAGTGTGAACTTGAGCCAGAACTGTCCAAGTCCACAGTCTAGTGCTCCTTCTGGGGCCCCCCAGCTGCCTTCCTCATTAGGAAAAGAACTGTGGGTTTGATCTGAGGGGACTGGTGGAGAGTGGATGGCCTTAGAACCCAGAGACTCACCCGAATGCCCCCAATGCGATGCTCCCCATGGAAGTCCTGTCCATCCTTGAGCCAGCGGATGGTGGGCATGGGGTTGCCTGCTGCTGGACAGCGGAACTTGACTGTGTTCCCAGCAGGCACTGCATGCAGTTTCTTCTCCATGCGCTGGGGATGTGTCCAGTAGGGTGCTGGAGGGGAGGAGAAGGGAGACCCAGTGCCCCCAGGAGGACCACTTGTTTCTACACAGGTCGCTTCTCAGCAACTAGCCATGAGGTAGGGAAATGAGTCCTTGAGGACTCATACTGACCTTGCTGGGGGTAAATGTGCCCATTCGAGGGGCCACTGTGGGTCCTGGGGTCTTCATCGCCGTTGCTGGAGATCATGGAGTCTATGTCAGGGACAGAGGGAGGTAGGTGAGGTCCAAGGTAGACAGTCCCTCTCCCTAGGCTCTCTCCCTTAGCCCCTGCCAGACCCCCTTACCATCCATAACCAAGGTGACATTGTGCAGGACAAGCATGGAGCCTCGTGCCAGGCAGAGGTATCGGCCAGCATCCTCAGGTAGGAAGCTGGCAATCTCCAAGCGGCCTCTCCAGCCTCGTACTCGGCCAGCAGGTGCCAGGCGACTGCCCTCCTTGTACCAGTGGCCACTACGCTCAGCCCGCCCACAGCATAACCGCACAGACTGCCCAAGGACCACCGTCAGCTCCTGCTGCTGCTGCTCCGGGCTGGGGGCCAGGCAGGGCTCTGTGGGCCCAGAACAGAGGTCAGTGAGCCCCACAGCCCTGGCTGAGTCAGCCCCCTGCATACAGAGAACATGCTGCACACGCAGGGCACAAGCACCCCTTGACATGCTGGGCCCCCCCTGCTCCTTGACCTTCATACAACCACATGCCACAGGTGCTACACACAGGGCAAATGCCACACCTCTGGTGCATATCACACACACGGTGCGTAGCACACGTGCTGGACAGGACATGCCACTGCCCAAGAAATACACACACACACACACACACACACAAGGCACACGCTGTAATTGCCCTATGCATAGCTATAGCTATGTATAGGGCACACGCCACCCTTCCGGGGCACATTTCACTCACTGTGCTTATACCAGACATGCTACCTGGGCCTCCCAAGCCACACACCCAGTGCACAGAACATACACACACACCTACACACCCACACACACAGCCAAGGGGCTCACCACCAGCTCTGCAGCCCAGTTCAGGGCCTGCACCCTGCAAGGCCAGTCCTCTCTTGTGGACACAGAGATGGGTGGACGCTTGCTGGGAGCCAGACACTGAGACTCAATGGTTGGGTCCTGCCCCGCCGCCACCTCCTCAGGGCCTGGGCCAGGATCCTCTCCAGCTTTGCTCAGCCAGTAGCTCCCTCCTGATGTCCACTCTTTCCCACCCCTGCCACCCTCTCCCGTTTTTGAGGCCATACCCAGCTCCGTTTCCTCAGAGGCCTCAAGAGACAAAGCTGGAGCCCCGGGCACTGCCAGCAGGACCCCCAAGAGGGCCAGCAGCAGCTGCATCTCCTTCCTGCTACTCACAGGGACCCAGGCTGGGCCTCCCACCGACTGCCTTCCTGAAACAGAGGGCAAAGAACTCTCGCTATAGATGCGCATCTTTCCTGGCATTCCGCCCCATTTTGCAGGTGAGGAAACTGAGACAGGAAGCAGCCTGCAGGCTTGTCCAAGCCCCCACCCCCGCCAGGCAGCAGCAGGGCAGAGACTAGAACCGCTCTGCTTTTGCTGGAGCCCAAGGCTCCCCCACAGTCAGTTGTGCCGGGGAGGGGTAGAAGCAGGGGTGGGGGCGCCTGGGCTTCCTGCTCTTCCTGGGCCCTGCTGAGACCTTGGCACAAGTTCACAGAGAGGGCAGTTTTGGGATTCTTTCCTTAGAGGGAAGCAGAGAACGGAGACATATCTTCTGCTCCCTCTCAGCACACATAATTTGTTTTTTGCTGAATAAATGAATTTATTACTGAAGAGCCAAAAAAAAAACCCTGAAATATAATACAAGGCCAAGCATCAGCATCTGGATGTTATCTGATCTGACCCCCACTCCTTACTTAGCGCATCGCTGACATTTCCATGACCAGCTTTGGATACCTCCAATGGCAGGGCACTCACTACTAACAAGGCAGTACATTTTATGGCAAGCAAAAGCTCTTCTTTTTTTTTTGGCTTTTTAGGGTCATACCCATGGCATACGGAAATTCCCAGGCTAGGGGTCGAATCAGAGCTAGAGCTGCAGGCACACTCCATAGCCACAGCAACACCAGATCCAAACCATGTCTGCGACCTACACCACAGCTCACAGCAACCCAGGTGCTTAACTCACTGAGCGAAGCCACAGATCAAACCTCAGTCCTCCTGGATACTATAGTCAGGTTCGTTACTGCTGAGCCACGAAGGGAACTCCCGCCAAAGGTCTTTCCTTTTTTTTTTCCCCTTTCTAGGGCTGCACCTGTGGCATGTGGAAGTTCCTGGGCTAGGGATTGAATCCCGGGCAAGCGGCCACAGTCACAGTAACGCCGGATCCAAGCTGCATCTGTGACCTATGCTGCAGCTTGTGGCAACACTGGACCCTTAACCTACTAAGCAAGGCCAGGGATCAAACTCATCCTCACCGACACTCAGTATGTCAGGTTCTTAATCCACTAAACCACAACAGGAACTCCTCTCCGCCACAAGGCATGCAGAAGTTCCCGGGTCAGGGATCAAAGCCAAGCCACAGCTGTGGCAATGCCACAACCTTAACCCTCTGAGCCACCAGGGAACTCTCAGAAGTTCTTTCTCACTCTGAACCAAAACTGCATTCTGGAGATACTTCGGTTTTTCTGTGCTCCCACAACTCCATCTGAGGCAACACAAGCTCTTCTAAAGGATGTAGACTCTAGTGTCTGACAGAGCCAGCTTCAGATCCTGACTTACTAACTTGCAAGTCCCTGTCCCTCTCTGGGCCACTGTCCTCAAAGGACTGCTTTGAGAATAAAAGAGATTGTATGTAGGAGGTGGGCACACAGAATGTTGGAATGTTCTCTTCTCCATCCCCCTCCCCGTGACTGACTGTCACCCTGAGTCTGCCCCTCAGCTAGGCTAGTCACCTCTCTCTCTGGTGCTATTCAGCTCAGGTGTGATGAACACACACACACCCTACCCAATTACCCTCCTCCAAATGCCACCAAGGATGTCGCCATCCCTAAGAGGAACACTTAAAACTGAGCCTCAGCCAGGGCAAAGGAAGAGGGTGACCAGTGTACTCCAGGGGATTACTGACCATCACTTGGGGCTGGGTAACAGGTGACACTGGTGTTTCTGGATCTGCCTTGCCCAGGAATCCCACTGCATCCTCTCTACTCAGCCTCTTCCCCCTCTTCAGCTCTGCTTCTGAGGCAAGTGGCACTCGGTGTGTCCTAGCCAAAGTTATTATCTCCTTCTTCCCTGAGTTGCCCCCAAAAGCCGGGGCATCCATCAGCTGTGCAAACGCCTCTCCAGTCCATCCCTCTTCCTCTGCTTGAATCCAGAGCATGCCATGGTCATCTCTAGCTTGGACCTTTGCAGACATCTCTCTGGATTCTCCAGCAGTGCTTCAAAAATTACAAGTCTGGGGAGTTCCCTGGTGGCCTAGCAATCAGAACTCTATGCTTTCACCACTGTGGTCCAGAGTTCAATCCCTATTCTGGAAACTGAGATCCGACATCAAAGCTGATTAAAAAAAAAAAAAGGCGGTTCCCCCACTCCAGTTTACAAGCCCTTAATGGCTGCCTATGTGCAGCAGGATCCAGTCCACACCGTTTATCCAGCATCTTAGGCCTCCCTTCCTGCCCTTGTTCATCTGTTTGGCTGCACACTCTGCTACCTCATTACCACCGTTAAACCATTAGTTTTCAAAGCTACGCATGTCTTCTCTCTTGCCTATACCTCGGTGCTCCCCAGTTCTCTTCTCCACGTGGCTCAGAAGACATAATTTCCACTATCTCTGTGCCCATCGCTGGCTTCCATTGCCCTTCCTCTGTGAAATCCCCTCACCCTGCTCTGCTCTGCAGGAAGGGTGGCTCTCTGGGTTGGGAGTGGAGTGGGAGGCCCATGGATCTAATCCCACCCCCAGACTACCCTGACCTCAGAACCTTAGTCGGGTCACAAGCGGCCGCTGACCGACTGCCCAGCACGTGGGGCCGAAGGGCCTGACTCTGGCATCAAGCAGTCCTGTGTTCTCCAGCCTCCCGCACCCAAGTGCTGGGGAACCCTGGACAAATGACTGCACCTCTCAGAGCCAAAGCTTCCTCATCTCTACTCGGAGCGCGCACACGGTTTGGGACCGAGCGACCAGGGCGCTCGTCCTCCTCCACCTCTACCCTGACACCCTGGGGGCAAATGCCAGTCACGGGTCCCGAAGGGGAGCTGCAGAGACAGCCGGCCCGCCCCCGCCCCGGTGGGCAATGAGTAACCAGCTCCGCGGTCAGGGTGCTCTTTGGACAGAGCGGGACAAAAGGCCCTGTGTGCGCTGCGGGTTACTGATTTACCGTCCGCATCACCCGCCCCCCGCCCACCCCGGCTGAGCGGGCGCCTAGGTCCTCAGTGCTGGGAGGGGTCAGCTCCCAGCCCCGCCGCCGCTCGCCCCCTGGCGGCTGGGATCGTAGCCTGGTCCCGGCTCACCTCGAACCTCCGTGGCCCCGTTTCCAGCACAGGGTCCCGACTCACCTGGGTCCTCTGCAGCCCGCCTCCCAGCTTCCACCAACCCCAATACCCGCGCCCAGCGGGGATGGCAGACTCAGCCCGGGAGCTGCTGAGCCCCGGGCGGGAGAGCCAGGAATGCACCCGCGACAGCGGCGTGGCCGCGGGGCGGCCCGGGGCCCCGCCCACCTCGGGTTTCACCTACTTTGGGCTCCTCCCCTCCTGGACCAGCTCTGTCCTGACAGAGGGTGGGCCGGGAACAGCCCAGGGCCCCGCCCATCTCAGGTCCGGCCCCTCCTGGACCAGCTCCTGACAGCGGGTGGCACAGCGTCCCGCCCACCTGGAGACCAGTCCTCGAAACCAACAGCGCCCAGAGACCTACGTGGGGGGTGCAATCCTGGCTGGCACATCGCTTCAGATTCTTCCTTTTTTTGCCTCACCCGGGCCAGGCTTCCAAGTTCTGCTCCATCGCTCCATCTCCTGAACTTCATCCGTCTGGGAACAAAACCTAGCAGTCCTGACCTGCCATCTCCGCAGACTGGCTTAGTCCTACTCCTGTCTTCTGCGCAATTGTCATACAGTAGCTGGCAGACCTACTCAGCTTCTCCCCCGTCCGTTCTCTGAACAACCTTCAGAGTGATTTTTTTTCTTTCTTTCTTTCTTTTTTTTTTTTTTTTGGCCACCCCTGGCCTGTGGAAATTCCTGGCCCAGGGATCCGACCCATGCCACAGCAGCGACCCAAGTCACTGCAGTGACAACACAGGAACTTAACCCGCTGCACCACAAGAGAACTCCCAGAGTGATATTTTAAAATACAAAAATGGGAGTTCCTATTGTAGCTCAGCCATAACAGTAACCCGACTAGTATCCATGAGAACAGGGGTTGTATCGCTGGTGTCTGTCGCTCAGTGGGTTAAGGATCTAGTGTTGTCTTGAGTTCTGATGTATGTCACAGATGCGGCTAGGATCTCAGGTTGCTCTGGCTGTGGCCTAGGCTGTCAGCTGTGGCTTCTATTTGACACTTAGACTGGAAACCTCCATATGCAGTGGGCGCGGCTCTAAAAAGACAAAAGAAAAGGAAAGAAAGGAAAAGAAACACAAGTATGACTGTATCATCCACAGCCACCCCATCAACCCGCAGCCGTCAACTTCCCAGAAGCTTCCTATAGAGATACTTGGCCTGACCTGGCCCACCCACATCTCCAGATAAAGCCTTTGTTCACTTCCTCCTTGCTCCCACCCCTAACCTCTGGGCCTTTGCAAATATGGTTCCTCTTCCTGGAGTGATCTTTCCCTCTAGATCTGGTTAGTTCCATGTCATTCTTAGGTCTCATCTCAGTTCCTCAGAGAAACCGTCTAAATTTGTCAGGTTCCTCTTCCAGGTCTTTGCTCCTGTGAGCCTGGGTGAAGAAGGGAGCGAAGTGATTCAGAGCACAAATTGCAGGACTCAAAGCTCAGCACCCTCACACATGGCCTTGTCAAGTTACTCCATCCCTGTGTCTTGATTTCCTCATCAGTACAACAGGTGGAATGAAGTGGTCACCAAAAGTAGACATGTTTTCCTCATACACTGTTGGTGGCAATGTAAAGTCGTGCAGCCACTGTGCAAAATGGGATGGAGGTTTCTCAAAAAACTGAAGGTAGGAGTTCCCTTTGTGGCTCAGAAAAAATGAACCCGACTAGTATCCATAAGGATGCGGGTTTGATCCCTGGCCTCATTCAGCGGGTTAAGGATATGGCATTGCCGTGAGCTGTGGTGCAGGCTAGTGGCTGCAGCTCTGATTTGACCCCTAGCCTGGGAACTTCCATATGCCTTGAGTGCAGCCAGAAAAAGCAAAACAAAACAAACAAACAAAACCCTAAAAGTAGAACTGCCAGATCACCTAGCAATTCCACTTCCACTCCTTTGTATATAGCTGAAAAAAGCAAAAAGTTTAATTTGAAAGGATAAACGCACCTCAGTGTTCATAGCAGCATCATTTATAATTGCCACGAAATGAAAGCAACTTAAGTGTCCATCAACAGATGAATGGATAAAGATGTGGTGTACACACACACACACACACACACACACACACATACGAATACTACTCAGCCATAAAAAAGAATAAAACTTTGCTATTTACAACAACATGAATGGATATGAAGGATATTAGGCCAAGTGAAATAAGTCAGGCAGAGAAATACGAATACTCTATGATATCACTTTTATGTGTAATCTAAAATATAAAACCAGGAGTTCCCATTGTAGCTCAGCAGTAATGATCCGGGCTAATATCCATGAGGAGGCAAGTTTGATCCCTGGCCCCTCGCGATGGGTTAAGGATCCGGAATTGCCATGAGCTGCGGTGTAGGCTGCATACATGGCTCAGATCTGGCGTTGCTGTGGCTGTGGCATAGGCCAGCAGCTGCGGCTCCGATTCCATCCCTGGTCTGGGAACCACCATGTGCCGCGGGTGTGGTTCTAAAAAGAAAACATAGGAAAAAAAACCCAAAAAACTAGTGAATATAATGAAATGAAACAGCTTGCACAGATATAGAAAACAAATTAGTGGGGGGGGATGCACTGAGGGTTTGGGACGGAAATGCTATCAAATTGAGTTGTGATGATTTTTGTACACCTATAATTGTAATAAAATTCATTAAGTAATGAAAAGAAATAAAGAAAGAAAAACAAATTAGTGGTTCCCAGTGGGAAGAGGGAAATGGGGAGGGGGCAGGACAGGGGGAGGGGATTTAGAGGTACAAATTATTATGTATAACAAAAATAAGTTACCAGGACATACTGTACAACACAGGGAATATTCTATAATGACTGTAAATGGAGGTTAACCTTTAAAAATTGAGAATTATGTTGTACACCTACTTGTACCTTAAATAATATTGTGTATCTACTATACCTCAATAAAAAGAAGAAAAAAAATACACATTCTTATGTGTAAGTCTTGAGAACACTGCCTGACATACAGCACTTTCTTTGTAATGTTAGCTGTGGTAACTTAGGACCTGTAATTTCCTCATCACGTAACTAAACAGTTAATTCTTTACATTGAAGGCAGGAACCCTCTGCAGACTACACCATTGGGTCTCAAGCACAGTCGGTGCACCCCAAATAGCTCCACCACGCCTCTCCTGGCTCAGGTTGGCCTGCAAGCACTACTTGCAGAGTATCTTGGCAGTGGACAATAAAGTTCAGCCGACTTTTGACCTCTGCCCAACTCTCACCCGAAGTTCAATTCCTGTGCCCCTCTGAAGGCTTCTGGAGGAGAAAGGAAAACTTTCCACTGGGTCTTAGGCTCAGCTCCCGGTTAGCCCTATGCCCAAGGGGAAGCAGCTTCCTTTCCCATTGTTATGCGGAGGAGGAGTCTAGCTCTCTCCACCCTTATTCCAAGAGATAGAGGCTTCGCCTTAGCATAACTAAAAGGCCCATTAGAGTGACTTTTTTCCTCTTCCTTCTCAAACAGAAGAATGGTCTCCTCCCAAAGATAAGTCAGAAAATAGTTGGTTATCTTTTAAAAACTGTTTGTCCTGATTTCCCTCATCCAGGGCCCCTCCTTGCTGGAGTACTGGGGAAAATTGAAGATCCTGGCTCTGGGGATGGACAGCAAATGGGAGCCTCTGGCCCAGAGGGGCCTCGTCCAACCTCCTGGTCTCCTGGAGAGACTCAGCTCCCCACCGCTGGTCCTCTGCCGGCTCCTCAGTGACTGTGCTTGGGGCAGGGGAGGGGTGAGCTTGGGCCCCACACAGCTTTCATTCAACTTCTAGGCACTTCCCAGGTTTATCTGAGCCAAAGGCAAAATAAGGCTTTCATAGTCCAGGTTGTGCAATCTCCCAGTCCCCTGAGATGCTCAAATCCTTTAGACTGACAGCCCTGCCCCCACCCCCCACGCACCCCTGCCTCAGTACACCCCTTGCCTGGCCCCCTCCAACACTCACAACCTCTTACACTGACCCTCTGCAGAGTCTGATACATTATTTCAAGGTCATTCATTCCTCCATCCATTCACTCCTTGGTTTGCCCAGCCTTTACTGAAGGTTCATTATGTGGGCTACGCTGCTCTAAGTCTGGGATAAAGCTGCTGACATTGTAGTGGTGAGAGATAGATAAGTAAACAGAGCGCAGAAGGGGACATGCGGAGGGCGTCTGGGAGAGGCATCCAAGCCTGTCTCCCCTTCACGGTCTCACTCCCTTGCTAATAATCTTTCACCAGTCACATTTGCAGTCTGTCTCAAAGACTTTCAAGCGCGCCTGAATACACCACACGCACACACACAGACACCCCTAACAAGGGCTCAGGAGCCTGTCAGCCTACAATCTTGCCTTTACTCTGCCTCTGCTTCAGTTCCTCTATCCAGAAAATGGGTATACTCCAATTTTGTTTTCCTTGGGGGTGTTAGAGGAAATGCATGAGTTAGGAGAGGGGAACAGGTTTGTATGCCAGGCAGCAGGCTAGGTTCACTGTCATGCATTCATTATATCCTTTAATTAATCCCTCCCCCAAGCCAAATGGGGGTAGGAATCCTTAGCTACCTTTTGTGGGTGAGGAAACAGAAGCTCAGGCAGATGGAATGACTTGTCCAAAAATCATCTAAGCAGTGAACAATAGAACTGAGGCTTGAACCCTAATCTTCTTTTTTTTTTTTAATGGCTGCACTAGCGGCCAGGGATTGAATCCAAGGTGCAGCTGTGGCAACGCCAGATCTTTTAACCCACTGTGCCTGTCAGGGAATCGAACCTGTGCCCCCACAGTGACCTGAGCACTGCAGTTGGATTCTTAACCCATTGAGCCACAGCGGGAATCTCAGGGTGGCTCTCCGCAGAGCTGGGATTGTCAGTGCTAAAACAAACGTCAGCGCACTTTCTGCCCCCATCGTTACCTGTGGCCTGGAAAGGTGGAGAGTCACCTGAAGGTGAGTGCATGTAGGGTCTGGGGCTGGGTGTTGCTCTCTTGGCCCATGTGGCCAGTACTGAGGGGACACCTATGAGTACCAGGCCCTAGGCAGGGGTTGGCAGGCCCTGGATTCAGGAGTGCAAGTTTGGGCCAAGAGGGACTCCTGAGGCCAGGCCCCACCCCCCACCTGCCTGGGAGCAGCGCTGGGGGAGGGGCAGACATTGCCTGGTGCCGACCGTGTTGTTCTTGGATGGCAGCCGGGCTCAGGGAACACTGCGGCTCTTGTGCAGACGGACTGCCCTGAGCCCCTGCCCAGGCCCCACTCCAGCACAGGCCTGGCCCCATTCTCTGACCCAGTCCTGTGCTTTCTGTTCTCCTTTCCTTCATTTCTTTCTTTTAAAACAATTTTTATTCTAAGGAAGCTTTAAAATCTGGAAAAAGCACGCAGGGTAGCCGCATACAGTTGCTACTCAGAATTGATAATTATTATTATTTTACCTTTTATTTTTTCCCCCCCAAACTTTTTCTCTTCAGCCTTCTCCCACAGGCTCCAGGGAGGTCTAGCTGGCTTTGTTAAAGTGTAGGTGACAATGGCAGCAATAGGCGTTGGTGAAAGGCTGGGTGTTAGAGCCAGGCAGATGAGGGTTTGAATGCTGAGAGCTTTGTGACCTTGGATAAGTCACTCAATGTTAAGCCTCAGTTTCATTTTCATAAAGTAGGAATAACAGCTCTTCTGTGAGGACTCAGTGAGATAATGGTGTGCCTAAAGCCTAACGACAGCCCATGTTGAAGAAAGAGTGGTCAGTATTAACACTTAGCAGCTATGGACCTAGGATTTCCCCTTGTGACTCAGTGGGTTAAGAACCTGACCAGTATCCATGAGGATGTGGTTTCGATCCCTGGCCTCGCTCAGTGGGTTAAGGATCAAGCATTGCTGCAAGCTGCAGCGTAGGTCACAGATGTGGCTCAGGTCTGGCGTCGCTGTGGCTGTGTGCTGAGCCTCTCTCTGGGCTAGTCCTGGTACTTTCCAGAATCTCAGCAGCACCCCTGGCCCCCACATCCTTGGTCTCAGATACCATGGGCCAGTGTCCTGTCTTGTTAGGACAGGGGGTGTCGAGGGGGGCTCATAGTTTGCCAGACTCAGTTCTCTATAGAATATATATACACTGGGTCTTGGCATAAACAATTGTTTGCAGAAGGGAGGGGGCCAAGATAGTTGGAAGGTGGCAGAGGCTGGGGAGGAAGCGTTAGAGGGTTTGTGGTCTGAAGGGAATCAGGAAACAAGCCCCAGAAGGACCCTCATTCTTTTCTGCTTTGCCTGATGACTACTTGGACCATGTAGGGTTTCATTTGGGCACAAATAATAGAAAACCTAAATGACAAGAGCTTAAACAAAATGAGGGAGTACCTGCTGTGGCTCAGTGGATTAAGAACCCGACCAGACGCAGCTTGGATCTGGTGTGGCTGTGACTGTGGCGTAGGCTTTGCAGCTCACCTCCGATTTGACCCCTAGCTTGGGAATCTCCATTTGCCACGGGTGCAGCCCTAAAAAGAAAGAAAGAAGAAGAAGAAGAAAAAAAAGAGGGTTTATTCATCCCTCACGTAGCCCCAAGACTGGAGGTGGGTGAAGTAGGTCTGAAGTCATCAGCATCATCACCTCTTCAATTCCCCAGACGTTCCCCTCATGGTTGCAGCTCCTGTCATCACATTTGTGTTCAGACAGAAGGAAGAAAAAGGCCACTAAGAGTTGAATTTGCACCTGGCAACTGATTTTATCAGTTGCAGTTAGCTGCAAAGAAGTCTGGAAAGTACATGTATTCATTCTGGTGGACATGTCTCCCCTAACAAAACCAGGGTCAATTGGAGTTCCATTGTGGCTCTGTGGGTTAAGGATCTGGCATTGTCACTGCAGCAACTCAGGTTGCTGCTATGGCCTGGGTTTGTTCCTTGGCCTGGGAACTTCTTTATGCCATGAACATGAAAAAAAATTATAGTCATAAATATTCCTAAGATGAATGTACGAATAGAATTTAAAAAAAAGAAAAAAATAAATAAACCCCCCAATACCCAGGGTCAATTGAAAAGACGGAGTACCTGAGCACTGGGCAAGCACTTAACAGCCTCTGCATCACCCATCTCCTCATCAGCCTCACCATGACTTGTTTAAAACACCCATCTAATCAAGTCATTCCTCAGCTTCAACTATTCTCTCCCCACCATCCACTGGAGTCCCCAGCTCCTCAACCAGGCACTCAGGACCCTTCAAGTTAGGCCCCTGCTGCTCTCTCCTCTCTCCTCTCCCTGGGGACACCTGCTCTTTTTCCAGCTGTGCTGAGCTCCAGGCAAACCCTCCTGAACAGGCCTGATTCTTCATATTTTGATGCCTTTGCACTTGCTGTTCTTGTTGCTGGGACTGTCTTTCCTGGGTCCTGCCTGCCTGTCCCTTCTCCTTTCCCTCTCGCCATTCCACCAGATCCTTGCCATTCAGCTCTCTGGACTCTTCTCAGGTATTCCCTCTGCTCTGAGACCCTTCCTGACCACTCTGCACTGGACACCTAAACCCATTTCCTCTCTTTGGAAATAGTTCCTTAATTTTCTTTGAGGTCCTGGCCCTCTCCTTCTCCAAATCCGCGAGAGGTTTGGAGGTTTGAGAGGAGCCGTTTTTCTCCCCAGTTCCTGTGGTGGGCATGTGCCCCTGAACCTGGACAATGAGAATATTTCATCCCCAACCTATTGTGACTGGATTAGGAGTGAACATATGACCCAAGCAGGGCCAGTGAGAATCAGTCTGGGCCATTTATGGGAAACTAACACTCTCAGAGGTTACTAAGGTATGAATATGGAAGCCTAGAGCTGCTTGAGAAAGACTGCTTGTGAATGAGGCCAATACAGAAAACGGGAGGGCCAAGAGATGAAGAATGCCTGGATCCAGCAATGCCTGAAGCCAAAATTACCTCTTGGAACATTTCATTCTTGTGAGCCAAATTCTTTCTTTCTTTTTTTTCTTCTTTTCTTTTTCGGTATTTTTAGGGTCATACCCATGGCACATGGAGGTTCCCAGGCCAGGGGTTGAATCAGAGCTGTAGCTGGTGGCCTACACCACAGCCACAGCAACACGATATCAAGATGTGTCTGCAACCTACACCATAGCTCATGGCAACGCTGGATCCTTAACCCACTGAGCGAGGCCAGGGATTGAACCCACATCTTCATGGGTGTTAGTCAGATTTGTTTCCACAGAGTCAGACAGGAACTTCCCCAAAACTTTTTTTCTTAAGCTAATTTGAGTTAAAAGAAAGAAACTTGGAGTTCTCTTGTGGCTCAGCAGGTTAAGGATCTGGCATTGTCACTGTTGTGGCTTGGGTCACTGCTGTGGAATGGGTTTGATCCCTGGGAACTTCTGCATGCTGTGGGCATGACCAAAAACAAAACAAAAAACCCACCCAACTCTTGGGGTTCCTGCTGTGGCACAAGTAGGTCGGTGGTGTCTCTATAGTGCCAGGACTCAGGCTCCACATCCCCGGCCTGGCACAGTGGGTTAAAAGAATAAGGCCTCGCTACAGCTGCAGCATAGGTTGCAACTGTGGCTTGACTCTAATCCCTGGCCTGGGAACTCCACATGCCATGCGGCAGCCAAAAAAGAAAAAAAAAGTTTAAAAAAAAAACAACAAAACCCAACTCTTTATGAATAAAAGGCTCTTAATAAATACCTTCCCCAGTGGAAATTGTTCCTTCCTCCTTTGTGTCGCTGGCTCTTAGGCCATACTACTCGTCTATTTACATGTTATTAAATTCATGTCACTACCTCTATTTTTTTAAAACCTTTCAATGGCTTCCCATTGTTTTTAGAATAAAGACCTGTGTTAGTTATTTATGCCTGCATAACAAATTACCCCAAAACTATTTTTTTCAATCCCAAAACTTTTTTATTTTTGTCTTTTTAGGACTTCACCCGAGGCATATAGAAATTTCCAGGCTACAGATTGAATTAGAGCTGTAGCAGACCGCCTACATGACAGCCACAGCAACACCAGATCAGAGACACGTCTGCGACCTACATCACAGCTCACAACAACGCTGGATCCTTAACCCACTGAGCAAGGCCAGGGATGGAACGCGTGTCCTCATGGATACTAGTCCGGTTCGTTACCGCTGAGCCACAATGGGGAATTCCTAAATTACCCAAAAAGGTATTGGCTTAAAAGAAGAAGCATTTGTCTTTCTCTTGGCAGGAGACCTCCACCCCTCCGCACTTTAGCCTTTCCACAAGGCTGCTTAAGTGTCCTCAGGACATATCAGCTGGTTTCCCTCAGAGCCGGTGATCCAAGATAGACTGACTTTGTCAGTTTTTTACAATTTACTCTCAGTCACTTTGTCATTTCTACCTTATTCTATGCTTTTTTTTCTTTTTTGGCTGTGTTCACAGCATGCGGAAGTTCCTAGGCCAGGGATCAAAACTGCACCACAGCAGTGACCAGGCTGGATTCTTAACCACTGAGCCACCAGGGAACTCCATTTCTATCTCATTCTCATGGTCAGAAGTGAGTTACTAATTACAGACTACACGGGGTGGGGAGTGGATAGAAGGAGAAGAAATTAAACTTGACTTCCTGAAGAGAAGAATATAAATTTTAGAACCACCATGAGATCAGATCTTACCTTGGTGTTGTCATATGAACCCTTTTCTAAAGTTCACCTCTGCCAAAAGGAGTCAAAAATGCTAGCTGTTCCCCTGGTTTCTCTTCCAGTAAAGCCCAGGTTCTGCCAATTTACACCATCCCCTCCAGAGAGCCAGTGATACCCACAAGTGGGACTTGGGAGGCCCAGGAGGAATGGTCTCTGGTGGGGGCTGTGGTGACAAGACTGAGCTTCTGGACACAGGGCAGTGAAATCTGGTCCAGCGTCCAGACTGGTTGGGCTAATGGCACAGGCAGCAGCATCCACTGCTGGTGTTGATGGGGACAATGGTGTCCTTTTTGTACCTGATGTGTGATGTGGTATGGGCAGGATGCTAGTTGTAGCCTGAGCCTAGTTCTTTAGTGCTCTTGGTAGTTTCATGAACTTGAACTGGCTGGAGTTTGTTTCTGTTGCTCTCGGCTGAAAATCTTGATATACTCTGAGGTATGTGGCTCCTGTCAGTCTCTCTCTTTACCCGTTGACACACTCCCCCTCCTTCAAGGTGACAAACATCTTTTTGCCTCAGGGTCTTGGCACATGCTCTTCCCTCTTCCTGGAATATCACCTCCCCACACTCATCCACAGCCTAATTCCTATTCAACCTTCAAGTCTTGACTTGAATGTCACTTCCTTGGGGACACCTTCCCTGCTGCACGTTGCCTCCCAGGCTCAGTTCTATTATATGCCCTGGCTGCATGGGCGATTTTCCTTCCCAGCACTTTATCACAATTGTAATGAGTCACTTGTACCCATGAGGTCCTCTAGGACAGAGATTGTGTCTCATTTCAGGATCCTGGCACAGACACAGTAGGCACTGGGGAAAAATAAATTCCCTTTTCCCCACTCTCCAGAGACCTCTCTCCTACCCTAACAGCCCTCTGTCAGGAACTGCACAGCTCCTATCAAACTTCCTGGCCCTTAGGGAACATTTCATTCAGGCGCAAGTAACAGATATCTCAACTCTAATGGACTTAAGCAAAAGAGTAAATAGTGATGGCTTTTGCATTTTTTTTTTTTTTTTAATTTTTGGCCTTGCCGGCAGCATGTGGAAGTTCCCAGGCCAGGGATAGAACTGTGCCACAGCAGTCACCTGAGCCACTGCAGTGACAACACTAGATCCTTAATGTGCTGTGCCACAAGAGAACTCTAGCTTTTTTTTTTTTTTTTGTCTTTTTAGGGCTGCATCTGCAGCATATGGAATTTCCCAGGCTAGGGGTTGAATTGGAACTCTAGCCATCGCCCTACGCTACAGCCACAGTAACGCCGGATCCAAGCCAAATCTGTGACCTACACTACAGCTCATGGCAATGTGGGATCCTTTACCCACTGAGCAAGGCCAGGAATGGAACCCATGGATACTAGTCGGGTTTGTTACCTCTGAGCCACAGTGGAACTTCCTAGCTTTTGTATTTTTAAAGTCCAGGGGTGGACAGTTTCTGGAACAGCTAGATCATAACTTATTCTCTCTGCTGCTTTCTTCCCTAGGGCTCCTTTCTTCAGCAGATGCTTCCCAAGAGGTGACCAAGAAGGCTAATGGCTCTGGGCTCAAGGCCCTCCCATTTAGCAACTCCTTCCCAAAGCTTCTAAAAGAAGCCAGGAAGCTTGAGGTCATTCCCTCCCAGACCACAGGAGCTGAGGGTGGGACTCCTCCAAGAAAATCCTATTATAGGAAGAAAGGTAAATCGATACCAGGAGACCCAAACAAGGTACAGATAGTGATCCTTTACTGTGCTATAAACCATCCCCAGACTTAGTGATTTAAAACATTATTATTCCTGGAGTTCCTGTCGTGGCGCAGTGGTTAACGAATCCAACTAGGAGCCATGAGGTTGCAGGTTCGATCCCTGGACTTGCTCAGTGGGTTAAGGATCCGGCGTTGCCGTGAGCTGTGATGTAGTTCGCAGACGCGGCTCGGATCTGGTGTTGCTGTGTCTCTGGCGTAGGCCAACGGCTACAGCTCCGATTTGACCCCTAGCCTGGGAACCTCCATATGCCGCGGGTGCAGCCATAAAAGGACAAAAAGCCAACGCCCCCCCCCAAACACTATTATTCCTCATGATTCTGTAAATTAACTGGGCTCAGCTTGGCAGTGCTGCTCATACTTCCTGCTCATACTTCCTGCGATTGCCTATCCTGGCAGCTCCACCTAGACTGAAAGGGTCTAAGGTAGTCTCCTTCACATATATAGAGCTGGCTGCTGGCTTCTCTCTCCATGTGGTCTCATCTCCATGCAGTCTAGCTCAGGCTTCTTTTCATGGTGGTGCAAATGGAAGCTGCAAGTCCTAAGTCCCAGCCTTGGAAGTTGCACAATGTCTCACTACTGCATTCTCTGAGCAAAGCCAGTTTCAAGGCCAGCCTAGATGCAAGGGGTTGGGAAATGGACTCATCTTGATGGCTAGAGTGACAAAGTCACGTTGCAAAAGGGCACGGACCCAGGGAGGCAAAAAATCACAAAGAGGCTTTTTTTTTTTTTTTCCATTTTACAGCTGCTCCTGTGGCATTTGGAAGTTCCCAGGCTAGGTGTCTGATTAGAGCTGCAGCTGCTGGCCTACAACACTGACACAGCAACGTTGGATCTGAGCCGTATCTGTGATCTACACCACATCTCACGGCAATGCCGGATCCTTAACCCACTGAGCAAGGCCAGGGATCAAACTTGCTACCCCATGGATGATAGATTCATTTCTGCTGAGCCACAACAGGAACTCCACGAGAGGCAATTTAAAAAAATTATTTTTTATTTTTAATTTTTTTTTAGGGCTACACCTGCGGCATACGGAGGTTCCCAGGCTAGCGGTCTAATTGGAGCAAAGCTGCTGGCCTGCGCCATAGCAATGCCAGATCCAAGCTGCGTCTGTGACCTACACCATAGCTCATGGCAATGCCGGATCCTTAACCTACTGAGCGAGCCCAGGGACTGAAACTGCAAAATCACGGTTCCTAGCTGGATTCGTTTCCGCTGCCTCATGACGGGAACTCCCAGAGGCCGTTTTTGAAATGACCTACTATGCACCATAATTTCTCTGTCCTTTCACTCCCTTCCTAACCTGGATCCTTGGACTTCCATAACGACTAGGGGCTCAGCTGCTTCAAGAAGTCTTTGTGTAAAATCCCAGCAATAGTCCCTACCAGCCCATATCCACTTTTATTCACTTATCCATTCATTTACTCAATCACGAAGCAGTCCTATGACAATCATAGTCCTATGCTAAGTACTAGGGACCCAGAGTCATTAATAAGATCCAGGTCCCGCCCTCAAAGAGTTTCTAGTCTAAAAGAAGAGACAGGGGGAGTTCCCATCGTGGTGCAATGGAAACGAATCCGACTAGGAACGATGAGGTTGCAGGTTCAATCCCTGGCCTCGCTCAGTGGGTTAACGATCTGGTGTGCCGTGAGCTGTGGTGTAGGCTACAGACGCAGCTCGGATCCCGCGTTGTTGTGGCTCTGGAATAGGCCATCAGCAACAGCTCTGATTAGACCCCTAGCCTGGGAACCTCCATATGCCGCAGGTGAGGCCCTAAAAAAAGACAAAAGCCAAAAAAAAAAAAAAAAAAGAATTCAGTCTTGGAGTTCTGGTCATGACCGAATGGAAATGAATCCGACTAGTATTCATGAGGATGCAGGTTTGATCCTTGGCCTCACTCAGTGATTCAGGGATCTGGGGATCCGGTGTTGCTGTGGCTGTGGCGTAGGTCAGCAACTGTAGCTCTGATCTGACCCCTAGCCTGGGAACTTCCAGATACCGCGATTGTGGCCCTAAAAGCAAAAGGAAAAGCAAAAAAAAGAAAAAGAAAAAGAAAGCAGTTTCTTCTCTCAGCTGTTTTCCTGTGTTGGCTTAATTATCAGGCAGACGATCCTTATGTTGGCAAAGACGGCTACCCACATCTCCAGACTTATGATTCTGATTGCCCAGGTCTGGGCCACAAGTTCACTCCTGGAACCAGGTGTAGGTGAGCCTCTCAGAACTACAGGGTCTAAGAACAGAGCAGAGATATTATCTGAGCAAAAAGAGTAAAAGACTGGCTGATAAGCAGACTAGACATCAGGTGTGCTCCCAGGCAGGTAACTAAATTACAGCCCTCAGAGGTGCCCCAAAGAAGGACACCAGGTAAGGTGTGCTAAGACTTGGGGGTCATATCTCTCCAACATCTTAGTTATATAAGCTTTGCAAGACTTTGCCTCTGAGTTTCTCCTGTGACATTTAGCCTTTTCAAGTTGAACTGAGGGCTAAATGGACTATCAAATACAGGGGCTCAGGAAGTCATACTACTTACTCCCGTATTAAACGGGAAAGTTCTGGGGCTGGTTTACTTTGCCCAGCAAAAAAGGAGCTTTCTCCACCTAGTGGCCAGTAGGGTCATTGCAGTATAGGGTTGACCTATTTACAGGACTGTTAAGATTTCTTCTGGGTTTTGAAATTCTTGGACCCACCAAGCAGCGTTTGTGGAGGACAGCGAGCCTGGGAGTGCCAGGACAGGGCCGTGTCTACCCTTTCTGTAATGTGGGCTTGGCACAGGGCAGAGTAGTTAAGGTTGTTAGGTGGATAGATGGTGAGGGGGAGAAATTGTTTTTCCTATTGTATATGACACTATTGACTGTCTATCAGAAGGTCTTGTTAGGAGTTAGAACAGGCTGTGGCTAGGGAAGGGCTTTCTCTCTCTCTTTTTGCCTGTGCTTGTGGCATACAGAGGTTCCTGGGCCAGGGACTGAGCTTGACCCACAGCAGTGTCCCCAGCCACAGCAGTGACAACACCAAGTCCTTAACCACCAGGGAACTCTGGGAAGGGCTTTCTTTTTTCTTTTTTTTTTTTATGGCTGCACCTGTGGCATGTGGAAGTTCCCAGGCTAGGGTTGAATCAGAGCTTCAGCTGAGGACTGTGCCACAGCCACAGCTACACCAGATCTGAGTTGCATCTGTGACCTATGCATCTGCTTGTGGCAAAGCCAGATCCTTAACCCACTAAGCTAGGCCAGGGATCGAACTTATATCCTCACAGAGACAGTGTTGGGTTCTTAACCCACTAAGCCACTATGGGAACTCCAGGGAAAGGCTTTCCTTTCTTCTCTCTTTCCTTCCTCCCTTCTTCCCTTCTTCCCTTCCTTTCTGCTGCACCTGTGGCATATGGAAGTATCAGGGCCAGGGACTGAATGTGAGCTGCAGCTGTGACCTACATCACAGCTGCAACAATGCTGAATCCTTAACCCACTGCTCCAGGTTAGGGTTCTCACCCGCTCTGCTGTAGCGACATCACCGGATCCTTAATCTGCTGTGCCACAGTGGGAACACTAAGAGCTTTCTTCTTTATAATTTCGGGGAAGAAACAGTAACTGCCCATCACCACATCTTCAGGACTCTGGCTGGGAATGGCGATTTCCTCCAATTTTTACTTCACAGAAAATATAAAGGCTTCGGGTCACACGAGGGTGGTAGCAGGGCTCAGACCAATGCCCAAGGACCCAGACCAATGTCCTCCTTGACATGCCTCCTGGCAGCTATATGGGTACATAACACAGTTCTGTGTGCACCCAGCTTTGAGGCAAGAGCTTTACATGCACGATTCCATTCATCTTCTCCTCAGGTGTCACTGGCTGCAGAGCCTGGGGTGCCTGGGATAAGCCAAGATTCTGTATCAGAGGAAAGTGACTTCTTGCTGGACCCCAAGGAAGAACCACCCTTGACCAACATGCTGCCTTTATCTCCTCCTCAATCAGATTGAATCAGGAGGCTGAGCCAGATACCATCCGCCTATAGATAGATTCGCCTCCCCAGGGAGACTCAGAGCTTACTTCAGGCCAGTAATAGAAAGAACGGTCCTCATTTACATAGCACTTCCCATGTGTCAGTCACTGTAGTTGTTTCATATGTATCTGTTCTTTTAATTCCCATAATAACCCTAAAACGTAGGTACTAATGTTTCGCCCTGAGGTACAGATCAGCTAACTCCCCAAGATCGCATAGCCCTGCAGTGGCAGAGCTAGGGTCTGAGTCTTGGCTGCCTGATTCCAGAGCCTGAGCTCTTTGCTGCTGGACTAGATTGCCTCTCCAGGGCTGATGCCTCTCCCTCCATGAGTAACACCTTGGCCACCAGAAAAATGGAATATCATCACTGCACTCAAAAGGTTGTTACATAGATCAAATGCTAGTTTCCTAACTTCTTCAGTTATTGCATACCCTTGGCTGAGACAGTGCCTGCATCTTATGCATTCCCACAGCACCCTGCATAGTCCTCTGACGACTGTCACAATGATCTTTAATAGTATGTAAGCTCCCCACGGGCAAGACAGTATTCATTCCTGCATCCCTAGGCCAACAGGGTTGGGCACACAGCTGGCAGGGACTCTGACTCTGACTCCAGACTAAGAGGACCCGAGGCTGCCTGGGCACCTTCCTCATATCTGGCTGTCTAAAACCAAGAGTAGCCAAAGGGCTCCCAATGTCATCACACACACTCTTTCCCAGCTCATTTCTAGGTTATGGAAAAGGTTCTTCCAAGAATCACCAGGCCTACAATAAATCCCGTGGAACAAACCTACTGCTAGTAAGAGCTGAAAGGGAAAAGGCCATTGGTCCCTAGGTATAGTCATTCATTCATTCAGTAAACACTGTGTGACACACCACTCTGTACACGAGGGAAATGGAGATGAGTGGGGCTAGGCCTCTGCCCTGAAGGAATCAGCCTGGACAGAGCCATATCGGATACAGATTCCATTCTGGCCTCCCTGTCTGTCCCCCTTCCTGTTCCCCTGCATTCCTTCTCCACATAGCAGCCACGTGATCATCTAGAACAAAGCGGATCCTCAGCTTCAAGCTTCTAAAGATCTCCAAGAGGCCTTCTAGGACCGGGTTGGGGGGGGTGGGGGGGATAAGCAGATGAGCTTGCATTGAACCAAGGGAAACTGTCCACAGAGTTGCCAAGAATCCGGATGTCTGTCTCCGTCCCAACTCCTAAAATCAGTATTTGGGGTGCTGGAAGTCTGAGTGGGGTGAAGGTGAAGGTAAAAACACACATAGTAGATCCAAATCTCAGGCCTGTTAAGTTGCAATCTGGGTTGTGGGAGAAATTCTTTATTTAGATGCTTCAGTGACCAAGAGACAGAGCATAAGCACACACACACACATCCACACACGATACAGAAAGGCATTTACAGGCGAAGGGATAGGGAGTGCTGGGAGGAGGCCATGAGAGCAGCCGTGGGCTTCTTTGACCCAGTGAAGAGGGATCTCAGATGGTGATCCTCCCTGGAATTCCTGTTTGAAAGCTACGAGGTAAAGTCCACTCCCAGTGAATTCCCAGGCCATAAAACACAGTAGTGGTAGAGAAATCTAGCTGTGGGGACAGGGAAACGTCACTGCGGAAACTTACGCTAGCTCTTCTTTCTTCTCCTGAGCGCATCCTGCTCCTTGGTACCCAGGATCTCCTGGTGGATGGTATGGGAGGACTAGCACCATAGCAACCTGGGCAGGTGGTTTGCTGAACGAGGGGAGAGAGGTCTGGCAGGGCCGAAGGGCAGCAATCAACCTCTGAGCGTGCTGGCACAAGGCAGTTTGCCTTTAAGGGTAGAGGAAATTTGCATGTGGGGACTTTCCCACATGACCTGGGGTCAGAGCACCTCTGACAGAGGAGGGGAAAGGCCCCTACTGGAGCTTTCCATGATCCCAATGGGTACTGAGGCCTCCTTCAACTCTAGCTTGTCCCCAGTTGCTGCATATCCTTAGCACCATTCAGGAACCGTGGAGAAGGGGGCCAAGAGGGATAGCAATGCTCTGCCAGGACTGTCACTGCTCCAGGAGGAGACTTCACAGTGGGCAGAAACCTGTACAACTGGCCAGCATCTGATTCCAGGCTCAGGAAAGCTTGAGCCTTTTGGGGGGAGGGCGCGTGTCACATTAACTCCAAGCTTCCGTGTGGCAGGCAGCCACTTCCCTCTGCTCTAGGCTAAGATCTGGGGAGAAAGCTCCATTTGACTGGGGATGCCTAGAGCCTAGGGAGAGCTCAGTTCTTCAGCTGCAGGGAAGAACTAACCTGCCGAGGAAAGACAGGTGTGGGGCCTCATGACATAGAGCCCAGAGGTGCTGGGGAAGGGAAAAGGCCATCCTTCAAACTATCACCCTGGGAGACCCCAAGTCCTGCTAAGATCCCTGTTTCTCTTACCCTGACCTACAGGGCCTATTCCAAAGCGGAGGAGTGGGGTGGATTTGCCTGGACCAATCAGAGGCTGTCTGTGGTCCACTCCTGCCTCAGGCCTATGTAATCTCCAGGCGTAAGAAAGGAGGAAGAAGGAGCCATTATCACAGGAAGCTGGCTCATGGCTGGTCCAACCTGGGGTGCTGGACAGGAACACCGCTAGTCTTTCAAGGTGGTTGAGTCTTTCTGAACGGGTTGCCTTTGCACGGGAATCTGGCTCAGAGGTGACGCCATTGTTTTTGGTGACCTGTAATTTGAGAAGGAACAAAAGCACAGGGTTATTTTGGGGCAGCCATGATGGAACGCCAGGTAGCTTAGTCTAATGATATTACAGCTCTTCCAGGGCCTTGGGGTAATAAGCAGGGCAGCTCTCCTCTACTGAGGGCCACTGCATGGTAGGCACAAGGCTGGGAGTTTTATTTCCAGTATCCTGTTTCATAATTTAATGTTAATGTTAATGTTAATGTTAATTCAGCACCTCCATTTCACATACGAGGAAACTAAAGTTCAGAAAGTGTTAAGTGACCTGCCCACAGAAAGTGTATTCTTTTTATTTTAAGTGGGTCGATTCAGGACTGCGGCCCATGCTTTTCCTCTACACCAGACCTGTAGGCAGGGCCCTATATGACCTGGATGGTACAGAATGACCGTTCTCCCCTCACATGGAATGTAAAGTGGCTCTCCTATCACTATTTGGCTAGTATCACCTGACAGTGTCTTATCTGTTTATGGATTTGTTTAGGATTTACTTCTACCACCAGAGGGGGATCTGAAGGATCAGGCTGTTAACAGCAATGGTCTTGGTTCCTATGTGAGCCCAGGGACCAAAATAGGGCTTGGCATGTAACAGGTACACAATAAATATTTGTTGAATGAATGAAAGCTTATCTGTAATAGTTCCCTTTACCGGTACTAGAACTTCACATGTATTATCTTTAATCCTCACATCATCCCATAAGGCGAGGATAATGAGCTCCGTTTGTAAGTGGCAGAGCAAAATGAATGGGATTTGGAGTCAAAGAGGTTTGAATCCTGTGTCTAACTCCAAGTAACTATAAGATCTTGGGCAAGTCACTTAACCTACCTGACATCAGGTTTCCTTGGGTAAAGGGGCAGGGAGTGGGGTGGGCATCCTAATTCAGAGCTGCTGTTGCAAATTAAATGAGATTAAACTAGGTGTTCAATAAATTGTACTATAATCTTATAGAACCTCTTTGAGGTTCACTGACTCACCTAAGGTCACATAGTGGCAAAGTGTAGGAAGAAAACAGTAAAACAACATTAGCATTTTCAAGTCTGGGCAGTCCCAGGGTAGGGCTCTGACTGGCTTCAGTCTGTCTACCAAAATTGCACTGGTCAAGCTGCAAGGGAGGCATACTGAAATGGAGGGAGACTTAGGCTGAGTTGCTAGGGCTTGTCTCAAGTCCATGCCTAAGGGGAGCTTCCTAAATAAAGACCTATCTATCAATAAAAGGGAAGACTTGCCACAGTGTGGGAGAGGAGACTTTGGGCACAGCAGAGAGGACGGTGGATGTTTTGATCCCAAAACTGTATTTCTACCACCTCTAATTCATTCAGCTCTGGAAGCAATGCAGAATTAATTACCAAAGTCAAAGCAATCATTTCAGCAGACTTGCCTGACTGAAACTGTTTCCTTGTCTGTAAAATGGGGATAGTGGCACATGGTCCACACTACAAGTTCCCTTCAGAGAGGAAGGGGCAGAACCACGTGGGCCCTTGCCTGTTCATATCTCCTGGCGCTACAACCTCCCCATCAGCACCATGCGCTGGAGGAGCATGCTGCGAGCCAGACGAGCCTCAGTGTGGATTACGGCTCTGCCTCAGAATACCACTCTGAATGGCCGCCTATATGTAAAATCAGAATAATAATTCCTTCTTCCTAGAATTGTTGTGAGGATTTCTTGAGAGAATTTGCTTGGTATATGGCCCGCAACAGACCAGGAGCTCAAAGGATGTTAGTCATGTTCAAGATTATCATGAACAGATGATTTTGATCATTTCTTCCTTTCAAAGCATTGTCACAATCTGTAATTATTGGTTGTTTACCTGCTTACTGTTTGTCTCTCTCATCAGAATGTAAGGCTATTCTGAGAACAGGGTCTGGGTCTGTCTTGCCCACCACTCAAGGATGGTCAGCAAAAATTTGATTAAAGAACCTGGTCATATTTGGTAATAACCTATAGAGGGAGCTCTTGCCACAGAGTTGATGGCCGCGAAGAAGAGTCTTTACGTCAGTGACAGGGAAGGGTGGGGGAAAGCTCCTTAGGCAGACTGCTAACAGACAGAAAATCTAAGTACTCTTAGGAGAGCACCAAGGAAATCTATGTTTTTCTACTAAAATCTCCAGCAGGTCTAAAGGCTGGGGAGAAGTTGACGGGAGATGAATTTACAGAGCAAACAACTTTGTGTTAACTGATTGAGAGCTTCTACTGACTGAGAAAAGACTGCCAGGATGGAATGGCTTTGTTCTGATTCCAAAGCCCTGAGCTCCTGCTGCAGACCCTTGAATTTCAAAGTTGACTACTCACTGGTTCTTGTGTTTGAAGCCGCTGACATGAGCTTGGTACTGTTCTATGGAGTTCAGCACTATCTTACACGTCTTGCAGGGGTAGCCCTTGCCGGCTGAAACACATAAAAGTAAAGATGCTTAGTTATCCACTAAGAACGGACCTGGGGACTGCAGCTTTTGAGAGCATGTGCAAATGTCCTTCTGAAGATAGATAGGTGGCATGAGGCTAGGTGGTTGGCCCTGAAAGAATCCCAGAGGCCTTAATGCTCAGGGGGTACATGTGTGCCTATGTGTTCCCTGGGGTTGAGGACCCCCTCATTCCCAGCATCACACCTGCTCCAGAGGAACTGTCTGTTAAGACTGACAGAACAAAGAGGGGACATTTGGTATAACTGTCTGACTTGACTGTGCTAAGCAGTCTCATTAAGGATGCTCTTTGCTAAGAGATCTCTGGGAAGCTGCCACTCTCCTTGGGGGCAGTAATTAATAAGAAGGCCTGTTATGAAAATCAATCTGTCTCTCTACTATGGGGCTCACAGACATCCTGTCTCACTACCAGGGCTGCTTCAATGACAAAGTGGCCTTTCTTTACATGGTCTAGCAGAGTGAGCATGGGTCAGGAGCCAAGATAGGGGGCTGGACTGTTGGCTCTGAATTCCTGTGACCTTGGCTAAAGTCCTCCCCCTTTCTGATCCTCAGCTTTTCTCGACTATAAACCAATTATACCACAGCCATAATACTTACAATTAAAAGTAGCTATTATTTACCAAGTGCCTGATACAGGCCATACATTTCATATAATTTTCACTGATCCTCATAATGATCCTGTGAAAATCATTCTCATTATTCTCTTACAGAGGAGGAAAACAAGGCATGGTCATATGTCCAAGAACACAGTTAGTAAGTGGCAAACTCAGGCTTGGCTGACTGCAAAGGCTGTACTTATTCTAGCATGCCAGGTACTGGCTGCGCAAGACAGGCATCTGCACACAGCCTTCTTGAATCATCTGTCATCCTAAAGTCTCATCAGATCTGGATGAGATCTAGGTTCAAATCCCAGTCTATCATTTCTTCCTTTTTCCTTTTTTGGCTGTACCTGTGGCATATAGAAGTTCCTGGGCCAGGGATTGAATCTGAGCTGCATCTGCAACCTACATCACAGCTGCTACAATGCCAGGTCCTTAACCCACAATGCTGGGCCAGGGATGGAACCTGTACCACCAAGACAATGCTGGGTCCTTAACTTGCTGTGCCAGAGGGGTAACTCCCCAGCTCTATCATTTCTTACCTTCAGGACAAAAGGAAAGCTACCTAACCTCTCTGGGATTTGATTTTCTCATTTGTAAAACTAGAGTCTCTCTGAGACTTAGATTCCTTACCTATAAAATGAAGTTAAGGAGTTCCTATCATGGCTCAATGGTAACAAACCCAACTGGTATCCAAGAGGATGTGAGTTTGATCCCTGGCCTTTCTCAGTGGGTGGGGGACCTGGCATTACCCTGAGCTGTGGTATAGGTTAGCAGCTACAGCTCTGATTGGACCGCTAGCCTGGGAACTTCCATATGCCATGTGTGTGGCCCTAAAAAGATAAATTAAATAAATAAATAAAAAGATAAATGTTTTAAAAAAATGGGGTTACACATGAAAAGATGTTTAACATCACTCATTATTAGAGAAATGCAAATCAAAACCACTATGAGGTACCACCTTACACCAGCCAGAATGGCCATCATCAAAAAATCTACAAACAATAAGTGCTGGAGAGGGTGTGGACAAAAAGGATCCCTATTACACTGTTGGTAGGAATGCAAACTGGTGCAACCACTGTGGAAAACAGTATGGAGATTCCTCAGAAAACTCAAAATAGAATTACCATTTGATCCAGCAATCCCACTCCTGGGCATCTATCCAGAGGAAACCATGACTTGAAGAAACACATGCACTCCAGTGTTCATTGCAGCACTTTATACAATAGCCAAGTCATGGAAACAACCTAAATGCCCATCGACAGAGGAATGGATAGGGAAGATATGGTATATACACACAATGGGAATATTACTCAGCCATTAAAAGGAACGAAATAACAACATTTATAGCAACATGGATGGACCTGAAAATTATCTTGCGAAGTGAAACCAATCAGACAATTAGACACCAACATCCAATGCTACCGCTTACATGTAGAAACTAAAAAAAGGACACAATGAACTTCTTTGCAGAACAGATAAAGACTCACAGACTTTGGAAAACCTATGGTTTCCAAATGAGACAATCTGGGGGGGTGGGGGGATGCACTGAGGGTTTGGGATGGAAAGGCTATCAAATTGAGTTGTGATGATTTTTGTACACCTATAATTGTAATAAAATTCACTATGTAATGGAAAAAAATTAAAAAATAGATTAAAAAATTTAAAAATGGGGTTAATATTATTATCAACCTCTAAGGTTATTATAACAATTCAAATAAAAACAACCTGCACATAGTAAGTGTTCAACAAATGTGAGCTTTTGTCATATTAAGATTTCACTCTTATGGGAACCATGAGTCATGCTGGAAAAGAGGTGAAGAGTATCTTTTTTTTTTTGTCTTTTTAGGGCCGCACCTGCAGCATAGGAAGTTCCCAGACTAGGGGTCGAAGCAGAGCTGTAGCACCAACCTACACCACAGCTCACAGCAATGCCAGATCCTTAACCCACTGAGTGGGGCCAGGGATGGAACCTGTGTCCTCATGGATACCAGTCGGGTTCATTACCACTGAGCCACAGTGGGACCTGGAGCGTATCTTTTAACCAGTCTTTCCCGGCAGCCACAGCTACTGAGAACCCCAGCAATCTCTTGAATTGCAATAGGCTAGCCAGTGTTCCCCGCTACATTAGTTTCTCTCTTATCTTTGGGTATTTCTTGGATGACACATCCCATTAAAATATTTAGAGGAAAATTATTGTAGTCAGAATTCCCGACTTATTTATTTATTTATTTGGCCGTGCCCATAGCATGCAGAAGTTCCCAGGCCAGGGATCGAACCCACACCACAGCAGTGATAATGCTGGATCCCTAACCCACTAGGTCACCACGGAACTCCATGATCTTTTTTAGACACTGAAGGCCAGAATTCATATGCCAAATTTTTTTTTTTGGTCTTTTTGCCTTATCTAGGGCCATACTTGCGGCATATGGAGGTTCGCAGGCTAGGGATCTAACAGGAGCTGTAGCTGCTGGCCTTCACCACAGCCACAGCAACGCGGGATCCGAGCCGCATCTGCAACCTACACCACAGCTCTCGGCAACGCCGGATCCTTAACCCACTGAGCAAGGCCAGGGATCGAATCTGCAACCTCATGGTTCCTAGTCAGATTCGTTAACTACTGAGCCACGACAGGAACTCCCATATGCCAAATTTTGGATATTTATGCCCTTGAAGTCTTGTAGTGCTGCAAGACAGGTGGTTACTCCATTTTTTCAGAGCAGGAAACAAGCTCAGGGAAGTTAAATGGTTGATCTGGTGTGAGAGCTGGGATTTGCCCTCTGGTTCATGAAGGCCTTGTTCTCCCCTCTGCACCACAGCTTTCAGGACACTCCTAGGTGAGGTATATCAGCATACAGTTTACTGATCTGTAAGCTAGATTCAAACCATCATTTGGGGCAAGTGAACGTATAGCCACAGCAACGCCAGATCTGAGCCGTGTCTGCAGCCTACACCACAGCTCACAGCAACGCCAGATCGTTAACCTGCTGAGTGATGTGAGGGATTGAACCCACAACTTCATGGTTTCTAGTCGGATTCATTAACTGCTGAGCCACAACGGGAATTCCTTTCAATAAATATTTGCTGACTGGAAGAGAAAAGAATAATTATGCCCTCTGGGAGTTCCCACTGTGGTGCAGTGCATTAAGGATCCAGTATTGTCTCTGTGGTAGTGCAGGTTTGATCCCTGGTCTAGCGCAGTGGGTTAAGGATCTGGTGTTGCCACAGCTGTGGCGCAGGTTGCAGCAGCGGCTTGTATTTGATCTCTGGCCTGGGAACTTCCATATGCCTTGGGTGGAGCCATAAAAAAAGAAAGAAAATAACTGCCCTCTCCCCACCCTTATTATAGTCTATGAATAGGTGCTGTGAGAGGAGGGATCCTGAGGACGATATAAAATCTGGTGGTGGATGCTGAGGCCTTCGCACAGGAAATGTGGGTGACAAGGAGTTTAACTCTGAGGTTGCAAACTGGTGGCCTTTACCCCAAATCTGGTTTGCGGGCAGGTTTGACACACACAGGGTTTAAACTTTTAAAAATTTAGTTGCACATTTAAAAATCAGGAGAATTCTTATTCAAGTCTGGCCGCTAGATTCTTTTGAAAAACTGGAAGATATGATAACAACTGCCTAGGGTTGTCCAGGAGAGGCCTGTACTCTTCAGCTGACCCTATCCCCTCCTGGCTCTTTAATGTATTTAAATTTCCGGTCTGGCTTCTGCAGGCATTTGAGTTTGCAATACCTGCTTTAGAAGGCCTCAGGAGGCAAAGAGCAGCTGTGGTGGTCCGGGGAGGCCCACGATGAAGCCCTGATCCAGCTCTGGGTGTGAGCAGGGCCCCCTTACCTGATGAGTCAGTGACAGCAGGGTCGGCCAGCCGCCCGTAGTGTGCCATGAGTTTGAGCTTGGTCTCCTGTTTCCTATGTTTCTTGCCCACATAATGTTGCTGAGCCATGACAGGGTCATTGAAAGTTGCGTGGCAGAGGCTGCAGAACTTGTCTGGGTCTATCATCTCTCTATTCTGGTGCAAGGCTAAGGTGGAGGCCACAAGGAAAGGGTTGGTAAGGCGTTTCGACAGAGCTGCGGCGAGAGAGTTCAAACAGAAACAATGAAAAAAACCAGAAGGTGCCAGGCTTTCAAGTCAGCTGAATACAAAGAAAAGCTGGGTCACTAGTTAATCACACTTGCAGATGAGGTGCTGCCTGTGTGACTTACACAATGAAAGCCTCCTTTAATGGAGAAGATATGGGGGAGCCCAAAGACCAGCTACTTTGTTTGGCAGCTTTACTTTAGGCACAGGAATCCTGATTTTCTCATATTCTGAAGAGGCTCTGCACTTTTGCTATGAAGTTGCCAAATTACAACAGCTTAGAGATGTACCTGCTTGCAGTCTTTCCATACTTCAGAATTCCCTAGAACTTCATAGCATACGGGACAAGAAGTTTGGGTGTCTTATTCCCATCCTCAAAGTACCGCAGTTACAGAGCTGGAAGCCAATGCCCAGACGTAGAAACTGAGGGCCTGGAGGGTCATTTAGAAAAGGCACCATACATACTAGGGAGGCCTTTGGAGCTATACTGTCTTCTAGGCTGAGTGGGGGAGGGAGGATTGACATTTTGTTGCAAGCTTTGTATATATATTTCCTCTTTTGGTCCTCAGAACTACACCATGAGGTGGGTAACATTTTGCCACAATACAGAGAAAAACCAAGGCTCAAATGGGTGAAATGACTTACCCAAGATCACCCAGCTAATGAGTGAATCTGGGTCTGTGTGACCCCAAAAACCATGCCCTCTCTGCTATGCCAGGCTGCCAGAGTATGTGGCAGGGAGACCTGAGGCCACAACCCATGCTTTCACCTTCAGGAAACATCCCTGGCTTGGTCCATGAATTCCGTCAATCAGAGCCTGGTATGGGCGTATGTGAAGGCCCCCTGTGGGGCAATATGTGTCCTGTGCTGACTGCAGGCTGTACTGCTGCCTTATAAAGTGGGTGCCATGACTCACCATGTGTCCTTGTGGCTAGAATGGTGTCAATCTTGCAACCACTGCTTTAAAAATGTGGCCCCACCAACAGTGGGGGTGAGGGTGGGGCTCAGCAGCACTCATAGACAGATGCTTCTTCATCTCTGTACTACTTCAAGGGGTAGGTATGGAGGATTTTCCACAAGCCAAAAGAAACTTGCTGGCTCTTCCCACAATGGTTTTCCAGGATAAGGAATCCCAACTTCCCTGGCCACTGATTTTCCTTGGTCATTGTTTTAGCAAGTCACTTGAAAAGTAATGTACATGTTGTAGAATATTTAATAATATGAGAAAATATTCAGTATGTGGCATTGAGCAGAAAAAAAAAAGTCATACAGCAAACTGTTTCTTATGTCCTTAGTTCTGTAAAACAACAAAAATTATACTGGTGATGTATGGAAAAAAGACCAAAAGCATTGAGTAAAAGGGTGCTTTTCAGTATTTTCCAACTTTTCTACATTGAATGTAGATTTGTGATATCAGAAAAGAGGAAATAATGGTCATTAAAACATTAAGGTCATTTTTTTTTTTTTAATGGCTGCGCCCGTGGCATATGGAAGTTCTTGGGCAGGGACTGAATCTGAGCCACAGCTGCAGCAATACCGGTTCCTTTAATCCACTGTGCCTGGCCAGGGATCAAACTTACACCTCTGCAGTGACCTGGCTGCTGTAGTTGGATTCTTAGCCCACTGCACCACGGTGGGAACTCCTTAAGGTCATTCTTTAAAAGAATGAAGAGAAGCATCAGAGGTGAATGGTTAAGTAAAACTGCAGGAACCACATAAAGGACATCCAATTAAAATGAGAGTTACAGGAATCTTCCCTCAGGAAACAACTTGAAATACAGAAAGAGTATTCTACGGGGATGTTTGCTGCAGTCTTATTTATAAGTACTAATAAAGGAGACGGGGAAAACGTAAATGTTCATTCACCATTAGAGGAATGGTTAAATAAATGTGGTCTGATGAGATACTGCATAGTTATCAAAAATGTTTACGAAAAAGTTTTCAATAACACGGGGAAATATGTTATATCAAATGAAAAACATATACAAGAAAATTATACACATGATACGGCCATATCATTTTTAAAAGATATGTACAATCTATGTGTATGTACTGGTATTTTGAAATGTTACCAACATATTAACAGTGTTTCTCTCTTGGTGGTAGGATTTGGGTGATATTTTACATAACTTTTGCACTGTTTGTACCTTTTGCATTGTTTGAAATAGAACTAATAACAGTAATGAGTCTGCATTGTTTTTATAAAAACAAAGTTAAAGTATTCTTTGTTTATATAAAATCTAGCTATACATAAGACAAATATACACACAGATATACACACATACACATAACAAGAGAGATTATAAGAGAAACAGCACTCCAAAATGTTGACAGTGGTCATCTTTGAATGGTAAAATTATGGGTATTTTTCTTTCCATTTATCTACAACATGCTTGTATTACTCTCACATTAGAAAAATGTTTAATTTCAGAAATATAGTTATTTCTCAGGTAATAGTTATTAAACTAATGTAATAACATGGGGATGCGCTTAAACTATAAAATTAAAAGTTAAAGCAGGATACAAATGGTATGTGCACTATGAGTACAAATCTGTCATGTGATAGGGGCCAAAAGTAAATATGAAAAATAAATTCTTGAATATGGCATCTTTGGAGTGGGCATATTACAGGGAATTTTCCCCATTTATGGAAAGATAATGTCACATAAATCTAACGATAAGTGACCTTATAAAGTTCTATCTTAAGCTAGTTTTCCTTGGCCTAATGTTTAATCTTTTGGTACCATAAATGGTAGCAACACTGACTTTAAACAAAAGCAATTAGTACAAATATAACTTAATTATGAACAAGTGATAAGCAAGGCCAATGACACGCTCCAGGCGGTGGATGCTTGACCACCTACTGCATTTTTTTTTTTTGTCTTTTTGCCTTTTCCTAGGGCCGCATTTGTGGCATATGGAGGTTCCCAGGCTAGGCTAGGGGTCTAATCCGAGCTGCAGCCGCCAGCCTACGCCACAGCCACAGCAACACGGGATCCGAGCCGCATCTGCAACCTACACCACAGCTCACGGCAACGCCGGATCCTTAACCCACTGAGCAAGGCCAGGTATCGAACCCGCAACCCCATGGCTCCTAGTTGGATTCATTAACCACTGAGCCACGATGGGAACTCCACAACTACTGCATTTTATGTGGGGATTCCACTCACTGGCTATCTTGATGATGGCAGTAATACTATAATAGGAACTATCATTTACTGAGCATCTATTTTGTCCTAGGTCTCTTATAGACATTATTTCATCCTTATAACCTATGAGGTAGATAGTATTATCAACATTTTATAGGTGACGAAACTCAGGCATGAAGAAGTTAAGTCATACAGATGGCAAAAAATAGCAATGCCATGATTTGAAGTTGCGCATCTGTGACTTCAAAGTCCACATCCTGTTGCTTCATAGCAGGAATATTAGATTTGCGTGAGATAAGAGAGTATAATTATGAGTGATTTTTTAACCCTATCTTCAAAGCCTTCCAAAACATGGTTGTCCTGTATTTATTTATTTATTTATTTTGTCTTTTTGCCTTTTCTAGGGTCACACTCGAGGCATATGGAGGTTCCTAGGCTAGTGGTCTAATCAGAGCTGTAGCCACTGGCCTACACCACAGCCACAGTAACACAGGATCCCAGCCGCATCTGCAACCTACACCACAGCTCATGGCAACGTCGGATCCTTAATCCACTGAGCAATGCCAGGGATCGAACCTACAACCTTGTGGTTCCTAGTCGGATTCGTTAACCACTGAGCCATGATGGGAACTCCTGTCCTGTTTTTATAATATAGCAATATAAAAAAGGACAAGTGTTATAGACAGGATAGCCAACTTTTTGGTCCAAAATAAAGAGAGAAGCAAAAATTACCAAGAGAAAAATGAAACAAAGATCAAAGAACTTTCAGTCTTGACTAACTGCAGTTAGCAGAGATTAAAACTCTCAGAAAGTCAGGAGTTAATGAGATGAAAGTGAAGGATAAGCCCCAGTGGTGACAAGATAAAGGGGGCTATTAGAGAAGTCACTGCACTGGGAATGAATTCATGGCAGCTGCAAACACAGTTTGGGGGGCAGTAGTGGCAGCACTGAAGTATTCAGCTTTGAAAGGTAAGTCCCTGTCTTAAGGAGAACAGGCAGCTTTGAGGATTAAAGTGAGCACACAAAAAAGATAAGGTTTTAGCTTTTAACTTGGAATATATGGTAATAAGGGCAGGTAGATGCTGGAAGGGGAAAAATCTAAGTGAGAGAGGCAGCAGATAGAATGCTCTCACGGTGTGCATAGCCTGGAGGACTCTGGCATTCCTGAGTAATAATTATTTGTCAGGACAAAAGCTCAGGGCTAAGAGGCTTCTATGAAGAAAAACTGATTCATATGCATTTCAATGAATCTGGGTCTCCTCTGATATTTTTAAGGGTTCTCAAAAGCAGTTCAACCTCTCCAGGTCTGTGGCCCCAGTGAGCATTTCTGGGAGCACCTGGCATGGGTGCCTTGAGGACGGGAGGGGTCCCGATATAGCACCACTCAGGAAAACCAGTACCTTCCACCTTAGTGGATTGCTGCTTCAGCTTTAAGTTCTTTGCGTGGGTCTTCCCCAGGTAGTGCGACTGGGCCACGACAGGGGAGGAAAAGGTCATGTTACAGATGGGGCAGCACTGGTTCTTGTCTTTGCTTCTGCTGCTCTTCTGGTTAGGAGAAAGAACACAGGTCTGATCACGCCACTGCCCGGCCAGAAAATCTTCAATGGTTCCCCACTGCCCACAGGAGAATGGGCATTCAAGGCCCCCTTCACACACTAACCCCAACCTACCTTTCTGGATTCTTCTCCAGCTACTTCATCCCACGCTCTACTCACCATGCCCCATTTTGTCCCCTATTGCTTCCTTGTTTTACTTGGGCCACTTCTGCTACCTAGAATGATCTTCCTTTCTTTCATGCCTGGCATATGTCTGCTTAGCCTTCAAGGCCCAGATTCAATATCACCTCTTCTTAGAGACTTTTACTCAGAAAATTACTCAATAAACAACTATCAAACCGCTTTTTGTGATTATTCCAGGAAGAATTAATCTGGTATGCATTAAATAGATCTCTATCACAACACTTGTCACCCTAAACTAACGGTGTCACAACTTAGGAGACTCTTCTGTGAACTAAAGCGCAACTTTTGGGCACAGACCCTTGGACTTTGTTTCCTATCCTTAGCACCCTGCTGGAGTCTGGCACACAGCAGATGTTCACGGTTTGTTGCACAGGCAGATCCTTGGGTTTTATTTCATGATTATGATTAGGCTAGAAGACAATGTATTTCAAGCCTAAATTAAGGGCTCCCAGCCTCTCTCTCAGGTCTAATCTCTGAATAAAGTATACATTCTAAGATAGCATTTTTCATCCTTGGAATTCTAGACGTTTTGGGCTGGATAATTCTTTGTTGGAGGGGGAGGGGCCCATGATCTCATTTGAACTACTTGGCCATCCTGAGAGTTGGAAGAACAAAGATATAAGGAGATGAAATGACTTGTGCAGGGTCAAAGATTTGTTCTTGTCTTTCTGAATTCTAAATTATAAGAAGGATAACCAGGGGATGAGTCCAGTAAATTTGGAGCAGGGATAAGGAAGGTCCTTCCAAACCTGTGGTCCCTATAATAGGGAGGTACAGTTTGTAGAGTAAGCTCTTACCCACTGAGCATCCGCTAGGAAGTGAAACTTTACCTTACAATACCCTAACAGTAGAAGCTATTTTATAAACTTTATGGGTGAATCACAGAGAGGTTAAGAGACTTCGTCAAAATCACTCAAATAGTAAGTATGTTGCTGAGCTAGTACTGGGACTCAGTCTGCTGACTTCTCATCCCATGATGGCTGCATAGCCTACCGTGAAACAAAAATATTGGTACAGTTGAGGGACAGGGGTTGTTTCTGCATAATTCTGTGTTTCTAAGGCAAAAAGCAGATGTATTTACATCTTGATCAGAGCAGGCATTTGGAAAACCGTTCCTTCCACTTGTTTTATTCCAAACACTCATGTGCTGAACTCAGCTCTTTTCTTCAACTCCCAAGAAAGCAAGCAGCCTGGCTTTCTCCTACTTTCCCGAGTAGGGAATGGACAGCTGTCCTACTCCAATAAGCCAGTGGGTGTAATGCAAAACAATGGCTCATAGCCTCTACTATGTGCTGGGCTCTGTGTTGGGTGCTTTTATAAACCTACCCTCATTTTAGTTAGAAAAAATCCTAAAAGGTAATTGATATTAACATCCTCATTTTTATAGAGGAAGAAATCAAAGCTCAGAAAAGTCATGGGACTTGCCCAAGTCACATGACAGGGCGGAGATTTGCTGCCAAGTCAATCTGACTCAAAGCCCACACTCCTTCCACCACACCAACCTGCCTGCTGGCTTCATCAGGAATCAAGCGGTCTCAACATGGCAGCTGGATTACCTGATCTGAGTCTAGCTTCTTCGTTTCCTTTAATGTCTCCATTCCATGGATTGCTAGGTATCTCTTCACTTTGTTGGCATGTTTTTTGCTCTGCAAGAACCCAGGAAAAAGATCAAAGATAGCCAAATGCCATTTCATATCTAAGGCACTCAACAACACACTATTTTCATCTGATTCATCCTCACAAAAACTTCTGAGGAGAGGGTGGGGGAAGAAACCTAGTTTATTAACCTTGTACAAGGCACTTAAATGCTGTCATATCTAATCTTCACAACAATTTATAAGAAAATTATCTTCACCTCTATCTTATAGATGAGGAAACTGAGGCTGAAGATAGTGAGGTTTCTTGCCCGAGACGAGTAGCAAGAGTTGTGATTCAAACACAGGTCTATTTAAAGTCAAAGCACATACTGTCTACTATACCAAGCTGCAAGGGAACATATAATGATCCTGATATGGATGGAAGAGATGAGACTCAGAAAAACTAAGTCAGTCTTCAAGTTACAGCCAACATGCATGGAGGCAACATATGGGTGGCTAAGAAGGAATTAACTTTACTGTGCAAGCCAGGGAGAAGTGGTGGCTTGGCACTAGGTCTAGAAAATTAAGCAGTTCTAAAGGTACAAGAACATACCTGGTAGTGTGCCAGCTTCTGGGACTCAGAAATGAGCAAAGCGCAGCAAACCTTACATTGGGTATTGGTAAAGAGACACTGGTTCTTCTGGATCATGTGTTCCACTAAAGAGAAGAAAATAAAAAATCATTCAGGGAATTTCTGTTGCGGCTCAGTGGTAATGAATCTGATTAGCACCCATTAGGACATGGTTTTGATCCCTGGCTTCACTCAGTGGGTTAGGGATCTGGCGTTGCCGCAAGCTGTGGTGTAGGTTGCAGACTCGGCTTGGATCTGGTGTTGCTGTGGCTGTGGCACAGGATGCCACCTATAGCTCTGATTCGACCCCTAGCCTGGGAGCTTCCATATGTCGTGGGTGCATATTTAAAAAGACCAAAAAAAAAAAACAAAAACAAAAACAAAAAACCTTTCAGTTAAAAACCTTCCTCAAGAGTTCTCTTGTGGAGCCTTGGGTTAAGGATCTGGCGTTGTCACTGCAGTGCCTTGGATCACTGTTGTGGTACAGGTCCATCCCTAGCCCAGGAACTTCGTATGCCATGGGCATGGCCGGAAAAGAAAAAAAAAAAAAAGGGTGGGGGGAGCTCCCCTGCCTCAATAGCACTGCCTTTGAACCGTGCCTCAAACGCAGGCACTGAGCAATGGAATACCATCCTATTATACTGGCAAACCTCAGTCATCCCTCCTCCACTGCTTTCATGACTTCTGTCATATTCTTGTGCCATCTATCATTTACTTTATCATTTTATGTAAGCCAACTTTTTTTTTTTTGGGTCTTTTTAGGGCCGCACTTGTGGCATATGGAGGTTCCCAGGCTAGGGGTCGAATTGGAGCTGTAGATGCCAGCCTACACCACAGCCACAGCAATGTGGGAACTTCTATATGCTGCAAGTATAGCCTTAAAAAGACAAAAAAAAAAAAAAAAAAAAAAAAGACATGGATTCCATCATGACATTGATAATCTGAAGCCAGGGCAGAGTCCAGAAAACTATGAGGGGATGGTAAGCTCATGTGTTTTATCTCCTACTCTAAACCAAAAAGTGGTTAAGCTTCCCTGGAGGGAAGTCCTTGGTGGTGAACTCTGAAGGTGTTCCCACTACTCCACAAGATCTAAAGCTTATCTATGCCAGCCCTTTTGTGAAGAAGCACTGTTGTATGGCTATATTTCTGCCTCTTAGGGCCTCTTGCTTATTTCCCCATTTTTCTCCTATAACGTTTAGTAAATATTTGTGAAAGACTTGGGGTGCCTCAGTTGTGCTCACAGAAACCAAAGGAAGTGGGTCTGTGAATATACCTGGGCCAGAGCTTTATTTGTTTATTTATTTATTTAGTCTTTTTAGGGCTGCACCTGGGGCATATGGAAGTTCTCAGCCTACGGGCTGAATTGGAGCTGCAGCTGCCAGCCTACACCACAGCCATAGCAACACCAGATATGAGCTCTGTCTGTGACCTACAGCACAGCTCATGGCAATGCCGGATTCTTAACTTAATGAGCAAGGCCAGGGATTGAACCTGAGTCCTTATGGATACTAGTCAGGTTTATTACTGCTGAGCCAGGAGGGGAACTGCTGGACCAGAGCTTTTTAAAGGGAGGGTGAGAGATTCTTCAGAATGTGAAGCCCACAGGGGAAAAAATGTTACCCAAGAATCAGAGTCCAGCTATCCCCTCTTCACCTGGAGAGGCTGGACTTTGTTTTATTAAAGGAGATGCTCTTCTCTTTCAAGGATATTCAGATTCTGCCTTCCAGGACTAAAGAGGGCAAGGATCGTATCGTTGATGACTGCATACCCACCATCGAATAAAATACCTGACCCACAAGAGGGGCTTAGTGAATACCTGCTGAATGAATGAAATGCATCTTTGGTCTCAGAGATTATAATCACAGTTCACAAATATGTACTCAATGCCTTGTATGTGGAGTTCTCTTGTGGTGCAGTGTGCTAAGGATCTGGCCTTGCCACTGTAGTGGCTTGGGCTGCTACTGTGGTATGGTTCAATACCTTTTTTTTGGTCTTTTTGCCTTATCTAGGGCCGCACCCGCGGCATATAGAGGTTCCCAAGCTAGGGGTCTAACAGGAGCTGTAGTTGCCGGCCTACGCCACAGCCACAGCCACAGCCACAGCCACGTGGGATCCGAGCCGCGTCTGCAACCTACACTACAGCTCACGGCAATGCCGGATCCTTAACCCACTGACCAAGGCCAGGGATCGAACCCGCAACCTCACGGTTCCTAGTCAAATTCGTTAACCACTGAGCCACGACGGGAACTCCCTGGTTCAATACCTTGCTTGGGAACTTTCATACACTGCAGGTGCAGCTAAAAAAAATATAAAATAAAAAAAAGAATGGAGTTCCTGTCGTGGCTGAGCAGAAACGAATCCGACTAGGAACCATAAGATTGAGGGTTCGATCTCTGGCCTTGCTCAGTGGGTTAAAGATCTGGCATTGCCGTGAGCTGTGGTGTAGGTCACAGATATGGCTGGGACCTAGTATTGCTGTGGCTGTGGTGTAGGCTGGCAGCTGTAGCTCCAATTAGACCCCTAGCCTGGGAACCTCCACAGGCCGCGGGTGCGGCCCTAAAACGACAAAAGCCAAAAAAAAAAAAAAGAATGCCTTCTATGTGCCAGCACTGAGCCTAGTGCTGAGGCCTGGTCAACAAATAAGACAGAGTACAAAATAAATAAATAAGCAAGATAGAAATATTATGAAAACAAATAAAGTGGTAGAGAACAATGGGGGCAGTATAGTCAGTTAAGACCATGCGAGGGAAGCATCTGTCACAAGAAGGTCTGGGGGAAACAGTGTTCCAGCCTGAGACAGTGTCAAGTCTCTGAGGCAGGGATGAGTTTGGCATGTGCAAGGTCTGTAGAGGACAATGTGGATAGAGTAAAATGAACGAGAGAACAGCGGTAGGAAATAAAGCTGGAGATACAGCTTGAGGGCTACCAGATCAGGCTGAATGAGCATGAGGCCTCATAAGTCATGGTGTGAACTATGGATTTTATTCTTAGTGCAATGAGAGGTGACAAGTTATGACTTATGTCTTTTTTTTTTTTTTTGTCTTTTTTGCCTTTATCTAGAGCCGCACCCGCGGCATATGGAGGTTCCCAGGCTAGGGGTCTAACAGGAGCTGTAGCTGCCGGCCTTCGCCACAGCCACAGCAACGCGGGATCCGAGCCACGTCTGCAACCTTCACCACAGCTCACGGCAACGCCGGATCCTTAACCCACTGAGCAAGGCCAGGGATCGAACCCGCAACCTCATGGTTCTTAGTCGGATTCCTTAGCCACTGAGCCACGACGGGAACTCCATGACTTATGTTTTGAAAAAATTAGTTTGTTTACTCTGACAGTAGACTGCATGGGAATGGGAACGAAAGCAGGGAGAACAGGGAGGAGGTTTTGTAGTCTTCTAAGTGATAGAGGATAGACAGGCTAGGAGGTTGGCAATGGAGATGAGAAAAGTGCATGGATTTGGAATTAGGCTCTAGTGGATGTGACATCCAATTTCACTGACTAGATGTAGGAGGTGAAGTCAGAGAGGAGTCAAGGATAACTCGTAGTTTTTTTCTTTTTCCTTTTTTGGCTGCCCTACAGCATATGGAATTCTCAGGCTAGGGATCAGATCCAAGCTACAGGTACAACCTATGCCACAGCTGCAGCAACCACAGACCGTTAACCCACTGTGTTGGGCCAGACATTGAACCTGCATCCCTGTGCTCCAGAGATACCGCCAATCTTGTTGCACCACAGTGGTAGCTCCAACTCCTAGTTTTGAACTTGAGCAACTAACAGATGAGAACTGAAGGAGGACGGTCTTAGAAGATAAATTTAAGACTTTCCCATTGGCTATATTGAACATGAATGGTCTATCACACATATGGGTAAAGATATTAAGTAGTCAGTTATATATTCAGGCCTGGAGCCTGAGGAAAAAGTCAGAGCTGGGGATAAAAACTGAGAATCATCAATATACCAATCATATTAAAAGCAATGGACTGGAGTTCCCGTTGTGGCCCAGCAGAAATGAATCCGACTAGTATCCATGAGGATGAGGGTTTGATCCCTGGCCTTGATCAGTGGGTTGGGGATTTGGCAATGCTGTAAGCTGTGGTGTGTACGTCACAGATATGGTTCGGATCTGGAGTTGCTGTGTCTGTGGCGTAGGCCGGCAGCTGTAGCTCCGATTCAATCCCTAGCCTGGGAACTTCTATATACCAATGGGTACAGCCCTAAAAATAAAAAAAATAAAATAAAATAAAAATAAAGCTACGGACTGGAAGAGAATGCTTCTTACAGATAGAAAAGGAAAAAAAGAGTTCCTGGGACTGAGTCTTGGACCCTCCAAATTTAGAAGTCAGGCAGAGGATGTGAAGTTGAATATAAAATGAGTACAGGGTGGGAGTTCCAGCTATAGCAGAGTTAGGGGATCATCTTTCCCCAAAGCAACTATAAAACTGGAGAAAACTGACAAAAACCACCAGTTCAGTACCCTGGATATTGACCAAGGCATACGACCATCTGGGAAGCATTAATGCTTCTGCACCTGCTGAACTTTCAGTGAGAACAGTGGAATCTGGGACTGCTTTCATTCCCCATTATAGTCAGCACAAAGGCAGAATGTGAAAACCAATAGCTCCCTGTGGAAGGGAAAATCACGTAATTTGGAGTGGTGGGCAATGCCCCTATCTAGTGACAATGAAGGGGGAATTGATGGTCTCAGAGGCAGGTGAGCAAGAAAGGCCAAAGGCTCCACTATAGCCTAAGGTTGTGGTGGAAACTGTGTGGCAGTGGGGACCTAAGAGGGCCCAAGTTAGCCACATACTCCTGCCAACTCTGAGGTTATGCACCACGCACAGAAGAGATGCAAAAGGGCCTGACAGAAGGTAAAAGCCAAGGCTGACTTTATTATTTATTTTTAAATTTTTTGTCTTTTGTCTTTTTAGGGCCACATACAACATATGGAGGTTCCCAGGCAAGGGGTCAAATTGGAGCTGTAGCTGCTGGCCTACGCTACAGGCACAGAAACTCGGGATCCAAACCGCATCTGTGACCTACACACCACAGCTCATGGCAATGATGGATCCTTAACCCAATGAGTGAGGCCAGGGATCGAAACCACGTCCTCATGCATACTAGTTGGGTTTGTTAACCAGTTTCAAGAAGGAACTCCTATTTATTTACTTATTTATTTATTTTTGCTTTTTAGGGTCGCACCTGTGGCATATGTAAGTCCCAGGCTACTGGTCAAATTAGAGCTGTAGCTGCTAGCCTATACCACGGCCATAGCAATGCCAGACTGGAGCTGCATCTGTGACCTACACCACAGCTCATGGCAATGCTAGATCCCTAACTCACTGAGTAGGGCCAGGGATTGAACCTGCATCTTCATGGATATTAGTCGGGTTCATTACCGATGAGCCACAATGGGAACTCTGGAACTGAATTTAAAATGGCCTGAACTCTGAATGCACTTTCCTACCCACCCACAGATCCAACTGCAGAGGACCGAGGCCTTATGCGCTCCGGGTCTTTACTGAATCACTGGTTGACCACTAAAGCGACATAGACATGTAGAAGACAGAAATGCTAAAAATAAGCCAAATTGTGAATATTTATTCAGCCTCTAGGTAGTGGTTTTCTTGTAAAGTGTGAGGAAGCCCTAACTTTTCCATGCATGAAGTCACATGGAGAGTCCTTGAGACTACATAAAAAAAGAGAGAGATCCCTGGCCAGCCTCCAGAAGTTCCATCCCAACTGCTGTTTCAGCTCTAGCCATCATGTGACTACAACTGTATAACAGACCTTGAGTCAGAACTGTCCAGCCAACCCTTTTCTGCATTCCTGACTCACAAAATCTGTGAGAGGTTCATGATGTTTCCCATAGAGGGAAAAAGAACTTATATGAATCATCAGAATTCTGAGAAGGTTGCCTGAAATGCTGCCCAGTTATTAACAACTCTAATCCAACTACCAATTATGAGAATGGGCAGGTTTCATACTAGACATTAGGCACTTAGAAAATCATTGGAAAGGCAGAAGGTGCTAGAGTTGAGCCTGCCAGAAATGTCTCTATGAACAATGCAATGCTTAACTGTTCCAATAGGTGAGCTAAAGTTTCTGAGGCCTCCATTGCAGCCTTGCTGGCAGTAAGCAGCTTCCATTGTTACGAGCATGCCTCTTAACCCGTGAAGCTGGAGAATGGATACTGGAACACTAATGTAGGAAGATCTCATAGTTCCATCACCTTTCTTATTTATTTGTTTATTTTTATGGCCACACCTGTGGCATATGGAATTTTCTGGGCCAGGGATTGAATCCGAGCTGCAGTTGCGACCTACTGCACCTCAGCTGCAGCAATGCTGGATCCTTTTAACCCACTGCACCAGGGATCAAACCTGTGCCTCCACAGCAACCCCAGGTGCTTCAGTCAGATTCTTAACTCACTGTGCCACAGCATGAACTCCTTCCAGGACCTTTCTTTATAGTAACTATAGCCAGTAGGGATATAGGGATATGATTTTCACTGCATTTCTAACTTTCAAATCTTATGAGAAGGCAACTGATTTACAGGATTTAATTTGTATCCCTACAGCAGATAGGCAGATGGATGGGGCACAGGCTGAGAGATATAGAATGTGAAATACGGCGTTAATTTTCACAAGATCAACGAAGCAGAGCCAGTAAATCTAGCCATATCAATAACTAAATTAAAAGTGAATGGTCTAAATAGCCTACTCAAAAGGTAGAGATTATTAGAGGATAAAAAAGCAAGATCTATTCAATGAAAGTCTATTTAGCAATAAAAAGGAATGAAGTTTTAATACACATTACAATTTGGCTTAACCTCAAAATATGCTGAGTGATGGAGTTCTGTGGTGGCTCAGTGGGTTAAGGATCCAGCGCTCTCACTGCTGTGGCTCAGGTAGCTGCTGTGGTGTGGGTTTGATCCCTGGCTCAGGAAGTTCCACATGCCATAGGCATGGCCAAAAAAAAAACCAAAAACAAAAAACCAAACATGTTGAGAGAAGCTAAATGCAAAGACTACATATATATTATTCCATTTATATGAAAGGTCCAGAAAAAGCAAATTTAGAGACAAAAAAACCCACAAACTAGTGGTTGCCTACAGAAGGTGAAAGTGGAGACAATGTAAAGGGGCACAAAGGAACTAACAGGAGTGACAGAAATATTCTAAATTGGATTAGGGCTATACAACCCCATAGTTTTACTAAAAATCATTGAACTGTACAGTTATAACGGGTGAATTTTATGGTAGGTAAATTATAACAATGAAAGTGCTAAGAGAGGAGTTCCCATCGTGGCTCAGTGGTTAACGAATCCGACTAGGAACCATGAGGTTGCGGGTTCGATCCCAGGAGTTGCTCAGTGGGTTAAGGATCTGGCGTTGCCATGAGCTGTGGTGTAGGTCGCAGACGAGGCTCGGATCCTGCGTGGCTGTGGCTGTGGCGTAGGCCAGCGACTACAGCTCTGATTAGACCTCTAGCCTGGGAACCTCCACATGCCTCGGGAGCGGCACTAGAAAAGGCAAAAAGACAAAAAACAAACAAACAAAAAAAGTGCTAAGAGAAAACAAAACACCAAGTTGAGTAGGACTTGGTATAGGTTATCTACCTAAACCTCTATCTGAGGTTTATTTATCTAATTATTGGACAAATTGAGGAAAGTAGGGAAATGTTCAAAGTGACAGTGTGCATACACATAAACAGTTCACTTTTCAGCACACAGGTGCTGTGTTCTCTGCTCCAGTGTCAGGGTATGCCTTCTCTGTCCCTTGAGGACAAAGGTCACTTCTTTGTGCACCCTGAACTCTTAGATATTCCTCTTTAACGCATCCACTACACTATACTGCAACTGTCCTGGTGTCCGCTTCCTGGACTAGACTACAAGCTCCTCCAGGGCAAGGACTGTATTTTCCTCATCTCTGTGGCTCTGATGCCAGTCAGTCGTGGGAACAGAGCAGGTGTCAGTGAACGTTTGCCAAATGAATGAAAGGAAAATTGCTGAGGTTGAGTGGGGGAGGAGAGGCAACTGTGTGCTAAATACACTTGAAAGTATGAGGATGAGGGAGACAGGAGCTCTATACTAATTTAGGAGGCAGACTAGACTGAGAAATATACATCAGGGTATAGGTCTGCATACCACTCCAAATTTAAACATCTTCCTAGTCAAAAATTCCATTTATCCCAGGGCAATCAGTTCACAAGCAACATATTTACTTTCCAAAATTAGTCTGCTCAGCAACCAAACAAACCTTTAGAGAAATCTGATTTCCCTGCAGATTACCTGACCAGATTAGCACAAAAGCCCAGTTTGTGTACTTCTGTTTTTGTTTTTTTTTTTTTATCTAGAGCCGCACCCGTGGCACATGGAGGTTCCCAGGCTAGGGGTCTAACAGGAGCTGTAGCTGCCGGCCTACACCACAGCCACAGCAACGCGGGATCCGAGCCGCGTCTGCAACCTACACCACAGCTCACGGCAACGCTGGATCCTTAACCCACTGAGCAAGGCCAGGGATCGAACCCGCAACCTCATGGTTCTTAGTCGGATTCGTTAACCACTGAGCCACAAAGGGAACTCCCAGTTTGTGTACTTCTTCTGGATTAGTTAAGCAGATAGCTCTGCCGACTGTGAAGCGGGTCACACAATAGGGTCAGGCAGCTTTTTCCATCCTCCTCTTTCTACTCCATCTTAGTGCCAAGTCAACCTGGGAAGCTTCAGCCCAGAAGTGGCCCCCTAGGTAGCCTTGTGTACCGTGTTCTCTACAACTCTGGGATACAAAGAATCTGGAGTCAAAGTATATCCTGGCCAGGTTCTCAGGCTCCTGGCCTACATCTCTGAAAAGGGACCCAGCTGGTGGAGACAAGAGATATCAAGAAGCAGGGGGTAGGCCAGTGCTTGGTCACCAAGTCCAGGAACGACAATGGTGTAAGGCCTTCTAGGGCCCTGAAAGCATGGGGCATGAAAGAAGGAGGGCAAGACACTAGGACCAGGGAACCTGGAGATTGGGATAGTGAAGAGGCTACGAGTCTGGCGAGGAAGGTTCTGTAGACCTGAGACTGTGTTGATGGCACGCCTAGATGATTCCAGTCCTCGAGTTTAGGAAGATAAGAACTCCGGTGCATAAGGAAGGCGGGGGAAAGAATCTCGCTCCCGAGCATGAAAAGGCCCTTGCTCATTTGCTCGCGATTCTTGGGGTGCCGCGGCCTCGATTTTCAGGGGAGTTGGCCCACGGCGCCCGGGCCCAGGGGGGGTGCACACGACTCAAGGGAGTCCCGGGGCGCGTCACGCAAGGGGCTGGGCCGGGCGCCAGGGGGTGTGACCGTAGACCCGGGTGCTGGTCCGAATTCTCGCCCCGCGCTTCCGCCACTCCCCGCGAAACGAGCAGGCGGGCAAGGGGCTTCCTGCCTTTGCGACCCCCGGACTCACCTGCCTCCCTCCCCACTGGCTGGGCCCCGGACACTGCTTCCCAGAGGCGGCGCGCCCTCTCGCGGTCGAAGCGCAGCGCATCCAGCTCCCGGCCCTCCCGCTCCTCCGAGCTGTTGTATAGCTGGGCCCCGCCGCTGTCCGCGGCCTCCACAGCGCCCAACACGGGACACTCCATCTTCCCCGCAAGCTCTAACCTGCCGATAGCCGCTCATGAACATGGGTCTCGCGAGATGTGGGTGGGAGGGTGACTTTGCCCGGCCTACAAATCTCGCGAGGTTTGGACGCCGCAAACTGCGTTACAGTGAGGGAACAGGGGCTATCTTTTCGTCGCTGCTGCTCCGATCTCGGAGCTTGCGCGTGGAGTCGGTCGCTGGTTCCACGGCAGCCCCCTCCCTCCGGGAGAAGCTCGTGCAGTCCTTGGCTCAAGTTTTTCACCTTGCTCACGGTCAGCTTTTGACACTTCTGTTTTCGTTCTCATGAAAGCCCTGTTATGTGGGACTATATTCATTTCACTAGTAGGGAAACTGAGGCCCAGAATCTAGAAATGGCTTACTCAAGAGTTTGCTGCTAGTAAGTGGTAGAGCTGGTTGTCCATCTCCATGATTCGATTACTGTTAATATTACATACCATTTGAGTTCCAGGTACTAACCCCCAGCCTAGCATTCCCGCTCAATGTAACTACTCCAGCGTAACTGTCAGAAGCTGAAATTTAATCTTCCAACCGCTGCATCTGCTCCTTCCCCAGTCGTTCCAAGCCACTCTCTCTTGGGACAATTGCTTTAGCAACCTTACCCGCCCTTTTGCTTACTCCTCAGGTATTCTCCCAAAACAGCAGCCCCAGAGATCCTCTTTTATTTTTTTTATTTTTTCTCTTTTTAGGGCAATACCTGCTGCACATGGAAGTTCCTGGGCTAGGGGCTGAATCAGAGCTGCAGCTGCCACAGCCACAGCACAGCAACTCAGGATCTGAGCCGCTTGTGCGACCTACACCACAGCACACAGCAACGCTTGATCCTTAACCCACTGAGCGAGGCCAGGGATCAAACCTACATCCTCATGGATCCTGGTCAGATTCTTTACCGCTGAGCTACATCGGGAACTCCCTGAGATCCTCTTTTAACAAGCCACATGGTGACACCCCGGTGCTGAAATTCTCCAAAACCTTCCCATCTTACTCTTCGTTAAAAGAGTCCTTGGTTTAGCCAGTAAGGCCTATACAGTCTGACTTTTTTTTTTAACCTCCCTGAGCTCATCTCCTATTGTGTTAGCTTCCAATCCCTTCATTCTTGTCCCAGTTATCCTGGCCTTTTGGAATGCATTGCCCCCACATGGCCTCATGATTCAGTCTCTTTTTTTTTTTTTGGCTTATCTAGGGCCGCACCCACGGCATATGGAGGTTCAGGCTAGGGGTCTAACAGGAGCTGTAGCTGCTGGCCTTTGCCACAGCCACAGCAACGCGGGATCCGATCCGTGTCTGCAACCTACACCACAGCTCACGGCAACACCGGATCCTTAACCCACTGAGCAAGGCCAGGGATCGAACCCGCAACCTCATGGTTCCTAGTCGGATTCATTAACCACATGGCTCAGTCTCTTTATTTCCTTCTCTGGCTACCCTATCTAAAATTTGCCCCTACACACACTTCATATCCTCCTTTCCTGCTTTATTTTTTTTTTCTCCTCAACACTGACTGTTATCAGATATAGTATTGTTTTAATCTTGTTTATTGTTTCCCCACTAGAAGGCATGCCCCAGAAAAGCAGAGATTTTTGTCTATTTTGCTCTCAGCCAAATCCCTAGTATCTTGAAACAGAGCCTAAATCCTGATAGGTACATAGTAAATATTTGTTGAATGAGTGAAACTTTTGATATAAAGTTATTTCAACCTCATTTATTCACATGCTTATGGAGAGTTTACTATGAGATGTTGCTTTGGGCATTGGAATACTGTGGTGAACAAGACAGATGTGGAAGCTCTAGTAGAGTGTTTTTTATTCTAGTGAAGGAGAGTGTAGTAAGTCAACAGATAGTGCTAAATGCTAAGGAGAAAATAAAACAGGCACACACACTGGGCGAATGATAATGGGAGGAACATTAGCCAAGGTTGTCAGAGAAAGCCTCTGAAGAAAATATTTGACCTAAAACCTAATTGGTGAGAAGAGGACAGCCATGCAAAGAGCTGGGGAGGTGTGTTCCAGAAGAGGAAATAGGTGCAAAGGCAGGACTGAGCTTGCTGTGTTGGACGAACAGGAAAAAGGATAGTGTGCCTTTAGCCCAGTGAACAAGGGGGACGGTGTTGTCGTGGTGTCAGATGAGGAAGGAGAGAGAGAGAAACAGATTTTTTTTGCCTGAGATGACACAACTCATCAGTGGTATTTATTTACTGAGACTACAAATACTTAGTGCCAGCTCTGTGTCAGGCCTCATGCCAGGCTCCAAAGCTTCCAGTGCAATAGATGACTGCCGTATGCACAGTGTTTTATAGTTATGAAGCACCTTTAACATATAGGAGTTTCCGCTGTGACACAATGGGATCAGAGGCATCTTGGGAGCTCTGGGATGTGGGTTTGATCCCACTACTGCAGCTCAGATCTGATCCCTGGCCTGGAAACTCCATATGCTCCAGGGCCTCCACCAAAAAAACACAAAAAGCAACAGCATACATTGTAATATTTAATTTTTGGGATGGTCTGTCTTATGTAGATTCTTTCTTATTTGGGGATAAAGGAAGACTCCAAGAGAGGTGAAAGTTTTGTTAGGGCCACACAGCTGGTTGGTGACAGAGCCCATGCTTGAACAAACCAGTCCTCAGAATGCAAATCCATGTCTTTTTGCCAATACCAGGCTACCAGCCTAGAAACCAATGATTATATATTACTTATCTTAAAAAAGATTTCTAGTTACCCATATTTGTGTAGCATGAATTACTCAGGTAGAAATACCAAGGGCAGGAGTTCCAGTCGTGGCACAGCAGAAACAAATCCGACTAGGAACCATGAGGTTGAAGGTTCGATCCCTGGCCTTGCTCAGTGGGCTAATGATCCTGCGTTGCTGTGGCTGTGGTGAAGGCCAGCAACTACAGCTCCTGTTAGACCCCTAGCCTGGGAACCTCCATATGCTGCGGGTGTGGCCATAAAATGACAAAAAAAAAAAAAAAGGAAATACCAAGGGCATTTTTGTTAAAGTCCTAGAACTCAAACCTGTATATAGTTAACACAATGGAGCAAATCTTGAGAATGGGGTACTTATGATGCTATATGTATTACTGGGTAACAGTCTCCCACCTCCCACTCCCAGTCCCATTAGATGCTCAAAATAATTTCCATTTATTCTCCAATGAATGCTGTCTCGATTTGTCCCTGGTGCCACCGAGGCAGAGTCCTGAGTTACAGCACTGTCTAAACAGCCCATGTCACCAGTTTTCTGCTGCTTTGTCTTTGTGAAAATGCTTCTAGTATTTGTCCAGGCCTGAACTCCTTGTTGAGACCAAGCAGTGCAGGTGATGCTTAGTATTTGTGGGGCTGACTTTATTTTCTTCCCTGTGGAAAATGAGAACCACTGCTCAACGTGTTCTACAGTGTATTGTTGCTATGGGAGTAGAATTATATGAGGGAAATGGCTTTGCCAAGGGACAGGAATGGACCACAGTTGAGCAGACACTGCAGTTGAATAAACATTGATTGAGTGTGTTCTTGGGCATGCCAGCCCACAACACAGAGCCTAGTAAAATATGATTCCTGTGCTCTGGGAAATTAAACTCTGGAGATGAAAGTATCTACTATAGGAGTTCTTTTGTGGCACAGTGGGTTAAAGGATCTGGTGTTGTTTCTGCAGGAGCTTTGCTGTGGTGGTGTGGTTTTGATCCCTGGCCTAGGAACTTCCACATATTGCAGGCACAGCCAAAAAAAAATCTGCTATATACTTAATATCAAAGAGTATGTGTTAACTGCTTTAGTGGAAGTGAAAACTATTTTGATTGTTCCCAGGACTTAATTTATAGAGGTGACTGAATGATGACATATGAGTTCAATGCCATTGAAAGTTTTATTATGCACAGTTCCCAAGAGAAGGGGTCATGCCGCACCATGCAGGGCCATATGGGGAGGCACCAAGTTTGCTCAGGAGGCACAAGACTTAGGGAAGAGCATTGCCCAGAGCCTTTATTGTAGTTTCCATAGGAAGGAATCAGTGAGACAATGTATAAGGTTGGGTTGGCCAGTTTGAATAGTTTCATCAGGGCCTTGGGCTAAAGGGTATTACCCAGTTTTCTAGAACCTGGCCCTGGGGGATTATTGGCTTGGTATATGACAGTCTATAAAGGAGGTAGTTAGGGATACTGGTTTGGCTTTGTTGGTTTATGAAAGGTATGCTTGGGGGCAAATTGTTTGCTACCTCTAGGAATCAGCTAACCCTGAGAGAGGCGGTTTCATCTTGGTCTGCAAAGCTCCAAGATGTCAAGGCATCATAAAATATAGATTAAAAAAAAAGGAGTTGGTGTTCTCTGGTGGTCTAGCTGTTAAGGATTTAGTGTTTTCATTGCTATGCCATAGATTTTATCCCTGGGCCAGGAAATTCTACATGCCATGGGTGTGGTCAGATTGGAACTATAGCTGCTGGCCTATGCCCCACTGCAGCAATGCAGGATCCAAACTGCATCTGCAACCTGTACCATGGCTCATGGTGACGCCGGAGCCAAGCCACTGAGCCAAGCCAGGGATTGAACGGGATCCTCATGGATACTAGTTGGATTCGTTTCCATTGCACCACAATGGGAACTCCAGTGGTCCTTCTCTTAACAGCAGCATTACAGCTATAAATTTCCATCTAAGCAGTGCTTTAGTTGCATTTTATAAGCTTTTGTATGTTGTGGTTGTCATTCATGTCAAATTATTTTCTTTCTTTCCTTTTTTTTTTGGCGCTTTTTAGGACTGCACTTGAAGCATATGGAGGTTCCCTGGCTAGGGGTCCATTCAGAGCTACAGCTGCTGGCCTACACCACAGCCACAGCAATGCCACCAGATGTGAGCCTCGTCTGAGACCTATACCACAGCTCATGGCAACGCTGGATGCTTAACCCACAGAATGAGGCCAGGGATCGAACACACAACCTCATGATTCCTAGTCGGATTTGTTTTTGCTGCACCACGATGGGAACTCCTCAAATTTTTCTGATTTCTCTTTTTATTTTGTGATTTTTCTTTTGACCTATTATCGTTTGGGAGTACATTGTTTAATTTCTTTGTATTTGTGAATTTCTCAGATGTTTTCCTTTTTTTTTTTAATCAGCTTTTTGTCTTTTTAGGGCCACACCTGAAGCATATGGAGGTTCCCAGGCTAGGAGTCTAATCCGAGCTGTTGCTGCCGGCCTACACCAGAGCCACAGCAATGCAGGATCTGAGCCGCATCTGCAGCCTACACCCAGCTCATGGCAATGCCAGATCATTAACCCACTGAGTGAGGTCAGGGATTGAACCCGCAACCTCATGGTTCCTAGTTGGATTCGTTTCTGCTGCGCCACGAAGGGAACTCCTAGATCATGTTTTTTTTATCCAGTCTGACAATTTCTGATAATTTTTGATTGGATTATTTAGCCCATTCACATATAGTGTTATGGCCGTATCTGGATTTACATGTGCCATTTTACTTTCTGTTTTCTATGTGTGTCAAGTGTTTTTGTTCTTTATTCTTCCTTTACTGATTATTTTTGCTTGTAAGTGAATATTTTCTAATGTAGCATTTTAAATTCTGTACTGATTTTCCACTATATTAAACATTTTTCAGAGTTCCTATCATGGCTCAGTGTAAATGAATATGACTAGTACCCTTGAGGACACAGGTTTGATCCCTGGCCTTGCTCAGTGGGTTAAGGATCTGGTGTTGCCATGAGCTGTGGTGTAGGTTACAGATCGGATCTGGTGTTGGCTGTAGCTGTGGCATAGGCCGGTACTACAACTCTGATTCAACCCCTAGCCTGGGAACCTCCATATGCCATGGGTTTGGCCTTAAAAAGACAAAAAGAAATTGTTTTCAATGATTACTCTAGGTTTCACTGTATATACCTTATCAGAATTAGCTTCAGATTCTACTAGCTTATTCTATTTTTTTTTTTTTTTTAGGGCTGTACCTTCGGCATATGGAGGTTCCCAGGCTAGGGGTCAAATCGGAGCTACAGCTGCTGACCTGCGCCACAGCCACAGCAACGCCAGATCCGAGTTGTGTCTGCGACCTACACCACAGCTCATGGCAATGCCAGATCATTAACCCACTGAGCAATGCCAGGGATCGAACCCACAACCTCATGGTTCCTAGTCAGATTCGTTAACTGCTGTACCACGATGGGAACTCCTAGCTTATTCTAATGATACATAGAAACACTATTCCTGTATAACTCTATTCCCCTTTTCTCCCTTTTTTTGGTCTTTCTTTTTAGGGCCGCATTTGCACATATGGAAGTTCCCAGGCTAAGGGTTGAATTAGAGCTATAGTTTCTGGTCTGTACCACAGCACAGCCATATCTGAGCCATGTCTGTGACCCACACCACAGCTCACAGCAATGCTGGATCCTTAAGCCACTGAGTGAGGCCAGGGATCAAACCTGCATCCTCATGGACACTAGTTGGGTTTGTTACTGCTGAGCCACAACAGGAACTCCCTCTTTTTTCCTTTTTGTGGTATTATTTTTAGGCATAGTTCCTAGTCAGTGTTGTAAACTTAACAGTGTAATTCTGTTATCATCTCCGGATATTTCCTTAGCGCAATACAGCTTTCCTCCCACTCATTTTTTTCTGCTCTTATTAGCAAATATGTAGTGTATATATTTCTATATATTACCAATAATCTATTATATCATATCATATTATACAATATTTTTATATCAGATTAGAAAAGAAAGGAGAAAAATATACATATTACAGGCGTACCTTGGAGATATTGCAGATCTGGTTCTAGACCACTGCGATAAAAATGAATATTGCAAAAAACAAGTCCCTTAAATTTTTTGGTTTCCCATATAGGAGTGCATATAGAAGTTATGTTGACACTATACTATAGTATAGTCTATTAAGTGTCCAATGGCATATGTCTAAAAGTATAATGTGCATGCCTTAAAAATACTTTGTTGCTAAAAATGCTAACCATTATGTGAACCTTCAGTGAGCCATAGTATTTTTTGTTAGTGGAGGATCTTGCCTCTTTTTTTTTTTTTTTTTTGTCTTTTTGCCTTTTCTAAAAGGGCCATACTCGCGGCATATGGAGGTTCCCAGGCTAGGGGTCTAATCGGAGCTTTAGCCACCGGCCTACACCATAGCCATGGCAACGCGAGATCTGAGCCGCGTCTGCAACCTACACCACAGCTTCCAGCAACACCAGATCCTTAACCTACTGAGCAAGGCCAGGGATCGAACCCACAACCTCATGGTTCCTAGTCGGATTTGTTAACCACTGTGCCACGACGGGTACTCCTTGCCTCATTGTTGATGGCTGCTGACTGACCTGAGTGGTGGTTGCTGAAGGTTGGGTGGTGGTGACAGTTTCTTAAAATAAGTTGTAGATGAAGTTTGCTGTATCAATTGATTCTTCCTTTCACTCGAACACTTAGAGGCCATTGAAGGTTATTATCTGGCCTCATTTCATTATTGTTTTGTCTTACGGAATAAGGAGGCTGGAGGAGAGGGAGAGAGATAAGAGAATGGCCAGTAGGTGGAGCAGTTGGAACATACACAATATTTATTGATTAAGTTCACTGTCTTTTTTTTTTTTTTTTTTAATGAGTGCATCCGTGGCATATGGAAGTTTCTAGCTCAGGGATCAAATTCAAACTGCGCTGCAACCTATGCCAGATCCTTAACTTGTGTTGGGCCAGGGAATGAACCCATGCCTTTGCACTTTGTAGTGATGCAGGCCACTGCAGTCAAGTTGCTTTTTTTTTTTTTTGTCTTTTGTCATTTTAGGGTCACACTCATGGCATGTGGAGGTTTCCAGGCTAGGGGTCTGATCGGAGCTGTAGCTACCAGCCTACGCCAGAGCCACAACAACGCCAGATCCCTGCCACGTCTGCAACCTGCACCACAGCACATCTCATAGCAATGTCAGGTGGTTAACCCACTGAGCGATGCCAGGGATCGAACCTGCAACCTCATGGTTCCTAGTCGGATTCCTTAACCACTGTGCCATGATGGGAACTCCTGTAGTCAGGTTCTTAACCCACTGCATCACGGTGGGAACTCCTGTTTGTTTGTTTTAATCTGGGAAAGTATTTCACTTTCTCTTTTGAAAGATAACTTTGCTGGATTTAATAAGATTTTTGGTTGACAGGTTTTTTTTTTTTTTAATTTGTGTGCTTTGAATATATTATTCCAGTGCCTTCTGGCCTGATTGTTTCTGCTGAGAAGTTGTCTGTTAATCTTCAGGTTTCCTTGTTCATATAGCAAATTTTCTCGTGCTGCTTTCAAGACTTTTTTCCTTGTCTTTGACTTTCAGCATTTCTACTATTAAGTATCTGTGGATCTATTTGTTTTTATACTACTTGAATTTTGTTGTGCTTCCTGGATGTATAGGTTTTTATTTTTAAATTTATTTGTCTTGTTTTTAGCCATTAATTACTTCAAATATTTGTTCCTTTCTTTTCTCTCCTCCCCTTCTGGTACTCAGATTATATGTTTGTAGTGTGCTTAATGGTGTCCAACATTTCTCTCAGGTTCTATTTATTTTTCTTCATTCTTTTTCTGTTCCTTTTCAGTTTGCATCACTTCTTTTGATCTGTCTTCAAGTTTGATTATTCTTTCTTCTCATGATTCATACCTTCTGTCATGTCCCTCTAGTGAATTTTTATTTCAGTAATTATATATATATATATTTTTTTGTCTTTTTGCTTTATCTAGGGCCGCACCTGTGGCATGTGGAGGTTCCCAGGCTAGCGGTCTAACAGGAGCTGTAGCTGCCGGCCTTTGCCACAGCCACAGCAATGCAGGATCCGAGCTGTGTCTGCAACCTACACCATAGCTCACGGCAGCGCCGCATCCTTAACCCACTGAGCAAGGCCAGGGATTGAATCTGCAACCTCATGGTTCTTAGTCGGATTCGTTAACCACTGAGCCATGATGGGAACTCCTCAGTAATTACATATATATATATATATATATTTTTTTTTTTTTTGTCTTTTTGCCTTATCTAGGGCCGCACCTGCGGCATATGGAGGTTCCCAGGCTAGGGGTCTAACAGGAGCTGTAGCTGCCAGCCTTTGCCACAGCCACAGCAACGCGGGATCAGAGCCGCGTCTGCAGCCTACGCTACAGCTCACGGCAACACCAGATCCTTAACCCACTGAGCAAGGCCAGGGATCGAACCCGCAACCTCATGGTTCCTAGTCGGATTTGTTAACCACCGCGCCACGACGGGAACTCCAGTAATTATATTTTTAAACTTCAGAATTTTCAGTTGGTTCTTGTTGTATAATTTTTATCTCTTTAGTAATAGTTTCTATTTGATGGGACATTGTCGTCACATTTTCCTTTATACTTTAATCATTATTTCCTTTGGTTCTGTGAATATTTACATAATGGATACTTTAAAGTGTTTTTTTTTGTTTTTGTATTTATCTGTTATCTGGTTGCTCTCAAAGTTTCTGTTGCCAGTTTTTACCAGTTGTATGGATCATACTTTCCTGTTTCTTTGCATGCCTTGTAATTTTTTGTTGGAAACTGGATTTTTTTTTTTTTTTGCATATAGAAGTTCCCAGGGTAATGGTCAAATCAAAGCTACACTGCCAGCCTGTGCCACAGACACAGCCACAGCAGCGCTGGATCCCCGACACACTGAGTGAAGCCAGGGATCGAATCCACATCTTCATGGATACTAGTCAGATTTTTTTCCGCTGTGCCATAATGGGAACTCCCAGAAAACTGAATGTTTTAGATATTTTATTATAGCAACTGTTATGGTTAGTTTTATGTGTCAACCTGACTGGGCCATGGAATGTTCACCTATTTGGTGAAACATTACTTTGGGTATTTCTGTAAGGATGTTTTAACTTGAGATTAATATTTTTATTGGTAGACTGAGTAAAGCAGATTGCTCTCACTAAGGTGGTTTGACCTCATCCAGTCAGTTGAAGGCCTGAGTAGAACAAAAGGCTAACCTTTTCTGAATAAGAGAGAATTCTTCCTATATGACTGCCAGCAAACAGGGACATTGGCTTTTTTCCCTCTCTTCAAACTCAAACTAAAACATTGGCCCTTCCTGGATCTCAGACTTGCTGGTCCTTGGATGAGAACTGTGCTATTGACTCTTCTGGTTCTCAGGCCTTTGGGCTGGAATTGGAGATAAGCCATCAGGTCTCCTAGCTTGATGGTTCACCTTAAGATTTTAGGACTTTTCTGCCTTCATAATTGTGTGAACCATTTCCTTAAAATCTATCTGTCTGTCTATCTATCTATCTATCTATCATCTATCTATCTATCTCCTATTGGTCCTATTTCTCTGGAGAACCTTGACTAATATAGCAGTGCTGAGTACTTGTCCCTTCAACCCGCTAGGATTTATTGTTATTTAATTCTTTATTTGCCTAGTGATTGACTGGGTTATTTTAGAAGGGCTACTTCCCACTCCCACCCACTTCAGTGCTAAGCCTCTGATGCTTCTCCTTAGGGAGGTGCAGCTTTATATATGTCTGTAGTCATCCTGGGATGATAGTAATTTTGACAGAACTCTCTCTGTTTTCTTCACTATACCCAGTGGTTGTAATTGCAACTGATTGCTCTGCTGTTTTCAACAATGCCCTGGGACATAAATTGCTATGCAAACTAATCCAATTAAATTGTGACTCATTTGAAAGAATAGCTTTTTTTCTTTTCTTTTTTTTTTGGCTTTTTAGGGCTGCAACCAGGACATATGGAAGTACGCCATAGCCACAGCAACACGGGATCCAAGCTGCATCTGCGACCTACACAAGCCTCACAGCAACCCTGGATCCTTAACCCACTGAGCGAGGCCAGGGATCGAACCCACATCCTCATGGATCCTAGTCAAGTTCATTCCTGCTGAGCCATGATGGGAACTCCAGATTTTTTTTTTTTTTTTTAATTCTTGACTGTGCAGGCATTCAGAAGTTCCTGGCGTCAGGGATCAAACCCTTGCCATAGCAGTGACAATGCCGGATGCTTAACTTGCTATGCCACCAGGGGAAACTCAGTGAAAGAATAGTTTCTGAGGTCAGTGTTTGATATTTGTTCTGACTCCAGGAGTGTTTTTTCCAGCTGCTTTCCCTGGCTTTTTTCAGTACACTAGCTGCCGTATAACATCCTGCATCTAGATTCTTTTCTCAATTGACTTTAGCCACAACCAGCACCGTTCTTGTGAGCACTCTTAGGCTTGAAGTTCTCCAGGCTTTATTGTAAAGGAAGTTAGTTACTTTGAAAAGAGATTAGGAACTACCAGTTCTGTCTTCTCCCTTTCCCCTGCCCACCTTTTTTCTCTCCCAAGGCAAAACCTCTAAGCCAGGGGTCTGGGGCTGAAGATAGAAACAATGGCAGGCAGAGTTCCTGTTATGGCACAGTGGAAACGAATCCAACTAGGAACCATGAGGTTGTGGGTTCAATCCCTGGCCTCGCTCAGTGGGTTAAGGATCCAGAGTTGCTGTGAGCTGTGTTGTAGTTTGCAGATGTGGTTCAGATCTGACATTGCTGTGGCTGTGGTGTAGGCTGGCAGCTGCAGCTCTGATTTGACCCCTAGCCTGGGAACCTCCATATGCTGCAGGTGCAGCCCTAAAAAGCAAAAAAAAAAAAAAAAAAAAAAAAAGTGGAAAAAAAAGAAAATAAACAATCAATGGCAGTCTTCTCTCTCAGTGACACCTGTCACCCTAGGGTCTAAGGACTTGGTGTTGGAGAACAGCAGCCTGAGGACCTGTTAGCTTATCTACACTGATGTGAAATTACATGCCTGATCACTATGGGATGGGTGATCAAGGCCCTAGTATTGCCAGTGTGAGGTACCCAAGCTAGAGCCTCCATTCCATGAGCAGAGGCTAGTTGAAAGAGGCGGGCCCCAAATTCTGAACTTTGTTTGCCTGCGACTGAGACTCAGCA
>PVHT020004019.1:2795525-2807672 GCA_004024745.2 Catagonus wagneri
TGGCCACTGGCCTGCGCCGCAGCCACAGCAACGCAGGATCCGAGCCGCGTCTGCGACCTACACCACAGCTCACGGCAATGCCGGATCGTTAACCCACTGAGCAAGGGCAGGGATCGAACCCGCAACCTCACGGTTCCCAGTCGGATTCGTTAACCACTGCGCCACGACGGGAACTCCTCTGTATATATTCTGTATACAATTCCTTTATTACAAAGATGCTTTGCAAATATTTTTCCAAATCTTTTTTTTTTTTTTTTTTTTGGTCTTTTTAAGGACATAGCTGTGGCATATGGAGGTTCACAGACTAGGGGTCAAATTGGAGCTGTAGTTTCTGGCCTACACCACAGCCACAGCAGCATGGGATCTGAGCCGCATCAGCGACCTACACCACAGGTCACAATGCTGAATCCCTAACCCGTTGAGCAAGGCCAGGGATCAAACCTGCGTCCTCATGGATACTAGTTGGGTTTGTCAAGCATTGATCCACGACAGGAACTCCGTATTTTACCCATTCTTTTTTTTTTTTCCTTTTTATGGCCACACCTGTGGCATATGGAAGATCCTGGGCTAGGGGTCAAATTGGAGGTGCAGCTGCAGCTGCAGGTCTGTACTGCGGCAATACCTGGTCCAAGCTGCATCTGTGACCTGTGCCGCAGCTTGTGGCAACGCTGGATCCCTAACTGACTGAGCAAGGCCAGGGATCAAACTTTGATCCTCATGGACACTATGTTGGGGTCTTAACCTGCTGAGCCACAATGGGAACTCCCTTTTCCATTCTTTTTTTATTATTTTTAAAAAACTTTTCTTAATATTATGGTTTGAAGCACAAGGATTTTTAATAAGATAAAGCCCAACTTATCTATTTTTTCTTCTGTTGCTTATACTTTGATGTCTTATTTGACAGATGTTGCCTGTCTAGGATCACAAAGATTTATGCATATGTTTTGCTTAACAATTGTATAGGTTTTGTTCTTTCATTTCTGTGACCTGTTTCATGCAATCCTTTATTATGTGAGGCAGAGGTTCAATTTCATTCTTTTGTGTATGGATATCTAGTTTTCTGGTACCATTTGTTGAAAAGACTATATTTTGCCCATTGAATTATCTTGGTATCTTTATTGAAAGCAGTTGACAGTAGATGTGTGGGTTTTTCTGGACTCTCAGTTCTTCTATTCCATTGATCTGTTTTTGCTCTTTTTGTGCCGGTGCCTCACTGTAGCTTTGTAGTAAGTTTGGAAATTGAGATATGTGTGAGTCCTTCAACTTTGTTGCTTTTTTTCGAGAGTGTTTTGGCTGTTCTGGAACTTTGCTATTCTATGTAAATTTTAGGATCAACTTAGCTATTTTTACAAAAAAGCCAATAGGAATTTTTTTAGGGATTATGTTGTATCTGTAGAGCAAGTTGAGGAATATTGCTGTGTTACAGTATCAAATCTTCTAATTCATGAATGTGGGGTGTCTTTACATTTACTTAGATACTTTTTATTTTTTATTTTTTTAGATCCTCTTTAAAATTTTTTTTTAAAAATTATAGTTGATTTACAGTACTGTGCCAATTTCTGCAAAGTGACCCAGTCATGATATTTACATTCTTTTTCTTCTACTTAGATGTTATTTTCTTTTAGCAATATTTTAAAGTTTTCAGTTGTAAGTCTTGTACTTTTGTTAAATTTATTCATAGGAATTTTATTATTTTTGGTGCTGTTTGAAGTGGAATTTAAAATTTTTCATTTTTGGATTGTTTATTGTTAGTAGATAGCAGTACAGCTGATTTTTGTATGTTTACCTTGTATACTGCAGTCTTGCTGAACTCATTCATTAGTTATAACAGTTTTTTAGTGGATTTCTTTGTTTTTTTTGATACAAGATCATGTCATCTGCAAATGGCATTAGTTTTGCTTCTTCATTTCCTATTTGGATGTCTTTTATTTCTTCTTGCATAATTGACACATGTCGAACCTCCAGTGTAATATTAAATAGAAATGATGAAAGCAGACATTTTTGTCTTGTTTCTGTCTTAAGAGGAAAGAATTCAGCTTTTTATCCTTAATTATGATATTAGCAGCAGGTTTTCGAAGATGTCCTTTATTGGGTTGAGGCATTAGTATTTATTTATTTGTTTAGTCTTTTTAGGGCTGCTCCTGTGGCATATGGAGGTTCCCAGGCTAAGGGTCCAGTCAGAGCTATAGCCATCAGCCTACGCCATAGCCACGGCAGTGCAGGATCTGAGCCGTGCCTGTGATCTACACCACAGCAAGCAACGCCAGATCCTTAACCCACTGAGTGAGGCCAGGGATCGAACCCACGTCCTCAGGGACGCTAGTTGGGCTCACTAACCACTGAGCCACGATGGGAACTCCGAGGCATTAGTATTTAAAAAAATTTTAGATAAATAATCTGTAGTTAAGAGAACTAGCTAGGAGTTCCTGTGTGGCCCAGCGGAAATGAACCCGACTAGTATTCATGAGGATGCAGGTCTGATCCCTGGCCTCGCTCAGTGTGTTAAAGGATCTGGCCTTGCCATGAGCTGTGGTGTAAGTTGCAGACGTAGCTTGGATCCCACGTTGCTGTGGCTGCGGCCTACGGTGGCAGCTGGGAACTTCCATATACCACACATGCAGCCCTAAAAAAAAAAAAAGAATCAGCTATTTAGATTTATGTTTAATTACATTATTTAATTACATTATATAAATTTAATTACATTATTCCTATTGAAATTCCTGCAAAGAGATGAGATTTATATATATATATTTTTTTCTTCATAGAAAAAATATAAATTTAAATGAGTAGTATCCAGAGATCCAATTTTACTTCTGTTAGGTGGTTATCTTTCTTTTTGCATGATCAATTTACAGATAACATCTAGGAAACTTTAAATCATTTTTCCATGTATTTCAGACAAAAAGATGCCACGGAGAAAGAAAAAAGTTAAAGAAGCCTCTGAAGCTCAGAACCTGGAGAAAAAAGATGCAGAAACTGCCAGTTCTGTCAGTGTGAAGAAGAAGCGTCGAATTGAAGATGGATTCATTGTGATATCTGATAGTGATGGAGAGGTTAGTTTTCGGAAGAGTGGGGCTCTAGGTCTCATACTAGGCGTCCTTATCTATGACTGGTTTGTTTTGTAAGACTATACCTTGATGACACTTTGCCAGACCGTGCAATTTTTACTTTTCTTTTTTTTTTCTTTTTAGGGCTGCACCTGAGGCATATGGAGGTTCCCAGGCTTGGGGTCGAATCAGAGCTACAGCTCCTGGCTTGCGCCACAGCCACAGCAACGCAGGATCTGATCTGCATCTGAAACCTACACCACAGCTCACGGCAACGCCAGATCTTTAATCCACTGAGTGAGGCCAGGGGTTGAACCCCAACCTCATGTTCCTAGTCAGATTCATTTCTTCTGTGCCACAACGCGAGCTCCTTTACTTAGCTTCATTTTGATTTGTAAATGAGATTGAGAATTACTTAAAGTAGTCATACTGTTTAGCTCCTTTTTTTTTTTTGTCTTTTTAGGGCTGCACCCACCGCATATGGAGGTTCCCAGGCTAGGGTCAGATTGGAGCTGTAGCCGCTGGCCTATGCCACAGCCACAGCAACGCGAGATCCGAGCTGCGTCTGCTACCTACATCACAGCTCACAGCAACGCCGGATCCTTAACCCACTGAGCAAGGCCAGGGATCGAACCCGCAACCTCATGGTTCCTAGTCAGATTTGTTTCCGCTGCACCATGAAGGGAACTCACACCTGTAGCTCTTTAAATTTAAATTAATTAAAATTAAATAAAAGGAAAAAATCAGTTTCTCTCTTAGACTGGTCACAGCTAGTATCTGCTGTGTTAGACAGCCCAAGTATAGAGCATTTCCTTCATTATTGAAAGTTTTGTTGGACAGTGCTGTACCGATCTTAGTATCTTTCCTTTGTCCCCTATTTCCATTTGTTTATTGGAGATATCTGTCTATAGGTCATGTCCAGTAAGGTAGTGGATTATTTTTTCCTCCAAATTTATCTTTTCCCTTCTTTTTTTTCTTTTGTTAGGGTTGCACCTGCGGCATATGGAGGTTCCTAGGCTAGGGGTCACATCAGAGCTACAGCTGCCGGCCTACACCACAGCCACAGCCGCACAGGATCCAAGCCATGTCTGCGACCTACACCACAGCTCACAGCAATACCAGATCCTTAACCCACTGAACGACGTCAGGGATTGAACCTGCAACCTCATGGTTCCTAATCAGATTCGTTTCTGCTGGGCCAGAAGGGGAACTATGAAATTCATTCTTTTAGGAGGAAGCATGGTATTCTGAATGGACCATAATTTATTTTATCAAGTCCTTATTCTTTATCATTTTAAGTTTGTTCTGTTTATATAACCTGAGGTGCAAGACCAACATCTTTTAAAATTTCCACCTGTGGGAGTTCCCGTCATGGCTCAGTGGTTAACGAATCGGACTAGGAACCATGAGGTTGCGGGTTCGATCCCTGGCCTTGCTCAGTGGGTTAAGGATCCGGCATTGCTGTGAGCTGTGGTGTAGACTGCAAACGCGGCTCGGATCCCACGTTGCTGTGGCTGTGGAATAGGCTGGTGGCTATAGCTCCGATTAGACCCCTAGCCTGGGAACCTCCATATGCCATGAGTACAGCCCTAGGAAAAAGGCAAAAATACAAAAAAGAAAATTTACACTCTGTCACAGACATATTTTAAAAAGTACAGTAAAATGCGTTACTAGAAAAATGAAATTTAAAAAGGAACATGAACCTACATCTTTCATTGTTAGATATAGCAGACATGAGGTTTTATTTCAATAAATATGGTCAGAACCAACATAATATAAATTAAAAGACAGAAATGGTACATGTTCCTTGGAATTGTTTCATGGCAGTTCAATATAGAGAATGGCTATTATGTTCATCATAATTTTTTTTATTTCTGTAGTTGTAACTAAACAAAGTTATGTGTGAAATAGTGAACCCATTTTAAACATCGGTACACGTCTTTTCAGTGTACATTGTGTTCATCAGTATTCAGAATTCTTATTTTGATAAGTGAGTTTTCTTCTTGCTTGTTAACTTACTACTTTGATTTGGATTGATAATACTAATATCACAGGGGATATATATCCAAAGTCAATGTTTTTTAAAAAATAAAATTAAAGAGAAATCATTCTTACATTAAGGAGTGGGAAGAACAGTTTTAAAGCAGTTTCATTAAGATGGTATTTAAAATTTTTATTCAAAACGAGCTAGAAAATATTGTATTTCACAATCCATCTTTGATCCTTTTTGGTAGCCAGTCCCAGGCTAGGGATCAAGTCAGAGCTGCAGCTGCCAACCTATGCCACAGCAACAGTAACACGAGATCTGAGCTGCATCTGTGACCTGCACCACATATTTTAACCTCACGGCAATACTGGGTCCTTAACCCACTGAGCGAAGCCAGGGATCGAACCTGCATCCTCATGGATCCTAGCTGGGTTCGTTTCTGCCGAGCCACAACAGGAACTCCTTATTACTGATTTTTAAACCTTAAATCATGTTTTCTCTGAACTTGGATGCATACTTGCTGGTATTTTGCAGATAGGTGAAATTTTACACGAGCTTGTATATGACAGATAATTATGTCGGTATATAGCAGTTTTTAACTTTTATGGTTCTAAACCGACATTTTCCTTTCTCTACCATAAGGATCTTTTTCTCCGAACACTTATAATAACCACTGATTCTTCAGAGGCTCATTGGCTTCTGTTAGCTGTAGTGGAAATAAAAAAAAGTACTACTTTTAATGGCAGCCATCCTGATCATATTTCTTGTTTTGCAACAGGAACCAAAGGAGGAGAATGGATTGCGGAAATCGAAGATAAAACAGTCGAATAGAGCAAAGTGTTTGGCTAAAAGAAAAATTGCACGTATGTTCTCATTTTTGTGTTAAGAATGGTTTGGAAATTACAACAGTCATAGAATTAACAGTAGTTTCGTCATCAAGAAGAGGTTTCTCTAAATAAGGATTGATTAAGATTTATGGGATCACAGTTACTTACAGCTTATACTGACTTATTAAAGACAGAGTGTTGGAATTAAAAACATGACCTTCAGAGTTAGGCACACTTGGATTTGAATCCTTGCTTCAGCTTATTATGTGGACCTTAGGCAAGTCAGTACTTTCAGCCTCCCTCTGTTTCTTTTCAGATCACACAAGTTAAGGGCTTAGTTCTGCATGGCTATAAATCAGAGGTTGCCAAGACTTTCCTCAGATTCAATCAAATTGCTAGAATGTCAGAACTCAGGCACACAGTTTACTTACTAAATAACTGGTTTATTACAAAGGCTATAATTTAGGAACAGCCAGTTGGAAGAGATGCACAGGGTAAGATATAAGGGGAAGGGTGTGGATCTCTATGTCCTCTATAGATATGTTACCCTCCCAGTGTCCACACATATTCACCAATCTGGATGCACATCAAACCTTGTAGTCAGATATTTTTATGGAGGCTTCATTATGTATCTATGGTTGATCAGATCATGGCCACTGATGATTAATTCAACCTCCAGCCACCTCCTCTACCTTCCCTAGAGGTTAGGGGATGGGTATGAAAGTTCTAATCCTGTAGTACCTTGGCTGGCTCCCCTGGTAACCAGCCTCCATCCTTAGGGGTTTTCCAAAAGTAAATTCATTAACATAATCTCTGGTATGCCTGAAAGGGGATTATTACAAATAATGAAGATGCTTTTATTGGTCTTTTCACTTAAGAATTCCAAGGGTTTTAGGAGCTCTGAGCCAGGAGCAAAGATCTTTTGAATGTACTCAAGTTACTAGCAGTCTTGAGAATTATTGATAATAGTTACTTTTTGAGGTGTAATGGTCTTTTATCAATTGATGGGTTTTTGTCACCATTGTATACTGTTGATAGTTGTCTGCTTCATTATTCTGGATCTTTATAGTCCAACTATATTTTACTTTTTTTTTTGTCTTTTTGTCTTTTAGGGCCACACGCACGGCATATGGAAGTTCCCAGGCTAGCGGTCGAATCAGAGCTGTACCTGTGGGCTTATGCCACAGCCACAGGAACGCCAGATCCGTGCCACATCTGTGACCTACACCACAGTTCACATCCGGATCCCTAACCCACTGAGTGAGGCCAGGGATTGAACCCGTGTCCTCATGGATACTAGTTGGGTTCCTTACCGCTGACCCATAACCAGAACTCCAGTGTTTTACTTTTGAATTTAATTGTGTCATGCTTTGTTAAAATCCAGTTTTACTGTCTTTTTAATTTTTTTTGGTTCAGTCTGACAATTTGTCTTTTTAAATTGTCTTTTATGCTCACATTTAATGTAATTAATGATGTGATTAGATTTAAAAAGTACAAGTTTTTGTGTGGAAATATGTTTTTATTTCTCTTGAGTAATATACCTAGGAGTGGAATTTCTGAACCATATGGTATGTAGTAACTCAGTAGTGCCATAATGTTTTATAAAATGTCTGTATCATTTTACATTTGCACCAGTATCATATGAGGCTTCCAGTTTTTCCACATCCTTGCCAGCACTTATTTTCCTTTTATTTATTTATTTTTTTTACTTGTTATATTTTTGGCTGCTCCTGCAGCATGTGGAAGTTCCTGGGCCAGGGACTGAATCTGTGCCATAATAGTGACTAGGGCGACAGCAGTAATAACAGTGGATGCCTTATGCTGCTGTGCCACAGGAGAATAACTATTTTTTATTTGTTTGTTTATTTTGCTGCAGCATGTTGGATCTTAGTTCCTAGACTAGTGGTTGAACCTGGGTTGGAGTGGTCACAGCACCAAATCCTAATCACTAGACCACCAGGGAACTCCCTCCTTGTGTTTTTTTGTTGTTGTTTTGTTTTTTGTCTTTTTGGGGCCGTACCTGTGGCATACGTAGGTTCCCAGGCTAGGGGTTGAATTGGAGCTGTAGCAACCAAACTGTGCAACAACCACAGCAGTGTGGGATCCAAGCTTGAGTCTGTGACCTACACCACAGCTCACGGCAATGCCAGGTCCTTAACCCACTGATCAAGGCCAGGGATTGAACCTGTGTCCTCATGGATACTAGTCAGATTCGTTTCTGCTGAGCTACGACAGGAACTCCCCTCCTTGTGGTTTTGATTTGCATTAATCTAATGACTATTGATGTTGAGCATCTTTTCATATACTTGCCATTTCTTTGCTCATTAAAAATTTTCTTTATTGTGGTAAAATACACGTAACTCAACCACTGATCTTTTTACTGTTTTCATAGTTTAGTTTTTTCCAGCATGTCATGTAATTGCAGTCATACATATGTAGTAGTCTTTTCACATTAGCTTCTTTCACTTAGTACTATGCCTTTAAAGTTCCTCTGTCTTTTCATGCTTTGGTAAATTTTTTTTTTTTTAGTAATAAATAATATTCCATTGACTGGATGCACCATAGTTTATTTATCCATTCACCTACTGAAGGACATTTGGTTGCTTCCAAGTTTTGGCAATTAAAAATAAAGCTGGAATAAATATTTATGTGCCGGTTTTTGTGTGGCCACGTGTTTTTAACTTCTTTGGATAAATACCAAGAAGTGTGATTGCTGACTATACTAAGAATATATTTAGTTTTGTAAGAAATGTCCAAACTCTTTTCCAGAGTGGCCATGCCATTTTACATTCCCACCAGCAATGAATGAAAGTTCTTGTTGCTCCATACACTCACCAGCATTTGAAATTGTCAGTGTTTCAGAATTTGGCTGTTCCAGTAGGTGTGCAGTAGTTATCTCCTTGTTTTAACTTGTATTTCTGTGATGATACATAATGTGGTATATCTTTTCATATGCTTATTTGCTGTCTGTATATCATCTTGGTGAGGTGTCTGTTAAGGTTTTTGGCCTACTTTTTAGTCAGTTTGCTTCTTTTCTTACAGGCGACTTTTAAGAGTTCTTTGTGTGTGTGTGTATGTGTATATATACATACACACACACGCGCGCGCCTACACACACACACACATACATATACGCGCGTACACACTCACACTCACACACACGCATATATAGTTTTTGGTTTGGGGACACGCCCAGGGTATGCAGAAGTTCCTGGGCCAGCGATCAAGCCTGTGCCACAGCCGTGACAATGTTGGATCCTTAACCTACTTCACGACATCAGGGAAGTCCAAGAGTTCTTTGTATATTTTGGATTACAATCCTTTATGAGATACTTCTTTTGCCCCTCTTTTCTCCCAGTCTGTGGCATGTCTTCTCAGTCTTACAACATTGTCTTTTGTAGAGTAACATTGTCTTTTGCAGAGCAGGAGTTTTAATTTTAATGACATCCAGCTTTTTGTTTACTTCTTGAATGGATCGTGCTTTTGGTATTATATCTTAAAAAGTCATCACCATACCTAATGTCATCTAGGTTTTATCTTATCTTCTCAGACTTTTATAGTTTTGTGTTTCACATATAGGTTTATGATCCACTGAGTTAATTTTAGGAATGGTGTTAGGTCTTTGTCTAGATTTGTTTTTTTTTTAATATGAACGTCCAATTGTTCTAGCTACATTTGTTGGAAGTCATCTCTTTGCTTCATTGTTTTGCTCCTTTGTCAAAAATCAGGTGACTGACTCTGTGTAGGTCTATTTCTGGGTTCTCTGTCCTGTTCCATTGATGTATTTGTCTGTTCTTTCACCAGTACCACACTGTTCTTATTACTGTAGCTTTGTGTAGTAGGTTTCTTTGTTTGTTTGTATGCCACAGCATGCAGTAGCCTGATGTGGGATCTTAGTTCCTAGACCAGTGATTGATCCTAACCACTAGACCATCAGGGAACTCCTGATATGTGGTAGGTTTTAAAGTCAGGTAGCATCAGCTCTCTAACTTTGTTCTTTTCTTTCAATTGTGTTGACTATTCTGGATCTTTTGCCCTCTCCATATAAGCTTTAACATGAGTGCATATCCATAGAATTACTTGCTGAAATTTTGATTTGGATTGCATTGAATTTACTGATCAAGTTGGGAAAAACATGTCTTGACAGTGTGAAGCCTTTCTATCTATGAACATGGAATATTTCTTCATTTAGTTCTTATTAGATTTAATTCATTAGTTTGTAATTTTCCTTATAGAGATTGTGTACATTATTTTATTTTTGGAATGCTAATGTAAGTGATACTGTCTTTTAAATTTCAAATTACACTTGTTCATTGCTGGTATATGGAATGTGATTGACTATTTTATATTAACCTTGTATACTATAACCTTACTGTAATTGCTTATCAGTCCCAGAAGCTGTTTTGTTGATTGTTTTGGATTTTCATGTAGAAATGTCATTGTGAACATAAAGAGTTTTGTTTGTTTCTTCCTGGTCTGTGTACTTTTTATTTCTTTTTCTTGTCATACCGTGTCAGCTGGTATGTCCAGTACATGTTGAAAAGGAGTGATGAGAGGGACATCCTAGGCTTTTTTCTGTTCTTAGTGGGAAAGCTTTGAGTTTTCACCATTTAGTGTGTTGTTAACTATAGGGTTTAATGCCTCTTCTCTTCCTAGTTTATTGAGAGTTTTTGTCATGAATGAATGTTTGATTTTGTCCAATATTTTTTCTGGATCTATTGAATACAATCATGTGATTTTTCTTTTTCTTCTGTTTGTGTGTTACATTAATTAATTTTTGTTGAACTAGCATTTCATATATGAGATAAATCTTGCTTGGTCATGATGTATAATTCTTTTTTATGCATTGTTGAATTTGATTTGCTAATATTTTGTTGAGGATTTTTGCCTCTGTGTTCATGAGTAATATTGGTATATAGTTTTTTCTTGTAATATTTTTGCCAGTTTTGGTGTTAGGTTTAATGGTGATCACAAAGAATGAATTAGAAAGTATTCCCACTGCTTCTATCCTTTGAAAGAGATTGTAGAGAATTTATATAATTCCTTCCTTAAATGTTTGATAGAATTCATTAGTGAATCTGTCTGGGCCTAATACTTTTTATTGTAGGTTAATTATGGATTCTTTCTTTAATTAATATAGGCATATTCAAGCTGTCAATTTCTTATGCAAATGTTGGCAGATTGTGTCTTTCAAGGAACTGGTTTGTTTCATCTAGGGTATCAGACTTGTGGTCATAAAGTTGTTCCTAGTATATCTTTATTATTCTTTTAATGTCCATGAGATCTGTAGTGATGTCCCCTCTTTCATTTCTTTTTCTTTCCTTTTTTTTTTTGCTTAATGATTTTTTTTTTTGTCTTTTTGCCTTTTTATCTAGAGCTGCACCCGCGGCATATGGAGGTTCCCAGGCTAGGGGTCTAACAGGAGCTGTAGCTGCTGGCCTTCGCCACAGCCACAGCAGTGTGGGATCCGAGCTGCATCTGCAACCTACATCACAGCTCACGGCAACGCCGGATCCTTAACCCACTGAGCAAGGCCAGGGATCGAACCCGCAACCTCATGGTTCTTAGTCGGATTCGTTAACCACTGAGCCACGACGGGAACTCCTGCTTAATGAATTTTATTTCAATTATAGGTATACAAAAATCATTACAACTCAATTTGATAGCATTTGCGTCTCAAACTATCAGTGCATCCTCCGACCCCCCAGATTGTCTTATTTGAAAAACCAAAGGTTTTCCAAAGTCTGAGAGTCATTGTTCTGCAAAGAAGTTCATTTTGTCTTTTTAGTTTCCACATGTAAGTGGTAGCATTGGGTGTTGCTGTCTAATTGTCTGACTGGTTTCACTTCTCATGATAATTTCTAGGTCCATCCATGTTGCTGTAAATGTTATTTCATTCCTTTTAACGGCTGAGTAATATTCCATTGTGTGTATGTACCATATCTTCCCTATCCACTCCTCTGTCGATGGGCATTTAGGTTGTTTATATGACCTGGCTATTGCACAGAGTGCTGCAGTGAACACTGGAGTACACGTGTCTTTTCAAGTCATGGTTTCCTCTGGATAGATGCCCAGGAGTGGGATTGCTGGATCAAATGGTAATTCTATTTTGAGTTTTCTGAGGAATCTCCATACTGTTTTCCACAGTGGTTGCACCAGTTTGCATTCCTACCAACAGTGTAATAGGGATCCTTTTTGTTCACACCCTCTCCAGCACTTATTGTTTGTAGACTTTTTGATGATGGCCATTCTGGCCCCTCTTTCATTTCTTTTTTTTTTTTTTTTC
>PVHT020004019.1:2818592-2832250 GCA_004024745.2 Catagonus wagneri
GGAGGTAGGGGGTTGCTTCTATCGCGTAATCGCCCCTCCTACCTCTTGATGTGGTCTCCGCTGTGTCTTCTGGAGCAGAGTATCTTTTTTGGAAGTTTACAGTCCATTTGGTTGAAGGTTGCTTGGCATTTGGCTGTATTTTTGCTGTTTTTCGGGAGAGAAGTTGAGCTCCAGTCCTTCTATTCCGCCATCTTAATCCTCTTCTTTACAGTTATATGTATGTATACCAAAGTTTATTCAAGCTTGTGGTGGTCATTGTGCAGACTTCAGTTTTTTTGCAAATTCAAACAATGCTGCAATGAAAAATATAGTTCATATTTACTTTTTAAAAAATTTGGAAATACATCTTTAGAGCAAATTTCTAGAATTGGGATTGCTGGGTCATACATATAGTTTGTTAGAAATTGCCAAAATCCTTTCCATGGCCATTATACAAAGTGACAATATTCCAGTTCTATCATTTCTATTACATTTAGTAGCTAGAATAATTCTCTTAAAAAAAAAATATATATATATATATACACATATATTTTTTTTAACCGCACCTTTGGTGCAGAGCCATAACAGTGGCAGTATTGAGTCCTGATTCAGTTTTAAGGATCCCTACTAGGCCACCAGGGAACTCCTGGAATAATTCTTTAAAGAGAAACTTATTTTCATCTATTTGGTTGGTTACCCAGTAGTATATTAATATAGCTTATATTGCAAGAGTAGGACAAAAACTTGATTCTCTATCCTTTTATACCAGTTTTCAAAATAATTGATACATTAATTTTCTTCAACAGTAACCAGTTAGTTGTGTTTTTTTTAAGTACCATTATGAACTCATAGATTTAAATATATTTAATGTGTTTTAATTCATTTCATTCATTGTCCTTATTGATGTTTCAATTGTCCTATTTTTGGCCAGTGAGAACCTTTTTAAATTAGCTCTTAAGTTCTTTTGATATGACCCTAGTAGTATCTGATAGATTTCTTACTCACAGATATGACAGATATTCTGGCTCACCTTCTACATTTCATGCTCCAGACTTCAAATCAGCTGTTTCTCCAAGGTATCCCAGTTGTTTTTAATGGAAAACGATGTGTTTGGAGATGACATTCTGGTCATTAGGAATGTTCTTTTGTACTGGGTAAATCAGAGGATTCTGAAGAGTGAGAATATTGTGGTTAAATGTTGTGCATAGTGGTATGTAGCAAAAAGCCCTGAGTGGAAGTTAGTTCCATTTATTTATTCATTCACCACATATTTATTATTTACCAGGTGCCAGACCTCTTTTCTCTGCTGGAGATTCAGCAGTGAACAAAATAGGCAAACACTTTGCCTTCACAGGAGCTCACAGAATAGTTAGCCCAGAATTGTTGTACCTGCTGCTGTTGATCTTTGCCAGCACCTTACCTTTGAGGCTTTCTTCATTTGCAAATTTTAAAATTGTACTAAATTGTCTATAACGTCTTCACTTTGAAAGTTTAATAATTCTCTTTCTTGTCAACTTGCTTATTCAATATTTGTGGTGTCCTTCTCTCTTTTTTCCCTGTCTTCTTACAGAAATGACGGAAGAAGAACAGTTTGCTCTGGCTCTCAAAATGAGTGAACAGGAAGCTCGGGAGGTGAACAGCCAGGAGGAGGAAGAAGAGGAGCTCTTGAGGAAAGCCATTGCAGAAAGCCTGAATGTAAATATGTTATGTTAAATGAGTTTGTGAGGATTGATCAGTAGTATTCTTTTATTTCTGCAGTGCTGAAACTAGGAACTGGCTGTAGTTCATGGAATTTTCAACTAACAGAGATTTCCCATAATAATTTTTAAAGTCTGTGTTGAATTGTTGGCGAACCCAATTTGAAGCGTTTTGTTAATTCTGTGTGAAAGAGTTTTCTTCCACCTGACAGATTTTCAGCCCATGGCTTAAGAAAACCATAGTATTTGACAGCTTCTGAAAAGGGTTACTGAGTACTAGGAACCGAAAGTGGGCAAGATAAAGTGCTTGCTTCCCTTGTTTTGTGGGGAAGATAAAGGGAATGAGAACCAGAGGTGGGTTATGGAGAGAAAGAGTGGGCAGTTAAAAAAATCTTCAAATAATATTAAATTGTGATTTGAATATGTATAATTGAGTATTTGCCAACGACAGGTCCTGTACCATCTTTTATGCCATTCATCTCTATATATTAGGAAAGGATTTAATATAGTAATCTAGTACAGTACTTTGCACATAGTAGGCATGCAGTACATGTTGTGGAATTCATTTGAATTGAGCATCTACATTTTGGAGAGGAGAATCTATTAAGGACAGTGGCCTCCCCTTTTTGTCCTTCCCGTGACCCTTCATGTATAGATCTTTTAATAATAAACCTGGTCTGGTGTGCACGATCACTTGTTTCAGAGTTGCTGGCCTTCTGATGCTTCTGCTACCAGATCTCGACCTCTGGCTACTGGACCATCTTCACAATCCCACCAAGAGAAAAGCACAGACTCTGGGACCACTGAAGGCATGTCTCCCTGTCCTGGCTCCTTCTCATCAAGTTAACCATATCACAGGGATATCATGCTGAGAGTAGATGTACAGAAATGCCCCAAATCCCTTTGGTGTTATTAAAGAGGTTAAGTCAGAAAGTAGTTGAGATCTCATTAGTATCTAGCCGTACTTTTATCTCCAGGGAAAAGTCAACGTTTGGTTAAACCCAAAGAAGAGCCTTTTTTACCCACATTATGTAATTCATGATAAGTGATAACTTACCAAGCCCTCTTAATAAAAAAGTTTGTCTGTCCTTAGCCCTACTTTTTCTCAAATACCTACAGGCATATGGCAGCTGGTACCTCCATCACTGTTTAAAGGCTCACATATCAGTCAGGGAAACGAGTCTGAGGAAAGAGAGGAGCCTTGGGACCACAATGAAAACACTGAAGAGGAGCCGGTCTGTGTCAGCTCAGGAAGCTGGGACCAGTCAAGCCAGCCAGTGTTTGAGAATGAGAACGTTAAATGTTTTGACAGATGTACTGGCCACTTGGCTGAGCACACACAGTGTGGGAAGCCACAGGAAAGTACTGGGAGGGGTTGTGCTTTTCACAAAGCTGCCCAGGGTAGGGGGGACACATCTAGGCACTGTCTGCCTACCCCAACAGATGCCAAAGGTTTTCAGGACACTGGAGGCACTGTGCACTACTTCTGGGGTATTCCATTCTGCCCTGCGGGAGTAGACCCTAACCAGTATACCAGGGTCATTCTCTGCCAGTTGGAGGTTTATCAAAAGAGCCTGAAAATGGCTCAGAGGCAGCTCTTAAAAAAAAAGGGGTTTGGGGAACCAGTGTTACCTAGACCTCCTTCTCTGATCCAGAATGAATGTGGCCAAGGAGATCAGGCTAGTGAAAAAAATGAAGGCATCTCAGAAGATATGGGAGATGAAGACAAAGAGGAGAGGCAGGAGTCTAGGGCATCTGTCTGGCATGCAAAAACCAAGGATTTCCAAGAAAGCCCAATTAAAAGCTTGAAAGAGAAACTTTTGTTGGAGGAAGAACCAACAACCAGTCATGGTCAGGTAAGGGTCACGATGCTGTGACTAAGGATGATTTATTCACACATTGAACAAGGATTATTTTACCTAGCTATTCATTTTGTGTTCCTCCCCACTATTTTTTTTTTTTTTTTTTGCTTTTTAGGGCTGCACCCGAAGCATATAGAGGTTCCCTGGCTAGGGGTTGAATCAGGAGCTACAGCTGCTGGCCCACAGCCACAGCAACACCAGATCCGAGCTGCATCTGCAACCTACACCCCAGCTCACTGCAGTGGCAGGTGCTTAACCAACTGAGCGAGGCCAGGGATTGAACCTCTGTCCTCATGGATGCCAGTCAGATTCGTTAATCCCTGAGCCACAACGGGACCCCCCCCCCACCGTGATTTTTAAAGTAACATATGCTCATTGTGGAAAATTAGGAAAGTACAGAAGAGTGTAAAGAAGAAAAAATTTCAGAGTTCCCCTTGTGGCACAGCAGAAACAAACCCGACTAGTATCCATGAGGACGTGGGTTCAGTCCCTGGCCTTGCTCAGTGTGGGTCAGGGATCTGGCCTTGCTGTGAGCTGTGGTATAGGTGGTCTCAGATGTGGCTCGGATCCCTTGTGGCTGTGGCTATACCGTAGACCAGCAGCTAAAGCTCCGATTTGACCCTAGACCAGGAACTTCCATATGCTGCGGGTGTGGCCTTAAAAAGCAAAAAAAAAAAAAAAAAAAAAGGAAGGAAAAATTGCCCATAATACAAGATAATACAAGCACCAAGAGACAGTAATCATTGTTTCTATGCATATAAAATTATTTTCTTTTTAATTTTTCAACAAAATGAAGACTTTTCTATATAAACTTTGATCCTTTCCCCGGCTTAATAGCTTATTTTAGATTTTTTTCCTGTTCATTAAGTATCCTTGAAAACATTGTTCTGTCATATGGATGTATCCTAATTTGTTTTTTGTTTTAAAATATGTATTTCTAAAAAGCTAAGTTTTTGAATAGGTAATGATGTTCACATGGCTCAAATGTCAAAAAGTTAGAAATAAAAAGTCTGTCTCCTATCTCCATCCCACCAGTTCCCCTCCTTGGAATCAACCTTTGTTACTAGTTTCTAGTGTATCCTTCTGAGATATTTTATTTAGTGCAAGCAAATGTGCATACATATTCTTTCCCTCACCTTCTTTTGCACAGATGATAGTGGACTCTACTTTATTCTGCACCTTTCTTTTTCTTTCTTTCTTTCTTTTTTTTTTTTTTTGCTTTTTAGGGCCTCACCCGCGGCATATGGAGGTTCCCAGGCTAGGGGTTGAATTGGAGCTACAGCCGCTGGCCTACACCACAGCCATAGCAATGCAGGATCCGAGCCATGTCTGAAACCTATACCACAGCTCATGGCAAAGCCAGATTGTTAACCCACTGAGAGAGGCCAGGGATTGAACCTGCAACCTTATGGTTCCTAGTCGGATTCGTTAACCACTGCACCACAACAGGAACTCCTGTATTTTTAAGTTATTATTATGTAAACAAAAAAATACTATGTAAACATTTTCTTATAATGTTAAAACTATAGATTTCATTTTTAATGACTGTAATATTATGACTTATGAATTTACTATAATATTTAAATCATTTTCCCATTTTTTGTCTTTTTTTAGGGCCGCATCTGTGGCATATGGAAGTTTCCAAGCTAGGGATCAAATCTGAGCTGCAGCTGCTGGCCTATGCCACAGATACAGCAATGTGGGATCCAAGCTGCATCTGCGACTTACACCGCAGCTCACAGGAATGCCAGATCATTAACCCACTAAGTGAGGCCAGGGATCGAACCTGCATCTTCATGGGTGGTAGTTGGATTCATTAACTTTTGAGCCATGACAAGAACTCCGTAAATCATTTTCCTATTGCTAGATATTTCCATTGTGATAAACATCTTTCTAAATAAAGCTATTATTTATTTGAAGTTAGTGTCTTTAGGGATAGGGAGCCAGAAAAACGCTGGTTTAAAGTTAGGAACATAAAAAAGATTTGCTATTTATTGCTAAATTACAATAAATTGCAATAAAGCTTGTTCAAATTTGTACTACTTCCTTCCAGCAATGTAGAGAAGGCCTAGTTCCCTGCAGCCTTGCCAATGTACAGTAGTGTCTTTAAAAACCAAAGAGAAATCAACTTATTGATTTTATAGGCAAATAGTGGAAGTCTTGCAATTGTAATTTGACCTCTTGGTCTTTTGCTTTCAGGAACTGTTGGTAAAGAAAGAGTTTATGTGTTTGTTAAATATTTTCTATTGATTCTAGCTTTGCTAGAACTGCCCACGTTTGAGACTCCTTGGTTGATAGACATAACAAAAGAGTCCCAGAAATAGGGACTCAGAAAAACATTCACCTTGGAGCAAGGTTATAAAAGTTTTAGGATCAGCCAATAACTGGTTTCTGCCATTACTGAAATAATAGGGAAATTGTAGGGAGGTGAGGAGTAGTGTATTGATGTGGTCGCTACTTTTCAGGATCTGATCCTTAATTTTTCAGTTCACATACTGGGATTTCTTTCCCAGTTGTGACCAGATTGTGTGGGGTATGTGAAAACTGACTTTGACTAACCACATTTTAAATTGATATGTATACCAAATGTCAGTTTGTTATCTTATTATGGACGAGAGACCAAAATACTTAGGTCCACCATCTACTATATCTTTTTCCTTTTTTCCTTTTTCTAAGGAATTTGGCAGCCTGAAACTGGAATCAGAAAATGGAATTTTTTTTTTTCTTTTTACGGCTGCAGGTGTGGCCTATGAAGTTCCCAGGGGTCAAATCAGAGCTACAGCTGCTATGCCACAGCCACGGCAACTCGGAATCCAAGCTGTGTCTGTGACCTACACCACAGCTCACAGCAATCCTGGATCCCTGACCCACTGAGCGAGTCCAGGGATCGAACCCGCATCCTCATGGCAGCTGTAAAGTTTGTTTCCACCGCTCCACAATGGGAGCTCCAGAAAATTAAAATTTTAATGGATGGTTCATCTACTCTGTGGAAGGACTTGATAAGCTACTAGTACCTGACAACACAGGACATTTCTGTGGTGACCAGATGATGTGTTTATTCACTTTGACTGCCAGGTTATGGTGCTGAAGACACTGCTTGATTCAGGATTTTTTTTTTTTTTTTTTGGTTCTGGATCTTTAGATTTTTCCATTAACATATTACTTGTTCAGGCAGAGTGCACAAGTGAAACCTTAGTGAAAGTTATGTTCTTGTCATGCTTCTCTGTTTACCTTAATTGTATTTGGATATCCTAAGCAAATTTTATTTGCTTGTTTTGCTCTGTTATTTTCATATTCTGAAAGAAACTTACTTACCCCTGTGTTTAGATTACTGCCATTGAGGTATATATTTAGAAATTAAAAATGATTTATTGAAATGAAGACATTCTTGGGATTCTGTGTTGAAATGATAAGAAAGAAGATCATTTGAGTAAAGAAAATAACTGTGGTGACTAGAACATGGATTTTGCTATCAGAAAGCTCCAGACTCCACTTGAACAACTATGATTTTGGACAGTTATTTAATTTGTCAAAGTTTCACTTTCCTCATTTCCAAAATAATATAATAGCTTCTGCCTCAAAAGGTTCTTGTGAGGATTAAAGGCAATAATGCATGTGATGTGATTTGCATAGACCTGGCACCCAATAGGTATATAATAATTTTTAAAAATTATACCAGAAAAGGTAGAGATATGGTTTAACTTAAGGTAGAGGTCACAGTATCTCATAACTTATTAGTTAGTGCCTTGATTGCTTCTGAAGCCCAAGGTTTTAAGTTGTCTATAGTCATTCTAACAAGGTAAATTTCTATTAAATGGACACCAGGGGTCAGTATTTACTTTTTTTTTTTGAGGCAAATGAAACTTTTGTCACCACTGAGTTCAAACAAATAGGTGAAGTATTTATTGCTGTAGTATTTTAGTCCTTTTGACAGTTTTGTTCAACCCTCATTTTTCATAATGACTACAATCCCAATCATTGTGCACCTTTATCTTTCCTTTGACTGAAGGCTCATCTAGGCTATTCCTGTTTTTTAATATATTTTATCATTTACTTGGGTGGTTGAGAGTTGCGTAACTTGTTTAGGTTATTTATGTCCTGTTAGGAGACCCCGAAAGCTTCAGCTAGTAGCTTTACATCTACTGGAAGAAGCCTCACAGCCAGGCACTTCCTCAGAAGTACCCCTAATTCAGCAGAAGCTTCTTTTTCCATACTCTTCTGTGTACCTCCATTTAATGAGTAAACATTTGCGCCAACTGTATTATTAATCAGAAAATTCTTTATCCAGTCCCTGTTTGTTACGTTTCTTTAAAGATGTTCTTGTAGCCAGATATTAAAACCATAGTGGTAGATTTTGTAGCAAAAGAAATCTTTATATAACCTTTTCTTTTGGATAACCTGTGTTATGGCTTACTTGTGCCATGAGAGACTTCCTTCATGGATTGCAGTTTTTTGCACCTCAGAATTTCCAGTGAGAATTGGACTTTGCTCTATATTGCCTCCTTCTTCAGTAAAAGCTTCATAGTTGCTTTTCTTTTCTTTTTCTTTTTTCTTTTTTTGTCCTTTTTTTTTTTTAAGGGCTGTACACGTGGCATATGGAAGTTTCGAGGCTAGGGGGTCCAATCAGAGCTGTAGCTGCTGGCCTGCACCACAGCCACAGCAACAATGCCAGATCTGAGCCATGTCTGCCACCTACACCACAGCTCATAGCAGCTCCGGATCATTAACCCACTGATCAAGGCCAGGGATCGAACCCATGTCCTCATAGGTTCGTTTCCACTGAGCTGTGAAGGAAACTCCCTGTAATTGCTTCTTTGAAATCATGATTCATTTGACTCACCAATTAATGTTTATATGTCTTGCATTTTACACAGTGCATCACGTATATTATCTTGTTTAATTCTCACAATAACATTCTGTGAGGCAATTGTTAATACCATTTTAAGATGAGTAAACAGATTTAGATGTAGCTTACCCAAATTACAAAGTTTATAGGTGATTCACCCGGGATTTAAATCTCTTTGTTCTGACTACACAGGATATGTTCTTTTTACTTAAACTTACTTATGTAAAATATTTTATTCTTACTGCTAATTGCTGAATGATAATGTTGAACAATTAAAAATTTTTTTAAAGGAAGAGAAACTAGTTCACCTGTGTCTGTATATTTAGGTTGTTACATATTTCATTGCAGTCTTCCCAAGGGCTGTTTGTTGAAGAAACTTCTGAAGAAGGAAACTCTGTACCTGCCTCACAAAGGTAAGATTATATGTTGTTATAGGTCTGAATTCTCCTCTGATAGTACCAGAATAAAAGAAGTTGAACCACATGAATGAGACTGTACAGGTATGGCTTACCAGCTCTTTTAGCTCTTTAATACACATAGCCTAGAAGAAGTCATTATCTCTCAGTTCTCAAATATGCATCTAATAGAAGCCTAGAATATTACGGAAGAGGTCTTAGAAGTTTACTTGTCCAGTCCAACCATCTTGGCACAGATTCCATCTACACTATTCCTAAAAAGTAGTTACATCCAGCTGTTCTCTTAACTATGTTAGCTTCCTATGCTAATTTGAAAGCTCTAGACTGATTTCTTTATGGTCCTTCTAGTCCCTTCTCACCCTTTTCCCTTTGGTTCCTCTGCTTATGCTTCTTTCATCTGCACATCCAAACCATATACGTATTTTAAGTCTACTCTTAAGATTTACATCTTCAAGTGAAGTCAGACAAAGACAGATATGAGATGACAAATATGTGGACTCTTAATTAAAAAATGTTACTAAAGAACTTAACCTCAAAACAGACTCGGACTCAATTTCAAAACCAAATTTACCGTTACCAAAGGGAAAACGTTGTGGGGTGGGATAAATTAGGAGACTGAGATTAACATATACACAGTACTATATAGAAAATAGATAAGTAACAGGACCTTCTGTATAGCACAGGGAAATCTGCTCAATACTGTTTAATAACCTATATGAGAAAGAATTGGAAAAGGAACAGATATATGTATATGTATAACTAATTTACTTGGCTGTACACCTGAAACTAACACAGCACTGTAAGTCAACTATACTCCAATAAAATTAAAAAAAATTTACATCCCCTGAAGCCTTTGTATTGTTCAGACTACACAGAACCTGCATCACCCTAACTCCCTGTCCTATGCCACTTTTAATCTGATTCTCGCCTTTTCCTTAAATGGTTATATTTGTATTACGTCAATTGTTCTTTTTTTCTTATTCATTATAGTTTATTACAGGATATTGAATATAGTTCCCTGTGTTACATAGAAGGCTGTTCTTTATCCATTTTATATATAATAATTTGCATTGCCAATCTCAAACTCCCAATCCATCCCTACCCCATCCCCTCTTCCCCTTGGCAACCACAAGTCTGTTCTCTTTATTTATGAGTCTGTTTCTGTTTCATAGATAAGTTCATTTGTGTCATATTTTAGAGTCCACATATAAGTAATATTATATGGTAGGAGTTCCTGTTGTGGCTCAGTGGGTTTAAGAACCTGACATAGTGTCTGCGAGGATGTGGATTTAATTCCTGGCCTCAGTTAGTAGGTTAAGGATCCAGCGTTGCCACGAGCTGTGGTGTACATCACAGATAAGGCTTGGATCTGGTGTGGCCATGGCTGTGGCATAGGTATGTAGCTGCAGCTCAGATTTGACCCCTAGCCCAAGAACGTCCATATGCCACAGGTGTGGCCGCAAAAAGGAAAAAGTGGTATATGGTATTGGTCTTTCTCTTTCTGACTTAATTCATTTAGTATGATATTCTCTAGGTCCATCCATGTTGCTGCAAATGGCATTATCACATCCTTTTTTGTGGCAGAGTGGTATTCCATTGTGTATGTATACCACATCTTCTTTATCTACTCATGTGTCAGTGGACATTTGGGTTGTTTCCATGTCTTGGTTATTATAAATAGTGCTGTAATGAACATGGGTGCATATATCTTTTTGAATTATAGTTTTCTCCAGATATATGTCCATCCCCTTGGTTATTTTTTTTTTTTTTTTTGCCTTTTGTCATTTTAGGGCCGCACCCACGGCATGTGGAGGTTCCCAGGCTAGGGGTCTAATCGGAGCTGTAGCCACTGGCCTACAGCATAGCCACAGCAACGCAGGATCCGAGCCGCATCTGCAACCTACACCACAGCTCACGGCAACGCCGGATCCTTAACCCACTGAACAAGGGCAGGGATCGAACCCGCAACCTCATGGTTCCTAGTTGGATTCGTTAACCACTGCGCCACGACGGGAACTCCCCCTTGGTTATTCTTGATTGACTGATTGATGGGGTTACCTTCTTAGTCTTCTCACTTTGATAATATGTAGAGGTTGATTGATTACAAATTGTACTATTAACTGGATCAGGCTTCCCATTTATGAAGTTCTTAACTGGGGATCAGATCTGAGCTACAGTTGTGACCTATGCTGCAGATATGGCAGTGCTGGCTCCTTTAACCCACTGTACTGGGCTGGGGATTGAACCTTCATCCTGGTGCTGCAGAGATGCTGCCGATCACATTGTCCATAGCAGGAACTCCCCATTTACTTTTCTTTTTTATCAATAGTTGACCTTTGGGGATTACTCAGGAGCTTAATTTTGTGTTAACTGACCTTCATCTCCCCAAACAGAAGTTGAGGCCCAATTGGCCGTTTGTAATTTAATTAGTGTTCATAGGTTGTTGGTTGATAGTACTAGGTATTTCTTCATATGGCCTTGGTTTGATTCTCCTGCTGTTAAAACAGTTTTGGAAGTAGTTTTAACTGGAGTAAGCCTTCTGCTTGCTGCAGACCTCTCTGCTTTGTTATGGTGAGTCTTGTGCAGGGCAGATGTAGGTTTTAATAAATGATTATACGCTTTGTCACCAGGAGAGAGTTGGAATTGCAGGCAATGCGGTTTGACTTCAAATAGATTAGCCTATTTTATAAATGTCAGCAAATTGTTTTGTGACGGACCCTTTGAATAGAGCCCTAGTGTTACATGCAGAATAATCTCTATCTGGCTTGGATTTATAACAAATGCTATGAGATGTTTTATTTAGAGAGAGAAATCACTTGTGGTTTCCTGTCAGGATTTAGTTATTTATCATGACTCAGTGGTGTTTTTTTTCTCTTCTCTGTGGTTCTTGGTTGATGTGAGGATTTGTGTTTTTAAGCATCCTCTTACATGCTTGATCAAACCAATTGTAAAGCTGTGTGAAGCACGAGGAGGGGCTAGCTCAGATGCTTAGGTCTCTCAGCTATGTGTTCCTGTGTCAGGAAGAGATTGTATTCCATGAACAGGCAGGGTAAACCAGAAGGTTGGATGAGGGGAGCCATTCATAATATGTTTTTCTCAAAAGAGAGACTCAGGTTGCGTGGGCTGATTTTTGCTATAGGGCAGTTTGGAATTGTATCTTATTTTTGTTGCTTGGAGAGCCATATCTTGAGATAAGGAGGAAATTTAACTCCAAGGTGAGGGAAAAGCTGTGCGTTGTCAGGAGAATCTCCATATCTTCTTTTATGAGTTTACAAATCTCTAGCTTTCAGAAGGCTGAGATGGAGGCTATAAAACACTTTTGACATCCTTATATTGGAGTGGATTTTTTGTCTTCTGTGGTGTTCACAGAAAGTCCTTACCCTTCAACCTTCCTTTGTGAAGACTCCAAAAGGGGGTTCTTTTCATTCAGTGATTTCACTGGAACCAAAGTTGTAAGCATGTTTATTTTCCCTATTTCTGGCCTGGAGTTTTCACTACTGATTCCTTGCTTCCCTGATGTGTTTTTGTGGTATTGGACAGCAGGTATCAGATTACCTGTGGCTTTGTGAATGACTAACCACTGCTTTTGGCCCTGTGTCTGATTTATTTTAGTGGGAATTCACTTGGGGTTTGGTTCTTTTTTTAGCATTGCTGCTTTGACTGGTAAGAGAAGCTCAGTCCTTATGCCAGAGAGTTCTGCAGAGGAAATCACTGTGTGTCCTGGTAAGTGCGCCACTGTGATTTTACCGAGTTTCTGATGCCTAGTTATCTACCTTTTTGTGCGTATTAATTTTTCTCCATTCTCAGGAGGTTTTTGTGATAGATGTTTGTGTGTGTATATGTCCACACATATGCATACACATACACACACCTTTTTTTATTTGTTCTTGCTTTTTTTAGGGCTGCATCATGGCATATGGAGGTTCCCGGGTTAGGGGTCTAATTGGAGCCACAGCTGTGGGCTTACACCACAGCCACAGCAATGCCAGATCCGAGCTGCATCTGCGACCTACACCACAGCTCACGGCAACACCGTATCCTTGACCCACTGAGCGAGGCCAGGGATCGAACCAGCAGTCATGGTTCCTAGTTGGAGTCGTTTCTACTGTGCCACGATGGGAACTCCCACACACACTTAAATGGACATTGGCTCTGCTTCTCACCCTTTTTCTTCTTAGAGATATTTTAGTTTGAGATTAACATGGCTCTTTTGTCTGCTTGTTGCTTACTAGCTGCATCAGAGATGACAGCAAAATATTAGGAATACCACTTACCTCTATATTCAGAACCAAGAGGAATTTATGTTTTTTGGTTTGTGGATTCTCAGAGTTGGGTTGTCTTCAGATCTGCCTGTTATTAAGCAGTTTTTCCCCGAGGCTTTTACTAGTTAGTTTTATGTTGTCATTCATGAGGTCTGTTGCATAGGGTATCCAGAAATTGCATTTTGTGCACAGTTTTGTCACTGACTTATTTTTAATCTCAGAACAGACCCTTAACCTGGTTAAGTATCATCTTTGCTTTTTGCTAATGGTGGAGATAAAAAGATGTGTACTTTGCTTAAGGTGCAAGAGATATTCATTGAAAGTTGCACATGAATAGGTTTTGATACACAAATAATTTTAAATGAACTAAGAGCCATTTTTTTTTTTTGCCTTTTGTCATTTTATGGCCACACCTGTGGCATGTGGAGGTTCCCAGGCTAGGGGTCTAATCGGAGCTGTAGCCACTGGCCTGCGCCGCAGCCACAGCAACGCAGGATCCGAGCCGCGTCTGCAACCTACACCACAGCTCACGGCAACGCCGGATCGTTAACCCACTGAGCAAGGGCAGGGATCGAACCCGCAACCTCATGGTTCCT
>PVHT020004019.1:2832350-2848783 GCA_004024745.2 Catagonus wagneri
GAGCCATTTTCTAAGGAAATTCTTGAGTTGAATCGTATAAAATGAATTATTTTGTGATAAGAACCACTACTTTCTCAGGAATTTGTTTTAGCTTATATTTTTCTTTTTTGGCTTTTCTTAAAAGTGGGGTGTATTATATTATCAGTAACCTCATTCATGTGAAATTGAGGGACTTTTTAATGTTTAAACTCTTTGGGCAGCAATTGTCATGTCTAGTTTCCCTCAGGTCGCATATAACCCGTTGGAGTCAGGGAGATGTCTAGTTTTCTTATTTTGTTCTCTTTCAAGTTTTTTTTTCCACAGAAACTCATACTTAATTTACATATTAGTCTAGGTTTGGTCCTGTAACTATTTTTAAACGTTTGGCAGCATATTGTAAAAGTCTTTACTTATTTTTACAGTTTAACTTTACTTATTTTTACAGTTTACAGTTTTTATGGAAGTGGTTTCTTAATGCATTTGAAATTTATTTGGATTATTTCCTCATGATACCCACTAAGAGACCCCACTACCGAGTGCTCCAATTTTGACAGGAGCATTCAGGAATGCTGTGTTATCACTGTAAAAAGATAGCATTACTCCTTCTCCATCTGGGACTGCAGACTTATGCCATCCTACTGGAAGGTCACTCAGTAAGTTTAGGATGATGGCATGTGACATCACCCTGGGATCTTGCGGGAAGAGCCTGCAAATACAATAATGTTGAAATCCCTAATGAGAGGAAGATTAATGAAAGAGGAAAAAGCAAGCCTTTCGTGACTGAGGTTAGATAACTTTTATGATCATGACTTGCTGTCATTAGCATGCTAATTAAGTCCAACTGTATGCCAATATAAACTTCTAAGTGAGATTACAAAAGGTTTCCCTAATGGTACTGTTCCTTTTGCTAAGAAAGTATAGCCACTTCTCTGTGGAGCCAGACTCCTGAGTCTCTCTTTAAATATATAATGCAGAAGCTGTATTTTGAAATTTGTCCTAAATGAGTGAAACACAGATTGAGTATAGTGGTCCATCTTACCTATTTTGTTTTATTTTTTCTTTTTCTTTCTTTTATTTTTTCTTCCTTCCTTCCTTCCTTTCTTTCTGCCTCACCCTCGCCATATAGAAATTCCCAGGCTAGGGACTAAATCCGAGCCACAGCTGCAAACTACACTGCAGCTATGGCAATGCCGGATTCTTTTACCTCGGCTTTGCAGAGCGGGGATTGAACCTCCACCTCTGCAGCGACCCAAGCCACTGCAGTCAGATTCCTGCTATAGCATCAACTCCTTGTTTCAGATTTCAGACATTTCCAGGGGTATGATATTCAGAATTATAACATCATCTTAGTGAAGAAGGATTACAGTCTAATTCCCACATTGTGTATGTTGCTAGCATTATTTATTTCTACAGAGCTAATGTCCTCTTAATTTGTCTCTGTAGTTAAACATTTCAGCCAGTCACAGAAATCTTAAAGACTTTTTATTGTTACAGTAGAACAAGCAGTGATAACTCTTATTAAAATAAGATTGATTTACAGAGTTTCTTCAACTTTTGTTGTACAGCAAAGTGACCCAATCACACGCAGTTCCCTGTTCTGTACAGTAGGGACTCATTGGCTATCCATTCCAAACATAGCAGTTTGCATCCAAAAAACCCCGAACTGCTTGTCCATCCCACTCCCTCTCCCCTCCCCATTGGAAACCACGGGTTTGCTGTCCTTGGCTCTGATATGTTTCTGTTTTGTAGATAGAATCATCTGTGCTATATTTTATTTGTTTTTTTTTGTTGTTGTTTTTGCTTTTTAGGACTGCACTTGTGGCATATGGAAGCTCCCAGGCTAGGGGTCGAATCGGAGCTGCAGTTGCTGGCCTGTACCATAGCCACAGCAATGTGGGAATCAAGCCGTGTCTGTAACCTCCACCACAACTTACAGCAACGCTGGATCCTGGACCCACTGAGCAAGACCAGGGCTCAAATGCACATCCTCATGGATACTGGTTGGATTTGTTTCCATTGCACCACAATAGGAACTCCCTGTGCTATATTTTAGGTTCTGCCAGTAAGTGATAATCATATGGTATTTGTCTTTTTTCTTTTTCTGGCTTGCTTAACTTCGTATGAGAATCTCAAGTTCCATCCATGTTGCTGCAAATGGGGTTAATATACCTTTTTTTTTTTTTTTTTTTTTTGCTTTTTATGGTCGCGCCTGCAGCATATGGAGGTTCCCAGGCTAGGGGTCCAGTCAGAGCTACAACTGCCTGCCTATGCCACAGCTACAGCAATGCTGGATCCTTAACCCACTGAACAAGGCCAGGGATTGAACCCACAACCTCATGATTCCTAGTTGGATTTGTTTCTGCTGCGCCACCATGGGAACTCCCAGCTTTTGTTATTTGTTGACTTGGTAATGATGGCCATTCTGATTGGTGTGAGGTGGAATCTCATTGTAGATTTGATTTGCATTTCTCTAATAATTAGCGATGTTTTGCATTTTTTTATGTACCTGCTTTTTCTTAACAGACTAAATGTCTTTTTGGTAATATCTCTCAGGGATGCCTGTCAAAGAAAATTTTGAAATTTATGCACTTGTGTAAGCCTTTTTCCAACAAGATGGTAAAATTTCTCTGTGTGTATCCAATTTTCAAAAAATTATGGTGTATTAGAATACAGATAACACTAGAAATGTATTTAATCATTCTTTGATGATTGAGAAGATGCCTCTGTGTCTTTTACGTACATTATTTGCCCAGCATTAGCTGCTCATTGTATTTGTGAAGCATAGAAATACCAGTTAGATGTGTAATGCATAGAGTGTAGATAATAGAGAACTTACTGGATTGTGTTCTTAGATGCATTTCTATTCTAGATTTATTGTCCTTCTTTGAAATATAGTTACTATTCTTCTATTATATTAAGTGATAAGTGTCTAGGCCAGAAGTTGTCAAACTTTTTCTATGAAAGACTAGTAGAAAGTATTTTAGGCTTTGTGGGCCATACAGTCTGTTGAAACTACTCAGCGCTGCTATTTTAAGTCAAAAGCAACCATAGACAGCATAAAGAAGAATGAGTGTGGCTGTGTTCCAATAAACTTTATTTTCAAAAGTAGGTAATTGGCTGGTTTGACCCATGAGCTGTATTTTGCTGACCACTCAATTAGACTGTGAGGGTCCCCATCATACATCTTCTATTGCTAGTGGCCTGTTCTGTGCTTAGAACTTCTATAAATATTTGTTGCATTAATATTAAATGAATAGTTACCACTTAAATAATAATTAAAGAAACGCATATCTTTGTTGAGAATGTATTTTGTTTCTGCTTCCAAGTTTTGTCTTCTCTAATCATCCCTTTAACCTAATTAGCGTTGGCAGTGATTTCTTTTCTGTCAAAATAAATGTGCTTTAGGAGTTCCCATTGTGGTGCAGTGTAAGTAAATCTGACTAGGAATCATGAAGTTGTGGGTTCGATCCCTGGCTTCGCTCATTGGGTTAAGGATCAGGCATTACCATGAGCTGTGGTGTAGGTCGCAGACATGGCTCAGATCCCATGTGCTGTGGCTCTGGTGTAGGCCAGCAGCTATAGATCCAATTTGACCCCTAGCCTGGGAACCTCATACGCCAAGGGTGTGGCCCTCAAAAGCAAAAAAATAAAAATAAAAAAATAAATACACTTTAAAACCAGAACTATATTGGAAAGAAGCCAGATGGATTAACTAGTGAATGAATAAACAAAATTGTGATATATCCATACAGTGGAATACTACTCAGCAGTAAAAACAAATGGACTACTGATATATCTAACAACATGGATGCTTCTCAAACACATTATGCTAAATTAAAGAAATCAGACACAAAAGATGATGCAGTGTATTAAATCTTTTTCTTTTCCTTTTTTTCCACACTCGTGGCATGTGAAAATTCCTGGGCCAGGGACTGAACCTGCATTAGGGATTGAGTTTGAAGCAGCCTGACCCACAGCAGTGACAACACCATATCCTTAACCTTCTGAGCCACAAAAGAACTCCCTGTGTTATTTTGTTTTCCATTCTAGAAAAGGCAAAACTCCGGTCATTGCAAGGAGCTGAGTGGGCAGGGAATTGACTACACAGTGGTATATGAGAACTTTGGGGGGACCAGAAATATTTTATCATGATTGTGGTGGTGGTTATGTGATCTAAATGGTACTGTGTATACATTCTGTACATTTGTACTGAAAATTGGTGAATTCTATTCTATGTAAGTTATGCCTTAGTAAAGCTTTAAGAAGAAAAAACTATTATTTCCACTGCAGTATTACCAAAACCTAAGCTTTAGGGGTGAAAAGTGTTTGTTTTTTTTAACTACGAGGATACAAAATGAAAATTAATGAAGTTTTAATTTTTTAAATTACAGAGACACAGCTAAGTTCCCCTGAAACTTTTGACCTTGAAAAAGAAGGCTTTCCAGGTAGCAGAGAGACCCTGGATGAAATAAGAATAATGGCAGATAAGGAGGTGAATATTATTTATAATTTTTCTCAGTGTTTTCTTTCTACGGGTAGTCTCTCTGATGTAATATTGACCTTGGATGAAAAGGTTTAGGTGAACGAGGGTTAGACATTTTAGGACTTTTATCTTAGAGATAGATTCTTACAGATGAGTTCAGCAGTATTTCTGAATATAACAGTAGTTACCATTTCTTCAATGTTTTAATATGCTTTATTATTTCTAGTACAGATTGGGAAATGGAGGTTTAGGATGTTTGAGTAATTTGCTCAAATTCAAACTACTAATAATAGTAGAATCAGAATTTGAATACAGATTTGTCTCCAAAGTCCTAGAGTATTTCCATTATATGCTGGTAAGTAACAGAGATAAACAGTCTTGAACAAGTCACTACATTTATATTATGACCTAACTTTCAACCCTAATTTCTAGACATGATCATAAATGCAAAATCAGGATAGCAGCATAATAAAATAGGCAAATCTTGGAGTTCCCGTCATGGCTCAGCGGAAATGAATCCAACTAGCATCCATGAGGATACAGGTTCGATCCTTGGCCTCACTCAGTGGGTTAAGAATCCGGCGTTGCCATGAGGTGTGGTGTAGGCTGCAGACATGGCTCGGATCCCTCATTGCTGTGTCTGTGGTGTGGGCTGGCAGCTGTAGCTCTGATTAGACCTCTAGCCTGGGAACCTCCATATTCCGTGGGTGCAGCCCTAAAAAGAAAAAAAAATCTTTAAAATCTGTTGTAAAAAGTAGTCTGAGAATTAAACTAATTTTTCTGCAGAAATAAATCTTTTGGTTACATATGTGTATACTATTTTATCCTGAGCAACTTTCAAAAGCTTCACTCTCATTCCTTTTTATACTTTAGGTTTTTTGAAAATAGTTTTTCCAGTAGAAGTTAGATCCCTTCCTAGTTTCTGTATGGCAGGTAATTGGGTAGAAATTTTGCTTTCATGAATCATGCACACTGTTTGGTTCTCTGCAACCTGATCTGTCACAAGTGACAGACCAAGATTTCCTGATGTCAGTGGTTTTAGGAAAGATGATGACTAGCTACTGAGGACAGGTCCTTTTAGATAATATTAAAATGGCCTCAGATTCTTTTCCTAGGGAGGACCAAAACCTAAATGGGGATGGGGTAACAGCCTGTTGTTAACGTAGTCATCCTAACATGCAGAAGCAGCTCTATAAACCTTGAGTTAATCGAGGCTGATTTCTTCCCTATCCACGACCTCAAAGGAGATTGTTCTTTGTTTGGGGTAAAGAGTGTGAATCCTATTTAGAAGCTGTATTTGTTTACAGCACTACACAGCAAATGAATGGAATTGTATGGTCTTTCACAATGAATGTCCTCTTTTTATTGTTGCTGTTTGCTGATATCTATGGATACTCTAAATAGTTTTAGAAGTTTCCATTAAAAGAAGTTAGAGATACTGTTATTTTTAAAGTCATTGAGCAATCACTAGTTACAAGTCACTTATTAGAAAGATAGTATTTTATGTGCACAGTGATAGTATAATACTGGGTATGGATTCTTACCCTGTGCATAGGGTCATTTGCCCTAAATGGTATGGTGTAGTACAAGAAGCTTGAGCACTGAAATTAGAAGGCATGGTTTTGAATCCCAATTCCACCACTTAACTTTGTGACCTTGGGCAAATTAACTGTTTTATTCATTTCTTTGGCAGATGTTATAGTATGTATATTGTGTGCCAGTCAGTGTTTTAGAGTCTTGATATATAAGGTAATAAGAAAAATATAATTCTTGACCTCAAAGGGACATATAAACATAATTATAATGTCTGACAAATGTAATATTAGAGGTACCTAGGCTATTAGGTGAGCATGGAAGAGTAATGCTTTTCTGAGTTCAGTTCTTCATATGAAATGAAGACAGAAACAACTAGGTTGCTCTGAAGATTAGGTAGAATATAAAACACATAGCAAGGATGTGGTACAAGTAGAAGTATGCATGTGGAATTGCATTGTAATTTATTGTGGCCATTCAGTGATACTAGCTTACTCATGACAGAGATTTGCTTGACAGTATTTGAGGTATTTGGAATACCCTGTCAGAACTGTAGTCCTTGTTGATTTGATTTCCTGCGGTGGTCAGATTCCTTTGGAAATAATGTTTTTGGAATATCATGCCTGATAATTTCCCTTAGTTGGGGTCTCAGATATTCTGAAGAGTTAACAGACCTTATTCAGAGTCAAATACAGTTAACCCTTCAACAATGAGGGGATTATGGGTGCTGACTCTTTGTGCAGTTGAAAATCCAAGTATAACTTATAATGGGCCCTAGGCATCTGCATTGTCTCCCTGTGATTCCACATCCATGAATTCAGCCAACCGCAGATCATTTAGTACTGTAGTATTTTTTTACAGCGATTTTTATTTTTTCCATTATAGCTGGTTTAACAGTTTTCTGTCAGTTTTTAAACTGTATAGCTTGGTGACCTGGTTATGCATACATACATAGATTCATCACAAGTGATTAGACGTAGTTCCTGGAGCTATACAGCAGGATCTCCTTGCTTTTCCATCCCAAAGGCAATAGTCTATATATGTTAACCCCAGACTCCCAGACCATCCCACTCCCTCCTCCTCCCCCTTGGCAACCACAAGTCTGTTCTCCAAGTCCGTGATTTTCTTTTCTATGGAAAGGTTCATTTGTACAGTACTGTAACATTTACTATTGAAAAACATTTGTGTATAAGTGGACCCACACAGCTGTAGTCAGCTTAGTTAGCTGGGTTTTTTGTTGTTGTTGTTGTTTGTTTTTTTTAAGCCTGCACCAGCGGTATAGGGAGGTTCCCAGGCTAGGGGTCTAACAGGAGCTGTAGCCACCGGCCTACACCACAGCCACAGCAACGCGGGATCCGAGCCGCGTCTGCACCCTACACCACAGCTCACGGCAACGCCGGATCCTCAACCCACTGAGCAAGGCCAGGGATTGAACCTGCAGCCTCATGGTTCCTAGTCGGATTCATTAACCACTGTGCCACGACGGGAACTCCGGGTCTGTTTCTTGAGATGAGGTTTTTTTTTTCAGGCCAGAAGGGTAAAGCCCAGCCTTTAAAGATACCATGATTTGGTGTCCAAGGGCCTCTTTTGAGAAATACCTATATAATATTTTAAAAGAAGTAGAAGCAGCTCTGCAGAGACTCAATCCCTAACTACCTAGTCCTCATAAAAGCTTCTTTGTTTGTATTTTCTCCTCTTGGGGCTCTTCCATTGTAGCTAATATTTAAATAACCTATTTAATGGTATTGGAAAAAGACTTACATTAATATAAAAATGTTCAAAAACCTTCTGGGTTGCCTATCTGTGATTAGAAGTAGTCTTGTATTCACAGTAAAACAATAATAGACAGACTACTCCCTCTTGAATACTACATTAATGGTTGAAGTACCTTCTCTGCATCTTACAGAGCTGGCGATGAATACAAATGAGTATAGTTCTGGGTGTGAGCACCAGTGACATTCATGTCATATAACATTTCCATGCTTAGTGAACTTGAGAATGCCAAGTAACTGCTCAGTTGCCGCTAACTTTCAGTTACTCAAGACTACTTGCAAATTATTGAGTATATCGATTTTTTCTTCCCTCTGCTCAAATGGCTTTACATTCACAAGACAACTTTTCCTTGTAAAATTTATGAATAGAAGAACCTGGGCTTTGTGAGACGCACAGTGACTAAGCTTGGAATGAAATACACCTAGAATGTCTAGACCCACTTGACTTGGCTCACATCCTAGAGAGTTGTAGTAGAAGCAGAGCTCTCCCAATACCTGGCAGAGTCAGCTTTGAGGAAACAAAGGAGAGAGGGGCTACTTTTTGTTATTGCCACAACATAGTGGAATACAGATGGTTTTGATGTCATGTAGGCCTAGGTTTGAGTCTACATTGTCCACTTTCTCATTTTGTGACCATCAGGTTATTTTGTATTTCAAAGCCTCAATTTTCTCTCTCTCTCATTTTTTTTTTTTTAAGGGCCGCACCCTTAGCATATGGAAATTACCAGGCTAGGGGTCAAATGGGAAATGTAGCTGCTGGCCTACACCACAGACACAGCAACATGGGATCTGAGCCGCGTCTGTGACCTAAACCACAGCTTAGGGTAATGATGGATCCTTAACCCAGTGAGCAAGGCCAGGGATCAAACCTGTGTCCTCATGGATCCTGATCAGATTCGTTTCTGCTGTGCCACGACAGGAACTCCTCAATTTTCTCTTCTGTAATACCAAAGCCAGTGATACCTCTGCCAGTTGAGTTATTAAGAGGGGTGGATATGGAAAATGCATAGCTATATGTCTGACATAGTATGGGAACTCAACCATTCTTAGTTCCTTCCTTATCTTTGTTTTTTTCTCTTTAAGTAAAAGGTAGATGTTGAAAAAACCTTTTTTGGCAGTTGTAGGAATTGTTTTACTTGGTATGTATTTAGATGGCCTGTTTCCATTTTTGCTGGGTTACATTCACAGGTGGTAAATTTTAGGGATGGCCTAAACTTATAGACCAAAAAAGAAAAAAGAAAAAAATCCCAGTTGGCTGAGAGCTCAAAATACCTACTTACCTGCAGTTTTGGTCCTGTTTTGTTCTTATACCAGAAGAGGGTTTATTTTTTTCCCATGGTAAGGCATGACAGCCCAGGTACTCCTTGCTCTTAAATGGAAGCAGTGGTTATGCAGAACAGTTTCACATTGATTAGATAGGACATGCTGTCCTTTGAAGCAAGTGTTAGGCAGTAGTCCTGCAGTGCTTGCGCATACTGTTGAATTAATCGCTATAGAATTCCCAGCTCTGATCTGTAAAGGTAAAATAAAATTGCCTCTAAGAGACAAAGGCAACTGTGTGAAAAGTGATGACTATAAAACACTGAGAAGAGGAGTTCCCATCATGGGCTCAGTGGTTAACGAATCCAACTAGGAACCATGAGGTTGTGGGTTCGATCCCTGGCCTCGCTTGATGGGTTAAGGATCCGGCATTGTTGTGAGCTGTGGTGTAGGTTGCAGATGCGGCTTGGATCCTGCGTTGCTGTGGCTGTGGTGTAGGCCGGCGGCTACAGCTCCTGTTAGACCCCTAGCCTGCAAACCTCCATATGCCGCAGGTGCAGCCCTAGATAAAGCAAAAAGACAAAAAAATAAAAATAAAAATGAAATGCTGAGAAGAGAGTATAAGAATGGCATTGTCAGAATTTTCTTAACAATTCAGGCCTTAAATATTTGGATTTTTTTTTTTTTTTTGTCTTTTGCCTTTTCTAGGGCCGCACTCGTGACATATGGAGGTTCCCAGGCTAGGAGTCTAACTGCAGCTGTAGCCGCTGGCCTATGCCAGAGCCACAGCAATGCCAGATCCAAGCCGCATCTGCAACCTACACCACCTCATGGCAGCACTGGATTGTTGACCCACTGAGCAAGGTCAGGGATCGAACCCTCAACCTCATGGTTCTTAGTTGGATTCGTTAACCACTGAGCCACGATGGGAACTCCAAATATTTGGATCTTAGTTGTAGTTCCTCTTTCAACGCAGAAGGCACAAATAAAACACAAGAGGTGGTTTGCTTACTGGTGCAAGCTGAGGCCTAGGTTCTTAATTTAAATTTTAGTTGTGTAGGTTTTTGCTTAGGACTCTTTTTTTTCCCCCCCTAACTCCTGATATCTGAAGTCACAGTAATCATAATTCTTTTTGTGTCTGTGTGGAATTAGGTTTTTTTCCTTCCCATTTTATTGAGATACAGCTGACATATAGCATTACATAAGTTTAAGGTATGCAAATAATGATTTGAGTTACATACATGATGAAATGATTATCACAGTAAGTGTGGTAAACATCCATAATCTCATATAGATACAAAATTAAAGAAATAGAAAAATTTTTTTCCTTGTGATGAGAACTCTTAAGATTTGGTCTCCTAACAACTTTCTAATATATGGCATACAGCAGTGTTAATTTTATTTACTGTGTTGTACATTGTCCCACAAATATTTATCTTACAGCTAGGAGTTTGTACCTTTTGACTGCCTTCACAGTTCTTTTGTGAGCATTAAAAAGTGTTTTTAAGGAGTTCCCTTCGTGGCTCAGTGGTTAACGAATCTGACTAAGAACCATGAGGTTGCGGGTTCGATCCCTGGCCTTGCTCCAGTGCGTTAAGGATCTGTCGTTGCCGTTAGCTGTGGTGAAGATTGCAGACGTGGCTCGGATCCCGCTTTGCTGTGGCTGTGGCGAAGGCCGGCGGCCACAGCTCCTGTTAGACCCCTAGCCTGGGAACCTCCATATGCCACGGGTGCGGCTCTACATAAAAGGCAAAAAGACAAAAAAAAAGTGTTTTTAAGATGCTGTTGATATAGAGACTGAAACGCAAGCAGACACAGTATACTGACCCAATGAGAACAGTGCTTTATGCTTTACGGTATAATAGAGAGAATACTGTCAGGTTTTGGAGCAAATAGTCCTTGGTTTGAATTTCAGTTCTGCCACTTAATTATTCTCTAACTTTGGGCAAGTTGCTTTACTGTTTTAGACAACACTTTTCTCAAGTGTAAGAAGAGTATGTTAATACCTTTGTAAGATTACCGTGAGGTTTAAAAGAGTATTACATGCAGGAGTTCCCGTTGTGGCTCAGTGGTTAACGAATCCGACTAAGAACCATGAGGTTGCGGGTTCGATCCCTGGCCTTGCTCAGTGGGTTAAGGATCCGGCGTTGCCGTGAGCTGTGGTGTAGGTCGCAGACGTGGCTCAGATCCTGCGTTGCTGTGGCTGTGGCGAAGGCCGGCGGCTACAGCTCCTGTTAGACCCCTAGCCTGGGAACCTCCATATGCTGCGGGGGCGGCTCTAGACAAAAGGCAAAAAGACAAAAAAAAAGAGTATTACATGCAGAGTGGTTAGCACATAGTAGACAGGCACTGAAATAAGTATTAACTATATTAGTGTATCTCCCTGTCTGCTGCCCTGAATTTGGCAGACTGATTGGTTTTGTCTCATTTTGAAAGTAAGTGAAATATGGAATGGAGTTTCTTTTTTTTTTAGGGCCACACCCAGGGCATATGGAGGTTCCCAGGCTAGGGGTCCAGTCGGAGCTACAGCTGTGAGCTATGCCACAGCCACAGCAACGCCGGATCCTTAACTCACTGAGAGAGGCCAGGGATCAGACTTGCAACCTCATGGTTACTAGTTGGATTCGTTAACCACTGAGCCACTACAGGAACTCCTGAGATGGAGTTTCTTACAGTTTCGTTTTCATTTTTTGAAAAGATTTTATAAAGTAAAGCTGTTACAATTGCCATTTATTATGTTCTTCAGGTTCTTCAGGTTGATAACAGGGAAGATGCTGAGAAGGAAATACGTACTTCTGCCTTCTCATCTAGTACCAAGGTGTCCTGCCCACTATGCGACCAAGGTTTCCCACCCACAAAGATTGAGCGACATGCCATGTACTGCAATGGGCTGATGGGGAAAGATACAGGTAAAGCTAGGCTCTTCTTTGACTGTGTGGTGGTTTTGTAATCCTATATAATATAGTGCAGCAGATAACTCTTTTTCAAAGTTCAAGTTTTTTTTTTTTAAAGTTTTATTGAAGTATAGTTAATTTACAAGACTGATAATTTCTGCTCTACAGGAAAGTGACCCAGTCATACATATACACATATCCATTCTCTCAGATTCTTTTCCCACATAGATTTGGGGTTTTTTTTGTTTTTTTTAATCTAACTAATTCTCTAGTCCTTTTCACATTTGTTACTTTGGTAGGTTTACTATTTTATGGCACATATCTCAGGAGAAGGGGGAGGGAAAGGTCATCTTTTAATGTTTTAAGCTTATTCTTTGCTGTAAGCAGGTCAAAGATCAATGTGATGCCATGGACCTTGCATTTCAACTTATTCAAGTATTGAAACTCCTGTGGAACTTCTAGAGTTGCTTGCTTTTCATTCAAAATAATTCCCTTGTGGGGTGTGTGCGTGTGTGTGTGTGTGTGTGTGTGTAAATTCTACCTAAAGACAGTCAACAGCTGAAAAATATCCGTTTTCCATTCCTGTCCTACGTGTTTCTGCTGCATCACACTAGAGCTATTGGTTCTTTCTTGAAGAGTGCACTAAAGACCTTAATTTTGGCGTGGTGTGAGATATTGGCCAAGAGAATCTGCTTATTCATCTACAGTCCTTGAAATAACCACTTCTGATCTGGCCTTTCTGTTTATGACTTTAAACTCTAAATATAATAGAATTATGTACAACTCTCTGTGGTCTAACATGGCTTAATAGAACCGTGTATTAGATAATTGGAAGTGCTGCAATAGTTTTCTCAGTGCTGCTTGGTTCCCATAACTTAGAGACATTTATTTAATCAGAATTTGTGTAATTGTGAGGTATTTTATAAATTACGATTTTTAAGAAAGAAAGGCACATGTTATTTAATTTTTCTGAAGTAATATACTGTTATTAATTGAATAAGAAAGAACCTAAACTTATAATTTAAATAAATTTGTTGATTTTTATAATTATAAAGTACATGTTAATTGTGATATGAATAGCAGTAATGATTATAATAATGGCTTATGTTTGTTGAGTACTTAAAATGAGTCAGGGACTATTTACATAAATGGTACCATGCCACATACGTATTATTTTGCAGTTTGCCGCCCCCCTTTTCTTTTGTCCTTTTGTCTTTTCAGGGCTGCACCCATGGCACATGGAGGTTCCTAGGCTAGGGGTTGAATTGGAGCTGCAACTGCCAGCCTACAGCACAGCCACAGCAACACCGGATCTGAGCCGCATCTGCGACCTGCACCACAGCTCACAGCAACGCCGGATCCTTAACCCACTGAGCAAGGCCAGGGATTGAGCCCTCAACCTCATGGTTCCTAGTCGGATTCGTTTCTGGTGTGCCATGGTGGGAACTCCTCCTCCCCCTTTTGTTGTCTTTTTTGTGGGGGGGAGGCTGCACTCAAGGCATAGAAGTTCCCAGGTCAGGGGTCAAATCAGAATTGCAGCTGCCAGTCTACGCCACAGCCATAGCAACACCAGGTCTAAGCCAAATCTGCATCCTACACCACAGCTCACAGCAACGCCAGTTCCTTAACTTAGAGAACAAAGCCAGGGATCGAACGTGAATCCCTGTGGATACTAGTTGGATTCGTTACGGCTGAGCCTGAGCCACAACAGGAAACCTCCCTCCATTTTTTTTTTTTTTTTGGCTGCACCTGCAACATGTGGAAGTTCCTGGGCCAGGGAACAAACCTGTACCACAGCAGCAACCCAAGCTGCTGCAGTGACAATGCCAGATCCTTAACCTGCTATCCATAAGAGAACTCTGCCTTTTTTTACTTAGCAGTAAATTTAGATCTGTGTGCAGATATGTTTTTATATAGTTGAAATCTGACTGTATGTAAAATTCTGCTTTGCTTTTTCTACTTACAGCATAAACATTTCCCCATGTCACTAAAAGTTGTGTAAAAATATTTTTAATGCCTATATAATATTCTGTAATCTCAGTTGCCTCCATTTACTTAATTGTGTATTTAGAATGTTCCAAGTTACCATGTTATACTTACATGACACTGAGCTTTTTATGCCTAAAATTGTTGCTGCTATTTTCCGAGGATATATTTTTAGTTTGGATGGTAGTTTAAAAAAGATGGGCTCTGGAGTCCAATCAGGTCTGAGATTGAGCCCCACTTCTGTCGCTTCCTAGTGTGTTACCTTGTCCTAATTTCCAAGCTTCCCTTAATGCATCTGTCAAACAATAGTAATGACCTTAATTTGGTTTTCTTGAGGTTAAATGAAATATTTTAAGTAAAGCGCTCAGCAGTGTGCCTAGCACATAGTAAGTACTTAAGAATTTTTCAGCTGTTGTCATTATTTCCAGTACTGGAATTACAAGGTCAAAGATTTTGTCATAATTTTTAAGGATTTTTATGAATATCATTGTAGTCTTTTCTAAATACAGTGAAAGTTGAAGACGTAAATCTGGTCAACTCCTTTAATAGAAACAGGTAGGATTCCAAATGCAGTTTTACCTTTCTTTCTTTCTTTTTTTTTTCCTTTCTGGGTATTGAATTAGGAAGTTTTATTTACACAGTAAAAGTAAAAAGCAAATTCCTGAGAGATTAGAGTGGCTCTAGTGCAAGACAGTCATGGCCTGTGCAGAAGATGGGCTGCAGTGGGTGGAGGTGGCCAGTGCCTTCTGCACAATGAAAACTTTGCCTAGGCCAGGGCCTGGCCTAATACTGCACGTTCTGGCTGCCACATTTCCTTAAGTGCCACAGAGCTAATAAGGTATAGCTGGTCAAGGACACGGGCCCCAGAGACAGCTCACTCTCTGGTGCCTTGCCCCCAGGACTGAAACACAGTTTATTTGCTAAAGAGGCTGTGCTAGAAGGTCAGACTATCCTATGTAGCCTACGTGAAGGCACTGCCCTGGCTGGGGAGCCTGCTTGCACCCCAGGCTACAGAGCCTGAAGTGATCATCATGAGATGACTGGCTCCAAGGCCGGAGCTCACATGACTTGAGGTACATGCCAGAGGAGCAGAGCACAGATGGGCCGTTCTGGCAGTGTAACAGCACCTTCTAGATGAGGTCTGCTGTCTTCAGTCAATCAAAAGACTACCTGAAGGCCATCTCTTTCTCAGAGAAGGGACACTGGCATTCTCTCCCCTCCTTACTGCTGTTGAGGGCTTGGGCAAGTAGCATTGGTAGGGGTGGGAACAGCCAGGAGAGGCTGGGAAAGAGCCAAACCCTGGCTTGGGCTGGGATCCCTTCTGTGCAGTTTTACTTTAACATAGATGGCTCTTTAGTTTGATTTTTAGTGGAGAGTTCCAGTGACTGAAAGAATTCTGTGGGTGGGCATTTGGTGACCAAAGAAGGGAGAGACTACCTTGTCTGTCTCACCAGACATGCTTACCCAACTAGTATTAGTCAACAACCCACTCAGCACTGAGTTCCAGAAATAAATAAGTTTGAGAAGTTGAATTCTCTTGAGCTCAAGGAACAGATGAACTTCTAGTTAGAATTTAAAAAGTAAAGGGTAGGTAGTATAGAGTAGCTCCTATTGATATCTCCTGGACTGAACTCTGGTAGTTTTTGCTTAAACAGGAAGCTTTGATATTCATTTCTGAAAGATAGCTTTCAGCTGTATATTTGCTTTTAAGTTTGTTCTTCCTAACTGGGGTGTGGTGGGGCAACTCCTAGCCCCAAGTACTTGATTGAGGCTTGTTTCTGAGTTTTCTTAAACCAAATCAGAGCTGTAACACCAGAACGAGGTTGTTCTCATTGTTGAGAGGCTGACACTATCAGGTGGGCAGAGTAGACTGAGTCTTGCATTGTTACCCATTCAGAAAAAGCCTTTCAGGTTCTCTTTAATCCATTGGGCCAAGGGCCAGTGATCCTGTCTAATGCTGCTCAGTTGGATTTACATTCTGGGTTTTAAGGAGACTCTTTCAAACATTATAGATATAAGTGTATTTTCTTTTTTTTCCTTTTTTTTGTCTTTTTAGGGCCGCAACCGTGGCATATGGAGGTTCCCAGGCTAGGGGTTGAATCGAAGTTGTAGCCGCTGGCCTATGCCACAGCCACAGCAATGCCGGTTCCAAGCCGCATCTCCAACCTACAATACAGCACATGGCAACACCGGAGCGAAGCTAGGGATTGAACCCGCATCCTCATGGTTCCTAGTAGGATTTGTTTCCGATGCACCACGATGGGAACTCCCTAAGTGTATTTTCTAATATAATTGGAAGCCCTTATATTTTTTTTTTCTTCTTTTTGCCTTTTTTATCTAGAGCCGCACTCGCGGCATATGAAGGTTCCCAGGCTAGGGGTCTAACAGGAGCTGTAGCCGCTGGCCTTCCCCACAGCCACAGCAACGCGGGATCCGAGCTGCGTCTGCAACCTACACCACAGCTCACGGCAATGCCGGATCCTTAACCCACTGAGCAAGGCCAGGGATTGAACCCGCTACCTCATG
>PVHT020004019.1:2849783-2981487 GCA_004024745.2 Catagonus wagneri
TACCCTACTCTTTACCAACTCCCACCCTCCCCCACCCCTTCAAAATCATAAGCAGCTCTCTGTGACAGACAAATAATGTAAAGAACTGTGAAAACCCAGTTTATGTAGCGTATCTCTTGGTCCACTGTCTGGCCATTCTGTCATGTTCTGCTCTGTTGGTCATATACTGAGTGGCAATACTTCCCACCAAGGGGTCGGCGGGATTGCAGTCTGTAAGAAGTGAGCAGATAGAAAGAAGAACTTTAGAGATGGTGAGCGCTGGGCTCCAGTTATCTTTCAATATGTCCAAACAAATAACTCCTTGACTGTTAATATTACAGTGATAGATTCTTGTTCGAAATGTAACCTTTGGAGGCTTGAAGGGATATTCTGGTGTAAAAGTGATATCAAGGAAGAACACACCACCCTCATACACGGACCCTGGAGACCCTAGAATGGTCGATCTCCATTCATAGATGTTATCGCCTTTGGGGCCGGCACTGCAGTTAGGTGGAGGGTCTAAAGTGATGTCTGCCAATTCCTTCTGAATCCTCTTGGCGCTGGTGGAGAGGAGTTTGGAGTTTTTGCTCATGCTGACTTTACTCTCCTTCTTCTTGGGGGTGTTTGTTTCTTTCTCGGTTTGCTGGTTGGAGGACGAAGATGAGGAGCTGGTGCTGGCCCTCGAATCGTCATCCGACATAGCGAACCCCCCACCCCACCCCGCAAACAGCCCCTCTCTTTGTGTCTGGCTGCTCCGTGCCGCCGCGGCGGCTGCGGCTGCGGCTGCGGCTGCGGCTGGGCCTGGCCACTCGTGTCTCTCTCGCTGGGAGAGAAGCGGAAGTGCAGCAACAGCAACTATTAAACAGGCAATGGCTTCCCCCAGCCACACACGCTCGCACACACCTACCTCATGATTCTTGGTCAGATTCGTTAACCACTGAGCCACGAAGGGAACTCCGGAAGCCCTTATATTCTTATTCTGTGTGTCTTGTAGCTCTGATCCAGAGTCTCAGATCTCCTTCCAAAGATGTCTCCTATATCCTGAATGACAATCACACTCTCTTTTTTATAAATTTGTTTTAAAAATTAGTTCAGAAGTATGATAAAGGCAAATCTAGAGTACTATAAATTTCTTTTCACTGTCAGCTTGTCTGTAAACCTAGAACCAGAAATTTGCTTTCTAACACCTATATTAACTACCTACTTAACTTTAATTCATCCAAATACTTAACAGAACACTCTTTGTAATGGTGCTAGACCTTGTGTGAGTTACAAAAGAAGTTTCAGGCAAGGTTTCTGCCATTAAGGAGCGTACAGAGTTGCTGAGGAGATAAGCATGAACCAAATAAATTAATTACAAGATGACACAAAGTGAATGATTGTGTACCCAAATGAGTGTCCCTGAGAGTAAGTGCAGTAGGAAAAAGGAGAGCTGCAGTGAATGGGGATGATATCCCCAGAGAAGGGCAGGCGTGACCTGGACTGAATAGGTTTGGATAAACCCATAGGAAAAGAGGGAGCCCTTTATATTCCTGTGGGTCAGATAAGATAGGAAGCAATAGAAACAACTGCTTCCTCTTAATCTTGCTAATAGTGTTAGCTTGCTAACTTAAAGTACCCTTTCTGGTGACATTTTAGGCCCTATGAGAGAATTTGGATTGGAGTCAGTCCTAACTGGAACTGTCCCATTCTCTGCTTACTCCTGTACTTTCCTGGTAACAGAGCTTGGGGCTGTAGGTGGGGTGGGGAAGTAGTTGGCTGAATTATGTGAAGTGCCTATTGATGTGCCTGGTGTATAGTAGGTCTTCAGTAAATTTGCTGCCTTTATTTGGTTTCCCCAGCAGCTTCCCTGCCTCATCTCTCTTGCCAGAGACGATAGTGATTGTTCTGGTTCCTCTCAGCTTTATGACTGAAGACAGAGGGCAGTCCTGAGCCTAGTATTTTAATCTTTGGTGAAAAGAAGCCGGGCTGGGAGATCACTAACCCAGTGCCTAAAGGGATGGAGTAAGAGAGGACTTCCTCCCAAAACTAAGTATCCAGCTTTCCCCTCCTTCCTGTTTTTCCCTGAATCTGATCCTAGACATGCTTGGTTTGGCTGTGTAAAAGAAATAATAATTAGAGTCATTTACATGAAGTGTCTACTATTTATGCCTAGTTACCATGCAGCACAATAACAATTATGCATATCATTAAATATGTGTCTGATTAACTTTGCGGTAAGTTTTATTTGATTATAATACTACACTCTGGTTAAGTTGACTCAGTCTGCTCAGTTTGTTGCTCAATGACATGGCTATATTCACAACTACAGAAAATTGGAGTATTCTTGAAAGGCATTGTTTGAGGGGAGAGCATTTGCTAAATTAATCTTGACTGGGACCAAAGCAGATTGCCTTTGCATTTGCTTTCTGGAAAATGTCTTTGAGACCATTTTTATTTAAATACCTAGGAATAATAAAGTTCTTCAATTACTCATCCAGTAAATATTTATTAAATGCCTGCTATATGCCAGATATAGAGAACAGAATACACAAAATCTGTGTTCTCAGGAAGCTTATATTCTAGTTTAGTGGGATACTATAATAAACAAACAAAAATACGGAAGTCAAGCGTTGATAAATATTTTGGAGAAAAAAGAAGTCAGAAGAAGAGGGGAATGGGGGTACTGAGGTCGGAAGGTGGCAATTTAAAATAGGTGGTGTGGAGTTCCTTTGTGCCCTAGCAGTTGAGGACTTGGCATTGTCACTGCTGTGACTTGGGTTACTGCTGCAGCTTGGATTTGATCCCTGGCCTGGGAACTTCCACATGCTGTGGGCGTGGTCAAAAAATTTAAAAAAAAATTAATAAAATAGTGGTGTGGAGTGTCCCCTTGAGAAGATGACATATCAGTAGAGACCTAAAGGAAATGAGGAAATAAGCTAAGAGAATATCAAGTGGAAAGGAGTGTTATAGATAGAGGGAATGGTTCAAAGACCCTGAAGTCTGAGCAGGCTTAGTGTGTATGGGGAATGACAAAGAAGCCAGTATGGCTGGAATAGAGTAAGTGAGGGAGAGGTTAATGATGAGGCCAGAGAGGTAATTGGGGAGGGGAATCACACTGCGCTCTTAGGCCATTGTGAGGACTTTAGCTTTTAAAGGAAACATTAGAAGGATTTAGGCAAAGAATGAATTAATATTTGAGCAAAGGATCACTCTGGCTGCTGTGTGAATACATTGTTGGCTTGGGGGACAAGAGTGGAAACTGGGAGAATAGCCAACTTTTATTTTTGGTAGTACGATAGATTGGGAGAACCCTGGGCTTTGGAACTATGTAACTCTGAACTTAAATTTCAGCTTAATGTTTGTCAGTTGGGTAATATTTGACATTTGGCAAATTATCTTACTCTTTGAGGATCAGGTGCCTTATTTATAAAATTAGTTTAACGTTATTAGGATTGTCATGAGAATCAAAGATACTTTGTAAAGTACCCAGCACCGTGTCTGGATAGTTTTAGGTATGCAAGCTGCCATAATTACTGAATATTCTTGCCTGCGTAGTCTTTCTGAAGTCTGTGTTTCTCTGTGCTAATACATAGAGGATACATAGCCAGCCAGGTAGGACTAATGGAAAGATGAAAGGCAGGAAATGGCGTGAGTGTCAAAGTGCTAAGAAATAAGTTAGAAGTAGATTATAGGAGAGTTAGGAAAGCTGATGGCATTAATTGTATAAACTTTGGGCCTAGATACAAGGTCTGGATACTGCCGGGAGTCATTTTTCTCTCCATAGATATTTCCTGGAAACATAATGGTAAGTAAGTGGGTGGGTAGAGGTAAGAGTTCTTAATAGAGATTTGCCTGAGAGTTGTCAGAGAAGGACTGAGACCCGGAATAGGTGTAACTTGGGTGACTCAGCAGAACTCAAAAGATCTGAACATCTCTAAGCAAAGCACTTCTTAAATTGAGTTGACTTTTTTTGTTGTATATATTTGTATTTGCTTACTTGAATGTTGTAACTTGTACCCCATTCTGTCTTCACTTGTATTAATGTGGCTTTTTGTGGTACCCAGGAGGATGAGATTAAGTATGTCGTAATTGACACCTAACTACTGAGGTGTTAACAATTGAGAACTAGCATCTTTTAGTAGAAATAACATGGATTATGGAGTCAGACTGACCTATGGAGAGATATACAAGTCCAAACAAAATGGGATTATAGTGCAGTTAGGTAGAAAGGACATAACACATGAATAACTGTAAGGCAAGGTCGAGAATACTAAGTGGCATAAAGTCCTGTGGGATGAGGAAATGTGAGTGGAGATGTAGAAGGAAGGGCATTAATGTAAAAATGGTAAGCAAAGTCACATAAGTAGAAGTTCTCGTAGTTCAGCGGGTTAAAAACCCAACACGGTGTCTTTGAGGATGCGGGTTCGGTCCCTGGCTTTGTGTTGGGGATCCAGCGTTGCCTTTGAGTTGGGGATCCAGAGTGCCACAAGTTGCAGCATGGGTTGCATGTGCAGCTTGGATCCAGCAGCTGCAGCTCTGATTTGGCCCCTGGCCTGGGGACTTCCATATGCCACAGGTGCAGCCCTAAAAAGCAACAAACAAACAAAATAGATGGGCTTTTTTTTTTTTTTTTAAGGAGCAAGCAAAGTGTCTGCCAGCAGCCATAGAGTTCTTTCTCCTGAGACCGTAAGTTAGTCTAGAGAAAGACTGATTGGCTTTATTTGTGTCTACCCCTGCTTTAGTCACTGTAACCAAGAGGATGGGTATCATTTATGTCAGAACAAGTAGTGGAAAACCCTGATAGTATCTATCAGAAACTTCTATCAATCACAGTAATGGAAAACACCATTAATAATGGGTTAACATGTAGAGTAGGGTTTTTTTTCCCTCACATAACAAGATTCTAGAGTGAGGCAGTGGCTCAGTGATGTAATGAGAACCCAAGTTTTTGTCTTTTGGCTCTATAGTCCTTGACTTGTAGCTTCCTGACTTAAAGGTTTCAAGATGGCTCTTTATCCATAGACATCTGTATTCACATCTGTGTTACAGGCAAGAAGGAGAAAGTATAAAGGGGCATGACCATGAATTGTGACTATTGCAGTCTAATAAAAAAAAAAACAAATAATTTGCCCTTTGCTTCAGAGGTGCTTTCCAGGTTATTTTCACACACTCATCAGTTCTCACCAAGTTTCCAGGTTTATGCCGCCTGGCATGGCAGCCCTCTTCTTGAGTTTGAACACTGTCAAAGCTTTTATTTCTTAAGGCAGAAGCAGTGCTGATCCTGCAGAAGGATCTAATCTGTGGGAAAAAAAGTGGCACTGATATGGGGAAAAGAGAATTGGAATCTATGCAGAATTGGGGAGGGGAGGAGGGAGAGTGGCTAGAAAGGAGAAAGGATAAAGAATTCATTGCTCTTGATAATGGGAGTAGGAAGCTAAGAGGAAGGAGGAGTTGGCGGCCTGGTATGGGAGTGATCAAGAGATGGATGCCCAAAGTGATATATCTAAAGTAGATTCTTCTTTGATAGGCTTGATCTGCAGAACTGTTTGATGTTTCTGTAAAGGCCACACCTTATTTATTTATTTACTGGTTTTTTTTTTTTTTTTTTGCTTTTTATGACCTAACCCACGGCACATGGAAATTCCCAGACTAGGGGTCGAATCAGAGCTACATATGCCGGCCTACAACACAGCCACAGCAATATGGAATCTGAGCCGCATCTGCAACCTACATCACGGCTCAAGGCAATGACAGATCCTTAACCCACTGAACGAGGCCAGAGATTGAACCTGTGTCCTCATGGATACTAGTCTGGTTCATTACCACTGAGCCATGACAGGAACTCCGGGCACCATCTTACTTGAATGCCTACTGACATAGAAATACATCATAACTCTTAGCCACTGGATAAACTCTTAAACCAAGTACCTCCACTTCAGATTTGTAATGTTACATTGCATATAACTCTCCCCTCTTGTATTAATAATGTAGCAGAACTGTGTGGTCCCGTCCTATCCCCCAACCCTGTTATCTGTTGCCTACAGATAATTTTTGTTCAATCTGTGAGACATTTTCTTTTATCAGCTCCACTGTGATGCATTAATAAGGCTGCTATATGATGTAGCATGTGAAATGGCAGTATGACTGCAATCCATGTCTGCTTGAGTCCTCAGTGTCTTCATTCTTCCCATTTTGTTCCTCTAAACCTTGACTTTATCTTTGTTTCAGTTACCCCTACTTACTGTGCCTTGATGCTAAAGAGCCAGGCCTCAGGTTTTCTTTTAACAGATTTTTTTCCCCTGCTAGACGTGCTTGTTCCTTTCTCGAAAAAGTGAAGTAGCTCTTATTAACACCTGAATTAATACCTAAAACATTATATGTTAAAGGAGTATAAATAGCTAAAAACCATTTTAGAGAAGTTCTCTCACTTCATGATCTAGTCTCATGTTTTAATTCAGGCATCTAGAGCATTTTAAGGAAGAAGAAAGTTCAAGGAATTAATATTAGATCAGTTATCTCCGTTATAACTGTCATAGAGCCACGGTCAGGGCTGTAATTATCTTAGAGGGTAAGTTTGATTGTTATCTCCATCTTACCCATGAGGAATCAGGTATCAGAGAGGCTTAGTGTTTATCCAGCATCACATAGTTAATAAGCAACAGAGCCAGGGCCCAAGTCTGCCTGACTCCAGAGCTAGCGTTTTTCATCATTGCTGTGTTATCTCTGCCTTCCCATATGTAGAGATAGGGGACACACACATCAGGGGAAAGTTTGAGGAGAGCATTGAAGCCTCAGTCGGTTTAAGGAAGGCAGAGTAGGAGTTCCCTTCGTGGCTCAGTGGTTAATGAATCCGACTAGGAACCATGAGGTTGCGGGTTCGATCCTTGGCCTTGCTCAGTGGGTTAAGGATCCGGCGTTGCCGTGAGCTGTGGTGAAGGTTGCAGACGCGGCTTGGATCCCGCGTTGCTGTGGCTGTGGCGAAGGCTGGCAGCTACAGCTCCTGTTAGACCCCTAGCCTGGGAACCTCCATATGCCGTGGTGTGGCTCCACATAAAAAGGCAAAAAGACAAAAAAAAAAAAAAAAAAATGAAGGCAGAGTACTAGAATCCTTCACCCCTGAATGCAAACATGAAATCCGATCTTACCAGAATTGACCTGGTCATTTTTTTAGTTACCTGGAAGAAACAGTTTGATGGATTTAAACTATTTCCTGGTGAACAGAGTTGATGTGACAATAAGTCCTCTCTTGAAAACATGTATGCAAAGTTAAAGGATCAGATGAACTATTAGAATTACTTCTGGTTATGGCTGTGGAGCTTGACCATTCACAAACTGACTTGTTACTAAGGAGTTTTCTAATGGCCTGATGTTAAGGAAGCACTTGGTGGCAAGTTAGATTTTTTCCATTAAGTAAAAGGATTTAATATGCCTAGTCTTTTTTTCTTTAAAATTTTTTTTATTATAGTTGATTTACAACTTTCTGTCAATTTCTGCTGTACAGTAAAGTGACCTAGATATACATATTTATATATTCTTTTTCTCACATTATCCTCCATCACGTTGCATCACAAGTGATTGGATATAGTTCCCTGTGCTGTCATTCTCATTGCTTATTCATTCTAAGTGTAATAGTTTGCATCTACTAATCCCAAACTCCCAGTCCATCCTACTCCCTCCCTCTACCCCATGGCAGTGACAAGTCTGCTCTCCATGTCTGTGAGTCTGTTTGTGTTCTATAGATAGGTTCATCTGTACCATATTTTGGATTCCACATATAAGGGATATCGTATGGTATTTGTCTTTCTCTTTCTGACTTACTTCACTTAGTATGAGAATCTCTAGTTGCATCCATGTTGCTGCAAATGGCATTATTTTGTTCTTTTTTATGGCTGGGTAGTATAAATACCACATCTTACTCCATTTATCTGTTGATGGACATTAGATTGTTTCCATGTTTTGGCTATTGAGAACAGTGCTGCAGTGAACATACAGTTGCATGTATCTTTTTTTTTTTCCTCTTTTTAGCGCTGCACCCGAAGAATAAGGAGGTTCCCAGGCTAGGGGTTGAATCAGAGCTCTAACCTCTGGTCCACGCCACAGCCACAGCAACACCAGATCTGAACTGCATCTGCAACATACACCACAGCTCACGGCAACGCCGGGTTCTTAACCCACTGAGCAAGGCCAGGGATTGAACATGTGTCCTCATGGGTGCTAGTCAGATTCGTTTCTGCTGGGCCATGACAGGAACTTCCAGGGTGCATATATCTTTTTCAGTGAAAGTTTTGTCCAGATATAAGCCCGAGAGTGGGATTACTGGATTATATGATAGTTCTATATTTAATTTTCTGAGGTATGCCTAGTCTTTATAAATCACACCTAATATAACTATTATTTATGAACAACTGCTATATATCAGGAATTGTGCTTTTTGTACATTGTTTTAATTCTCACTACAATCTTTTAAAAAAATTTTTATTGGAGTATAGTTGACCTACAATGTTGTGTTAGTTTCAGGTGTACAGCAAAGGGAATCAGTTATACATATAAGTGTATCCATTCTTTTTTCCCCATGTAGGTTATTACAGAATATCGAATAGATTTCCCTGTGCTATACGGTAGGTCCTAGTTACTTATGTTTTCTTTCTTTTTTTTTTGCTTTTTTAGGGCTGCACCCACGGCATATGGAGGTTCCCAGGCTAGAGGTCGAATCAGAGCTACAGCTGCCAGCCTACACCACAACCACAGCAATGCCAGATACAGGCTGCGCCTGTGACTTACACCACAGCTCACAGCAACGCCGGATTGTTAATGCACTGAGCAAGGCCAGGGATTGAACCCACAACCTCACGGTTCCTAGTCGGATTCATTAACCGCTGCACCACGATGGGAACTCCCTTATCTGTTTTCTATATTGTAGTATGTGTATGTTAATCCCATCCTCCTAATATATCCCTCCCCATCACAGTTTCCACTTGGGAACTATGAATTTGATTTCACAACAGTTTTGAGTTTGTTTCTATTTTATGAGTAAGTTCTTTTGTATTTTTTTATTAGTTTCCACATACAAATAATACTATATGATATTTGTTTTTCCTGTGACTTCACTTAGTGCGATAATCTCTAGGTCCATCCGTGTTGCTGCAGTTGGCATTATTTTGTTCTTTTTTATGACTAATGCTCCATTTTATGTATGTACCACATTTTCTGTACCATTCCTCTCTTGGTGGACATTTAGGTTGCTTCCGTGACTTGGATGTTGTATATAGTGCTTCAGTGAACATTGGGGTGTATGTATCTTTTCTAATTACGGTTTTCTCAGGATTGATACCCAGGAGTGGGATTGCTTGATCATATGGTAGTTCTATAGTTAGTTTTTTAAGGAACCTCCATACTGTTCACCATAGTGATTGCACCAATTTACATTGCTGTCAATGGTGTAGGAGGGTTTCCTTTTCTCTGCAGTCTCTCCATCATTTATTATTTGTAGACTTTTTGATGATGGCCATTCTGACTAGTGGAAGTGGTAACCTCACTGTAGTTTTGATTTGCATTTGTCTAATAATTAGTAATGTCAAGCATCTTTTCATGTTTTTTTGGCCATTTGTATGGCTTTTTTTGGAGAAATGTCTGTTTAGATATCTGACCATTTTTGGATTGAGTTTTTTGTTATTTTAATATAAAACTGCATGAGCTGTTTATATATTTTGGCATTTAATCCCTTGTTGGTCCCTTTGCAAATTTTTTCTCCCATTCTGTGGGTTGTCTTTTTGTTTTATTTATGGCTTCCTTTGCTGTGCAAAAGCTTTTAAGTTTATTTTATTTTATTTTTTTGTCATTTTAGGGCCACACCCACGGCATATGGTTCCCAGGCTAGAGGTCTAATTGGAGCTATAGCCCCTGGCCAATGCCACAGCAAGAGCAGCACAGGATCTGAGCCGCGTCTGCGACCTACACCACAGCTCATGGCAACGCCAGATCCTTAACCCACTGAGCAATGCCAGGAATCGAACCCGCAGTGGTTCCTAGTTGGATTCGTTAACCACTGAGCTACAATGGGAACGCCAAAAGCTTTTAAGTTTAATTAGATCTCACTTGTTTTTGTTTTTATTTTCGTTACTCTAGGAGGTGGATCCAAAAGGATATTACTGCAGTTTATGTCAGAGAGTGTCCTGCTTATGTTTTCCTCTAGGGGTTTCGTAGTATATAGCCTTACGTTTAGGTATTCGATCTGTTTTGAACTTGTTTTTGTGTATGGTGTTAGAGAATGTTCTAATTTCATTCTTTCACATGTAACTGTCCAGTTTCCCCAGCACCACTTACTGAAGAGACTGTCTTTTCTCCATTGTATATTCTTGTCTCCTTTGTCATAGATTAGTTTACCATAGGTGTGTGGGTTTATCTCTGGGATCCCTCTCCTGTTCCACTGATCTGTATTTCTCTTTTTGTGCCAGTACCATATCGTTTTGATTTCTGTGGCTTTGTAATATAGTCTTAAGTCACGGAGCCCGATTCCTCCAGTTCCATTTTTCTTTTTCAAGATTGCTCTGGCTATTCAGTGAGTTTTGTGTTGCCATATAAATTTTAAAGTTCTTTGTACTAGTTCTGTGAAGAATGCCGTTGGTAATCACAGTAGTCTTATGAAGCAGCTATTATTCCACTTTTATAGAAGTTTGCCAAGATCACATACCTAAAAAGTGGCAAGAGCTCAGATACACAACCAGCTTTAATTCAAAAACTTGTACTACAGAGACTCATCCATGAAATGTTTAGAATTTTTAAAAAAGGTTCAGAATACTGACTACAGTTTGATAGTCAAGATATTATTTTAAGAATTTATGATAACACTGGTTTTGTGTAAGAACAAAGTAATGATATGATTTTGAAAATAAAGGTTTCTTGGTGAGGGTGGGTGGAGACAGAGGATGGGATCAGGAAGAAGCACAGTTAACTAATCAGTTTTGCTAATAGTCTAGTTCCTAAGTTGAGTGATTCATTTGCAAATACACTCTTTTGTACACGTTATAAAATTTTTTCTTCTTTCATTTTTGCCCACCCTGCAGCATATGGAGTTCCTGGGCCAGTGACCAGATCTGAGCCATAGTTGTGACCTACACTGCAGCTGTGGCAACACAGGATCCTTAACCCACTATGCCAGGGCAGGTATTGAACCTGTGACCTAGTGCTCTAGAGACACCACCTATCCCATTGCGCCACAGTGGGAACTCCATATTATAAAATATTTTTAAAAGCTTGTATATTTCTATTATGCCACTGTCATCCATTTCAACTTTATAGGAAACTTGTTAAAGCAGTTTCTAGTAAAATTCAGAGATGTTTTGAGTTTTTTCTTCATATGAAACTCATTTAGTATTATCTTAATTTAGGCTCTGAAGATAATATTTAACCACTAGATTTGATTGTTATTAATAGTCTTTAGAGGTCTTTTGGGGTTTTTTTCCCTAGGTCCTTTTATCTGTGTCACCTGTCTTTCATACCAGTTTCTTCAAAAGACAGTGGCTAGGAGTTCCTGTTGTGGCTCACTTGTAACAAACCAAAGTAGTAGCCATGAGGACTCAGGTTCAATCCCTGGCCTCAGTCAGTGGGTTAAGGATCTGACATGAGCTGTGGTGTAGGTCTCAGACTCAGCTTGGATCTTTCGTTGCTGCGGCTGTGGCGTAGGCCGGCAGCTGCAGCTCCAATTTGATCCTCAGCCGGGGAACTTCCATGTGCCACAAGTGTGGCCCTAAAAAGCAAAAAAAAAAACCAGCAATACCCACTTTAACTTTGATTATTGTCTTGCAAAAAGACTTTGTGTATATGTGTGTGTTTATTTTACTTACAGGGACATTTCAAACAAAAATTGAGAGAATAGTAGTACTTTGAAACCCCCATGTGCCGCCCAGTTATCATCTCACGGTCGTTGTTTTTTCATCTGTATTCTATCCATAACATGTGCTCCCTAGATTATCTCAAATCAGATCCTAGATACCATTTCATTATTTTACTAGGTATCCCTGAAAGATAAGACCTCTCTTTAAAAAAAGAAAACTAAACGTAATACTGTTAAATCTAAAAAATTAGTGTCACATATCTGGACTGGAAATCTATTTGAGTCTCATAATTGGTTTTTACAGTTAGTTTGTTGGAATCAGGATCCAAAGTTCACACTCTGCAGAGTGTTCTTAATTCTAGTATCTCAGGCTCTCTTAATTTATAGGAGAGTCAAACCTAAAAGTGTTCCTTTTTAAGACTGGAGTGTTTATGATTTAAATGTGTAAGCTTAGTTTTGTTATTAACAGTAACTGTGTCACTGTTGTTTTTATTCCCGCCACAGCATGTTAATATAGTTCTATGGAGGGTAGGTCCTTAGAAAATGTACTATTTTAAAGCAAAAGTTGACAGACTTTTCTTAAAGGGACAGATAGTAAATATTTTAGACTTTGCAGCCATATGGTCTCTGTCACAGCTACTCAAGTCTGCTGCTACAGTACAAAAGCAGCCATAGACAATATGTAAGTGAATGAGATGGCTTTATTCTAGTAAAAGTTTATTTATAAAAACAGATGGCCAGCCCATAATTTGCCCATCCTGTTCTACAGCATTGGTTTTTCGGAATGTTTTCTATAGATCACTGGAGTTCTGTGAAGTTTTGGGAAGGGCAGGTTGGCCAGGACTAATACTGGTATAATAGTCTACCTTCACTACCCCATCTCATCCAGAGCTGTACTTTTATGTATTTTATTTATAGGGTTTCAAATGAGATTTTGCTTGAAAATAGGGTTCTTCTGTTTTTTAAAAAAATTTAGACATTGATGGATCTATAACATACTCCTAGTTTTTATAAAAACAGTGACTACTATTACTTTTGCTTTGTGCTAGGCACTGTGCACTTCTGTACTTATCCTTTTCTCATCTGATCTTTGTAGCAACTTTACAGACTAGATTATATCATCCCCAGGGAGAAGTAAGTAACGTTGTCAAAAATCACTAAAGCTGGTAAATTGAATTGTTTGACTTTTTATTATCCATATAGTTTTCCATATATCCTGAATACCAGTCATTTGTCAAATACATTATACAGATATTTTCTTCTAGTCTGTGACTTACGTATTCATTTTCTTATAGGTGTCTTGATGAGCAGAAGTTTTAAGATGGAGTCTAATTTATTAATGTTTTCTTTTGTGGTTATTGTTTTCTATTCAGGTTTATATGATCTTGAGTTGATTTTGTATATGATATGAGGTAAGGGTTGAGGTTTATAGCTTCCACATGGACATCCAGTTTTTCTAGCACTGTTTGTTGTGAAGACTCCCTTTCTCATTGGATTACCTTGTGCCTTTGTAGAAAATTAAATGACTCTGTAAGTGAGAGCTTGAGTTTGAGTTCTCTATTATAATTCATTGGTCTATTTGTTTATCCTTATGCCAATACCCCAAAAATCTTGATTACAGTAGCTTCATAGATAGTCTTGAAGTCAGGGAGCAAAAAGCTCTCTTTGTTCTTTTTAAAGATTGCTGTAAATAGTCTAATCTTTTGCATATCCATATAGATTTTAGAGCCAACTTGTAAGTGTATTGTTTAGTTTCCAGCTTTGTTTCTGGTAATATTCTTTTTCTTGGAGTGTATTTATCTGATAGGACAACTAGATGTAGTTCTAACCATTTCAACTCTTTTATACCTACTATTTATTTGTCTGGTATCTTTTTCCATACATTCACTTTTAACATGTTTGTGTTTTGTTCTGTTTTGTTTTTTTCTTTTTTGGGCCATACCCAAGGCATATAGAAGTACCCAGGCTAGGGACTGAATCGGAGCTGCAGCTGCTGGCCTACACCACAGCCATAGCCACAGCAATGAAGAATCTGAGCCACATCTGCAACTTAGACTGCAGCCCATGGCAGTGCCGATCCTTAACCCACTGGGGGAGGCCAGGGATCGAGACCGTTTCCTCATGAATATTAGTTTTGTTCATTATATTTGAGCCACAATGGGAACGTCCATGCGTTTTAAATCTTTTACTTATTTCTTAATCTTTGCCTTGCCATTGCATTGTTAGGATAAATGAATTAATAAGCAAATGCTGTTTTATAACTAGCATGAAATTAAAAAGGGACTTTCTTCCAAAAGTTAAATGCTGAGTTTGCTTTTCAAGGAGGATCAATCAGATGAAAAGCTTTTACCTCCATATCTAGCCCTTCTGATTTTCTTATTCTCTGAACATATTTGTTTTTGTGAATCATTTTAGTTCAACTTCTTCAGATTGGTATCTTCTGAATTATCAAATGCTACCTTATTTTTTTTTTTCAAATACTACCCCTCTGACATCCATTTAGTCTCAATCTGTATTTCTGAAATCCTGTTCATTGTGCACTGTTCTGTTCAAATATCATTAATTGGATTCAACACAATTTAATTAATTCCAAAACACTCAATCCAACAAACATGTATGGAGTGCCTCATCATCATTCTTGTATAATATTTTCACTGATTATAGAATTTTGGGTGGACAGGTTTTTTTACTTTTTAGCTGTTTAAAGTTTTTGTTCCACCATCTTTGTCCTCCATAGTCTCTGATGAGAAATCTACAGTCATTCAAATTATTGTACCCCTGTATACTGAAAACAGGTCACATTTTCCTCATTCTCTTTTTATATTTAAGTAATTTTGGAGTGGAACCTGGACATTGTGAATGTTATATTGTGGATGTTCTAGCATCTATTTTATTCCTCACAAAGTGTTATTTTTTGTTTCATCAGATAGTTAACTGAGTTCAAATTAAACCACACACTCTTGTTTGGGGAAGCAGTTCAAATCTCTTTTTGGGAGTTCCCATCGTGGCACAGCGGTTAATGAATCTGACTAGGAACCATGAGGTTGCGGGTTCGATCCCTGGCCTTGTTCAGTGGGTTAAGGATCTGGAGTTGCCGTGAGCTGCGGTGTAGGTTGCAGATGTGGCTCAGATCCTGCATTGCTGTGACTGAGGTATAGGCTGGCGGCTACAGCTCCGATTAGACCCTAGCCCGGGAACCTCCATATGCTGCAGGTGCAGCCCTAAAATGACAAAAGACAAAAGACAAAAAAAAAGTGAAATGAAAATCTACAGAATGGGAGAAAATATTTATAAATCATGTATTTCATAAGGGTCTAGAGTCCAGAATATATAAAGAGTTCTTACCACTCAACAAAAAAAAGAACCCAATTAAAACAAAAGACTTGCACAGACATTTTTCCAAGTAATATATACAAATGGCCAGCAAACACGTGAAAATACGATCAACGTAATTTGTCATTAAGGAAATACAAGTCAAAATCACAAGATAGTATTTCATCCCTATTAGAATAGCTGTTTTTTTTTTAAAACATTGAAAATAACAAGCATCGATAAAAATGTGGAGAAACTGAAGCCCCAGTGCATTGTTGGTAGGAATATAAAATGGAGTGGCCACTGTGAGGAAAAATTGGAATGAAAACCAGTGCATGTTACAATATGGATGAACCTTGAAAACGTATGTTAAGTGAAAGAAGTCAGTCACAAAAGCCCATATGTTGTATGATTGCATTTGTAAGACATGCTGGGAATAGGCAAATCCATAATGACAGAAAGCAGATTAGTGGTTGCCTATGGCTAGGAGTTTGGGGGGAAAAAGGAGAATGCCTGCTAATGGGAACTAGTTTCTAGTTAATGAAAATGTAATAAAATTGATAGTGGTGATACTTGCATAACCCTGTGAATTGTGCAGTATACCAAGAATACACTAAGGACCACAAATTATACTTTAATTTAGTGAATTATATGTTAACTTTTATCTCAATAAAACTGACTGTGGAAATATACTAGGGTCGCTAAGCAATACAGAAGGACCACTGAGGTTTATGTTCTTAAACATGAGCACAGCCTAAGTTGTGCTGCTTGGGTGAGGTAAGTGGAGAATTGGAGTTAACCAAAATTGGATTTTGCCGGGGAATACAGTAGAAATTAGAAATAAATTGAGAAAATATTCAAGAGAATGGTTAGTATGATAACTGTGAGACCTAAGTTAGGTAAGAAGGAAAGAGAGGACGTGACAGGGTGATGGACAGTGAAAAAGTGGTAGCTTGGAACTAAGACATCCTAGTGGGGCTGAAGGATTATTGGAGTGAGGGTATTAGAGGGAGTGAGTTGGAAAATATAGGTGGTAATGATCTTGGAAGTGGCATGATTATTATTGTTTTTTTGTTTGTTTTTTTAGGGCGGTACCTGCGGCATATGGAGTTTCCCAGGCTAGGGGTTGAATCAGAGCTACAGCTGCCAGCCTACACCATGGTCATAGCTACGCAGGGTCTGCAGCTCACAGCATTGCCGTATCCTCAACCCACTGAGCGAGGCCTGGGATCGAAACCGAGTCCTCATGGATACTGGTCAGATTTGTTACTGCTGAGCCATGACAGGAACTCCAGAAGTGGCATGATTATTATCGATAGCCTCAGTCAGAGTTCCTCATTGGAACCACAGAACACGGAAAGTGAATTGACTGTTTTCCTTCTCCCAAGGATGGTCCATAACCAGAACTATCCTAGATGCAGAAGGCAGAGGTTAATGTATTATTACATGCAGTGGGTGCCTGAGGGCAGTAGGCTTACTTCTCAGAAACCCCCTTGAGAAAGGCTGAGATGATATGATCCATGGTAGTTGATCCAAAAGGTCAAAGAAGTAAGAGGACCGATAATGAATCATAGCTTAGGTTGAACTACAAAAAATGCAACTTTCATATACTTCATCTAACATATAGGTAGTAAAATCACCAAGAATGATGACAAGAGTGATGAAAAGAAAATAAAGGTTGTACAGCAAAAGACACCATAAACTAAACAAAAAGAGGGAGTTCCTATCATGGCACAGCAGAAACAATCCGACTAGGAACCCTGAGGTTGCGGGTTCGATCCCTGGCCTCGCTCAGCGGGTCAAGGATCTGGCGTTGCTGTGGCTGTGGTGTAGGCCAGCAGCTATAGCTCTGATTAGACCCCTGGCCTGGGAACCTCCATATGCCGCAGGTGCAGCCTTAAAAAGACAAACAAAACAATAAGGCAACCCACAGAATGGGAGAAAATATTTGCGAATGAAGCAACTGACAAGGAATTAATCTCCAAAATATACAAACAGCTACTGCAGCTTAGTATAAAAAAAAAATCAAAAAATGGGCAGAAGATTTAAATAGGCATTTCTCCAAAGAAGACAGACAGATGGCCAAAAAACACATGAAAAGATGCTCAATATCACTAATTGTTAGAGAAACGTAAATCAGAATGCCTTTGAGGTGTCACCTCATACCAGCCAGAATGGCCATCATCAAAAAGTCTACTGGAGAGAGTGTGGAGAAAAGGGAACCCTTTTACACTGTTGGTGGGAATATAATCTGGTGCAGATGCTATGGAAAACAGTATGGAGATTCCTCCAAAAAAAAAAAAAAAAGAACTACTGTGTGATCCAGCAATCCCACTCTTGGGCATCTATCTGGAGAAAACCATGACTCAAAAAGATACATGCACCCCAGTGTTTACTGCAACACTATTTAATAATAGTCAAGACATGGAAACAACCTAAATGTTCAGTGACAGAGGAGTGGATTAAAGAAGATGTGGTACACAATTGTGTTGGAATACTACTCAGCCATAAAAAAAGAATGAAATAAGGGCATTTGCAGCATCATGGATGGACCTAGAGATTATCATACTAAGTGACGTTAGACAGTGCAAGACAAACATCACTTATATGTGGAATCTTAAAAAAAAGATACAAATGAACTTATTTGCAGAACAGAAACAGACTCTTACACTTTGAAAAATCTAAGGTTACCCAAGGGGACGGGAGGGAGGGAGGGATGGACTGGGGGTTTGGGATTGGCATATGCACACTGAGGTATATAGAATGGTTGACCAACGGGACCTGCTGTACAGCATAAGGAGTTCTACCCAATATTCTCTGATAATCTATGTGGGAAAAGAATTTGGAAGAGAATGGGTGTGCATATGTAACGGCATCACTTTATTATACAGCAGAAATTCTCACAACCTTGTAAATCAACTATACATCAATAAAACTTAAAAAAAATAGTAAGGGTATGTTAAAAATTTTCAGTGAATGGCAGGAAGGAGGGTGGGGTGAGTGACCAGGAGGATAGTAGATGACTCCTTCAGGGTGAAGCAGTAGGGGTAGCAGGATGGTTTGTGCTTCACACTAGATTTTTCCAGTTCTCTGGAAGTGATTGTGATGAGTAAGAAGATCTTTACCCCACCTCCGGTTCAGTGGTACTGTGTTGTAAGGAAGAAGAAACAGTTAATGCTTGAGAAGATACACAGAGAAGCAGTACACTCAGAGGACAGCCATCTTTCAATTAGAGCAAGAAGATGAAAAGAACTTTCACAGAGGAGGTAGAGAATGTCGAGGATTTTTTTTATCACTGACTCAAATTCCAGAGGGCAGAGTCATTTTGAGACAGGAATGGGAGACTGAGTCATATTAGAAAAGTGCCCCCAAATGAGTGATTAGAGTCATGAGGGGATGAGAATCTAGGTGATGAGAGATGCTGTGGGAAATCTGAATTCATTGGGGTGTCCAAGGTAAGCAGATTTAAGGCAAGATAGGATTAGTCCTGGTTATCTCTTCAAGGAGCAGTGTTAGCCAGTGGAACTGTCTGCAATGACAAAAATGTTCTATACCCACAGGATCAGAGATGATGGCAGCTAGTCAAACGTGGCTGCTCAGCACTTGAAATGTAAGAAGTGCTGCATTTACCAAGTATGGAAAAAATAAAAATCTTTTTTTAAAAAAAGAAGTGCTCGGAGTTCCCATCGTGGCACAATGGAAATGAATCCGACTAGGAACTGTGAGGTTGTGAGTTCGATCCCTGGCCTCGCTCAGAGGGTTAAGGATCCAGTGTTGCCATGAGCTGTGGTGTAGTTTGCAGATGCGGCTCATATCTGGCATGGCTGTGGCGTAGGCCGGCTGCTGTAGTTCAGATTGAACCCCTAGCCTGGGAACCTCCATATGCCGAGGGTGCAGCCTTAAAAAAACGACAAAAAAAAAAGTGCTGCATTTTAAATATATTTAATTATAATTAAGATTTAAGTTTAAGTAGCCATGTCTCAGAATGGGAAATAATGTTTAGTTCTATTTAGTCTTTTCGTTTGTCCCTAGTCTCTTAGGGAAGGCTGGCAGCGTTGAGGCAGGCTACATGCTGGTGGAGTAATCCTTTCCTTTTTCGTCTTAAATCCCAATCCAGGAAGTTCTAGGCTAGAAGATGGGTGGTCTTATCAGGAACATAAACCACTCTGTAGCCTCTCATTAGTTTTTGTTGAGGTCATTTTGAGGTTGATGGAGACAAACTGCGACTAATCCTTGTCATTCTGCCAGGTCTTTCTTAGTTGTATATTTACTTCTTACTCAAGGAGCCATTCATTGTCTTCACTGTTTACAGTTCAAGGGCATATGTTTTTATTTTGATTGCTTTGGGTTTTGGGGGAAAAATGTGCTGATGTTTATATAGTATTGCTAATTGTTCTATAATGCTTTCATTATTTACTTGTCCATTCTGTTTATACAAGTTAGTATGGGAATTTAAGACTAAGGCCTAACCCACAGGCTGGTAGGTGCTGGTTCTAAGGGTGGGCTTAAATCTTTGGATGAGGCTAAGAAATAAATATGCAAGGCTGATAATGAGATTATATAATAATAAACAACTAATGCTTTCTGTGAGCTGAACACTCTTATACCTTATTTGGATTATCTGATGTGATCTTTAACCAAAACCCAGGAAGTTTGATGCTATTATCACCTCATTTTGTGGGTAAGTCATCTGATACTCAGAGAGCTTAAGTAACTTGCTTAAGGTAACACAGCTAGTAAAGTCCCAATTTAGAGACCATTTTGTCCAACTCTAAAGTTGGTGCACATTATTCTGCTGTGTGCCACTGCTTCCTTTTACCCTAACAGTGCCAAGCCAAACTCTAAGTAGTTCCTTAGGGCATTTTCCACCTAATGGTATATGAAGGCCTGAGTTAATGATCGTAGATTTATAGGTGACTCGCACAACTCTGAATGGTATATATACCTCCTTTTTGTTTTACTTACCTTACCCTAGTAGTTGTTCTCAGACTCCCTTGTTCCCTTTTGAAATCTTTTGCTGTTGTCATCAGCAGGTAAATTTTTGTATTTAAGTTTCATACTGAATTCTCTGCCTGCAGCTAGTTGAAATGGCTCTCTCAACATTCATAAAACAGAGTAGGAGGCTTCTTTAGAGCAACTTAGACCTTTCTGCTCTTTTGTAGAGGCAGTAGTTTTCAAAGGAGAAATGTAGCTGCAAAGCCCAGTCCAGTCTGCTCTGATCACATTTAATAGTAGAATTAGCATGTAGTTCTCAGTCACCTTCCAGGTCTCTTTTTTACCTGCCTATTTTTACCACGTAGCACTTTTTCTTTTCCTATCCTTTGCCCTCTTTTTTAACTTTTTTTTTCATGTATGTCTTTAAAGTCAGGCTCATTGTATTCCTGGTGCCCTGTTTCTTTGTTGTTGTTGTTTTAGCTTTGTGATCTTGATCAATTTATTTCATATTTCATCATCTATAAAATACGGGTAGTGATATACCTTGCAGGATCATTGTAAGGATTAGAGATTATTTTTATTAAGTCCCTGGTACAGAGATGGTTCTCATAAACAAGAGCCCTTTTTTTTCCCTTAAATCCATTTCTGTGATTTAATTTGGCAAGTATTTATTAGCTTCTAAATTGTGCTAGATCCCCAGCTTGGGATGGTGAAGAGATCAAAACAAAACTAAACCCAGAATTTGTGAATTCAGAAAGTTACGCGATACAGGAAAGAGACTGACATAAACAACAGAAATGTTCCAAGTGTAATAGAAATATATATAAAGTGCTAGAAACAATTAATTCCTTTTTTAAAGCCCTGTCTGTGGAGTGGTTTCCAAGTATTTGTTGGAAAAATACTTGGTAGTCAAAATACTTTGTATTTGGGACAAATACAAAGGGTAAAAAACAACGCTTAAAGTTTTCTGTAATCCTAGGTACCAACCTTTTAAGACCTGATATCAGCAAGGCACTTGATAAAATCATTCATGAAGTGGTTGTACATAAGATGAAGAAATGTGGGCTGGCTGATAGAACAGGAGGAGGTGGATTTTGAAGGTGGTTATACAACCATGTCCAGCGTGTTTTTCTCCTGCAGTACTGGGTTGGAAGGAACTTTAGAAACAGATCATCTACTCTCTTGCGCCTAAGACCTCACTGTAACTGGTCTCTTTTTCTCCCTTTGACATTTTTTTTTTATACCCATGACTCATTTATTTTGTAACTGGAAGTTTTTACTGCTCTGTCTCCCTCATCAATTTCTCTCCTTCCCCACTCCTTTCTCTCTGGCAACCACCTGTTCTCTGTATCTACACTGTTTCTGTTTTGTTGTTTTGTTTTTAGATTGCACGTATAAGTGAAGTTATACAGTCTTTCTCTGACTTATTTTACTTAGCATAATACCCTCTAGGTCAATTCATGTTGTCACAAATAGCAACATGGTGGAAAAATGGCTTTTTTATTTTTATTTTTTTATTAATGGCTGAATAATGTTCTAAAGCCTATCTGTAGATATAGATAGATATCTGTTGATGTTTATCTGTTGGTGGACAGTTAAGTTGCTTCCATATCTTGGCTATTGTAAATAATGCAGTGAACATAGAGATGCATGTATCTTTTCTAATTACTGTTTTTGTTTTCTTTAGGCAAATAAAAGCTCTGGATTTTTTTTTTAGCCCTTTTGATTTTTAATTCAACAGTACAAAAAACTATATAGGGAAAAATAAGCTTTCCTCCTACTACAGTTTCCGGGTGTCCGTCGTCCTCCTCAAAGATAAAACGCTATTAATAGTTGCTTCTGTGTATGATCTTTTTCTTTTCTTTTCTTTCTTTCTTTCTTTTTTTTTTTTTTTTTGCTTTTTGTCATTTTATGGTCGCACCGGTGGTATGTGGAGGTTCCCAGGCTAGGGAGCTAACAGAAGCTGTAGCCGCCGGCCTACGCCACAGCCACAGCCACGCGGGATCCGATCCACGTCTGCGACCTACACCATAGCTCACGGCAATGCTGGATCGTTTACCCACTGAGCAAGGCCAGGGATCAAACCCACAACCTCATGGTTCCTAGTCGGATTTGTTAACCACTGAGCCACGATGGGAACTCCCTGATCATGTTTTATTATACATACCTCTTTACGGTTATATTATTATATTATAGTTATTGAGTGTATGTGCTATCTCTTTTAGAAAATTATAAGCTCCTTCAAAGCAAGGACCATGTCCCATAATTTCCTATATCTCCTCAAATTATTCACACATTGAAGAGTCTCAATAAATATTTGCTTGATTAAGTATTTAAAGGGAAATTGGACTGGGAAAAAGACATGGTTCTCTGGTAACCTGCCACAGTTTTCTGGGTCCTTGGCTGTATCATTTGCAATCATTTTTCCACCATGATTTGGATGAAGACATTGTAGAAAGCATGCTTGTCACATATGCAGATGACATGAAGCTGGAAGAGAGAGCTAATAACATCAGATGACAGAATCAAGACTGCAGATGATCTCAACAGACTAGAATGTTCAACTGAAAAGAGCAGGGATAAATATGAAGTCCTGTTAAAGGAGGAAAACACCCATTAACTTAGTTATCCAAGTATAGAATTAGGAAACATATCTTGATAGCATTTTTGAAGATGACTTAGGAGGGTAGGGGATAGATCTTAATTGCCTTTAAGCTCAATTTAAGCCAGTAGTGTACCAGGATTGTCAAAGTAAACACAGCCTTCGCTGAATTAGTGGAATATGAGTCCAGGTAGGGTAGCTTGTGGTTCTTGTGTTCTCTTTATTGGTCAGACTGCTTGTTGTTGGGATGTTGATTTGTTTGGTGGCACCACACATATAAAGAAACTGAATAATCGGGGTATATATAGATGAGATTAACTAGGAAGGTAGAAAATGGGTATAGGAGTCAGATCTAGATTCTGTCCTGGGTTCTTTTTACCAGTTGTGATATCTTGGCAAAGTCAGTTCCTTTGAGTTTGTTTTCATTCCTTTAAAATAGGGCAGAATAATGATACCAGTCTCTGGAGGATTAATAAAAGGATTAGAACTACCCTAAGCCCTCAAATGCTTCTACAATCCAAGTTTTATTAGAAATTGGCTTAATGACTAGATGTAGTAACTGTTTTGAAAATGGCTACATTTTAGTGGGTCGGACAACTGAGTAAAACCAAGATTATAATACTGCTTAAGTGTTCAAAGAGCTGACTTGTGGAAAAGAGTGTAAACTTACTCATACGATTCCCAGTAAATACAGATTGAGCCATTTTGTTGGGTAGCAGTAGGATGGATTTCTCTAGGAGGAAGTTAATTCTCCTCAGTGACTGGATATAGTCAAGTTGAAACTGTGTAATCACTTATCAGGGATGCTTATAGAAGCATTTTTGTGAGTAGAAGGTTGGACTTGAAGAACAGGCAAAGTATGGCCAGCCAGGGGCCAAATTTAGCCAGGCATCTGTTACTGTAAATAAAGTTTTATTATTCATAATGTCTATGGCTACCTTTCTGCTACAATGCAGACCGTATTGCCTGCCAAGCCTAAAATATTTACTTGCCTGTTCCTTTACGGAAAAATTTTGCTGACCCCTGGTCTGGATAAATGCTTCACAACCTAAATTATTTTATGAATTGATAATTATCCTAAATTCTATGTCATGGGGATTTCAAGTGTCAAGAGGAATGAAGGCAAGATTTGAAGTGAGATGGTCACAGGTTTTTTTTGTTTTTTGTTTTTTGTTTTTTTTGGTTAACTGCAAGGAATGAAAACTGGAAAACAGTTGGTTAATTAACTTCCATCATCCTTTAAGAGAGCATGATTTTATAAACAGACATCTGTTGGTGTGAGAAAAGTATTTGTATGCCACTTGGGCTAAAGATTTCCATACCCACTAGAATTAGAAGATAGTACTAGTAGTGGAAAAGACTGGTTGTGTTAACTGTTCTGAGCTTTGGTTCCTCCCTTGTTAAATGGAACACTTTCCAAAGTTTTGTAAAGACAAGATTGAAGCAAATATGGGCACTCAGATGTAGCCATCATTGTTGTATTTCATAATGCACCTTATTGGAGCATGTGTCACACCAGAAGGAATTTTTGTTGGGAAAGTATAAATCCTCCCCCCAAGTGGCTGCAAATTGGGGTAGTACACAAAACCTTTTTTTTTTTTTTGGTCTTTTAAGGGCCACACTCTTGGCATATGTAAGTTCTCAGGCTAGCGGTCGAATCGGAACTGTAGCTGCCAGCCTGTGCCACTGCCACAGCCACAGCAACTTGGGATCTGAGCCCTGTCTTCGACCTACACCACAGCTCATGGCAATGCCTGGTCCTTTAACCCACTGAGCAAGGCCAGGTATTGAACCCCCTTCCTCATGAATACCAATCAGATTTGTTACCGCTGAACCACAACAGGAACTCCACAAAAATCCTTTTTTGGTGTGGACTGAATCTTTGTGATTTTTTATTTTTTATTTTTTTTTTGCATTTTGGGGCTGCACCAGTGGCTTATGGAGATTCCCAGGCTAGGGGTCTAATCGGAGCTACAGCTGCTGGCCTACACCACAGCAACGCGGGATCCTTAACCCACTAAGCGAGGCCAGGGATTGAACCCGAAATCTCATGGTTCCTAGTCAGATTCATTTCCGCTGCGCCATGACGGGAACTCCCAGGACTGAATCTTTAGATCTCATGGCAAAGAGGGGGAAAATAGGTCTCATTGGCAAATATGGGAATATATTGTGGTTGGCAGTTTCAGTCCGTATTTTACAAGTAATACTCTCTATACTAGAAAAGCAGAGGCTTTTTCCAGACAGTGCACTTCTTCCAGTGGAATAGGATTTTAAACTTTTCTTTTTCCTTTACATTTTGTCTTTTGTATTTAGAGTCTACTACCAACTAACAGTTTTTCTTTTTTTGTTTTATTTTTCTTTTTTTATTGAAAGTGTTGACTCGGAGACAAAAAGAGGCCAAGAGCAAGAGTGACAATGGGATAGCTGCCCAGACTTCCCTAGACATTGACAAGTAAGTATAGGTATGCTGTGTTTACAGAGCTCTTGCTTAACATACCATTGCTTAGACCAAATAAGAGACCAGTTTATCTCTTACCCTGGGTTTCTTTGGCCTGGCAATCACTTCATTGGTTTAAGGCCTGAATTTCTTTTTCGTATTCTCAGTGTAGGTGGCCTCTGTATCCCTTTTTGTTACCCTGAGTAGATCCTACCACCCACTCCATTTCCACATTACTCTTAGCTTTCTGTTTTCTTTGAAATTGCATGTTGGTGCTTTGGGGAAGCAGCGAATTATTTTGCAATGTGTTTAAAGGTTGAGTTGCAAGAAGTTGGGCAATATTGAAGATTTCCTTGGGTTGTGGGTTTCATCTTGACTAAGAAGCAGTTTTCAAGGGAAGGCAGAGGGATCAGGAGTAAGTGCTGCCTCTTGAAAGTAAAAATATCACCAACAATACGTTGGAGCAGTTAGACATTAGACAGAAATGTACAGATCTTATCTTAGACCCTAAATTTCATGCTGCCTTCTCTAATCCAGTTGAACAGAACTGATCTACTTGCTTCTTTTCGAATCCTGTCATGCAGACATTCTTCTAGGACTATGTTCATCAGTCTATTGCAGTAATTTTTTTTTCTTTCATTTTTGACGTTCTGTCTTCCTAACTAGACTGTGAGCTATTTGAAGGCAGATACTTGCCTTTTTTTCCTTTTTAGGGCTGCACCCTCAGCATGTGGAGGTTCCCAGGCTAGGGGTCTAATCGGAGCTACAGCTGCCAGCCTACGCCACAGCCACAGCCACAGCAACGCCAGATCAGAGCCACTTCTGCAACCTACGCCACAGCTTAGGGCAATGCTGGATCCTTAACCCACTGAGCGAGACCAGGGATCGAACTGCAACCTCATGGTTCCTAGTCAGATTCGTTTCCAGCGTGCCACGATGGGAACCACTTTTTCTTTTTCTTTTTTTTTTTTGCTTTCAGTCATGTTTATATCCCCAGCATCAAATGTGTGAGAGACAGCAATAACCATAATACGTCTTTGTTGAGTACCTGATATCAACATCATGTTAAATGTGCTGGGTGCTTTGTTTACTTTGTAACGATCATAATAGCTGGTTAAGGTGGTTATTCTTTCTTTTTAAAAAATGAGTATAGTAGTTCCTGTTGTGGCTCAGTGAGTTAAGAACCCAGCTAGTACCCATGAGGATTCGGGTTCAATCCCCGGCCTTGCTCAGTGGGTTAAGGATCTAGCATTGTCACAAGCTGCGGTACAGGTCACAGATGTGGCTTGGATCTGGTGGTGTTGTGGCTGTGGCCTAGACCTGCAGCTGCAGCTTTGATTCAACCCCTAGCTTGGAAACTTCCATATGCCCCAGGAGTGGCTGCAAAAAGAAAAAAAAAAAATACAGCAACTGAAGAGAAATTATAACTGGTTAATATCATGTGGCCAGAACTGGCAAAGTCTGCCTGACTCAAAAATTTATACTTCCTTTACAGTGCCGCTGTCTCTCGTGTAGTAGGGATTTAATAAATGCTTTTTACATTAATTGATAAACCATGAAAGGTACACTGGTCTAGCTTTTCTCATAAGTCAGAATTTTGCTTGTATTCTCTCTAATGATTGATTACTTGAGAGATTTATTTCTCCTATTTCTAAAGACCTCAGAGAAAATTTTCCTTAGAGGCAAGGAAAATTTAAATCTTAAATCTGGGTACTGCTATTCAGTCATTACAGCAAGAAATCTAAGTCTTTCTTGCTGTAGTGACTGAATAGCAGTACCCAGAAAGAGCAGTCTAAAATATAAAATAGCAAGTTTGAAAAGTTTTCTGTAGCTTCTTAAAGCCAAAATGATCTTAGGAGTCAGGCAAACCTGACTTCTGACAATTATTAGCTATAGGACCTTCCTAATAGGGCCAAGGAGTTAATTGAGAAATTGTGTTTAAAGAGCCTTGCATCAGATCTCACCACAGAGAAAATATTTCGCAAACGTTCATTTTCTTCCAGTGTTTCCAACAATTCCATTTTTACTGATGCCCAATAAACCTTACCTCAAGGACACAATTTCCTTTTTTTCCACAAACTCTACTGTTATACAAAGGTAAAAATAACTATATATATGAGGTTATGCAAAAGCCTCTGGCAGGACCACATGGTTTCTGGTAATTCCTAACTTGATATTGCAGGTTATAGAATTAAGGAAGTCAGCATATAGACCGACTTGATTTACTAATCAGACAAGTTCATCCACCCTGGTAAAAATTTCACTTTGATTTAATGTTCTTCATGTTCCCTTTTCTGTGTAAATTTTAACTTCCCTTTGAAAAACAATTACACATAATTTGAGAAGAGTTTGGCAGAATATTTTATGTCTGAAGAGGAATTAGCAGTGTTTGAGATAGTTAGAAGAGCTGATTTCATTATCATCCGATTGCTACAACAGCAGGGTACAGAGAAACAGCCAGGGAAAACCTACTGATCACTCAGTCCTTTTGATTGGCATTGGGTTAGTTTTATTGGCGATCCTGCTGAGCGGATCTTCTTTGGTTGACATGTCTCCTCCACGGAATAACTTTAAGATGTAAAAACACAATTTGAGATATTTAGGAGCCCAGAGGCAAAAGTAAATCTTAAAACTGCTTTTTCTCCCTTTCCTTTCCTCTGATTGCCTAGGAATGAGAAGTGTTATCTCTGTAAAACCTTCATCCCATTCAGAGAGTACCAATGTCATGTAGAGTCCTGTCTCCAGCTTGCCAGAGTTGACCAAGGAGATGGGCCTGAAGAGAGTGGGAGACTGTGCTCAGCTGTGGAGGGGAAGCGTCCACAGCAGCTGAAGAACCCGAAGGTAATGCATGGAGTATTTTAGGGAAGGTTACCAGGTTAACCCTCCTCAGTTCTGGACTTTTATCTGCTCTTCCTTCCTTCTCATTTTTCTTCTGTGTATCTTGAAACAAAATTTGTGCTTTTTAAAATTACTTTTTCTTTTAATTAAAAAGTAGTATATACTTGTAGAAAATATGGTCAGTTCAAAGAAAGTACGAAGGATCAAGGGAAGTCATCACCCATAATTTAGCTACTCAGAGATCACATCTTTTAGTATCTTAGCCTATTTTTTTCAGTCTTTATACCATACTATATATGTATTTATACGTGTGTGTGTGTGTGTGTGTGTGTGTGTTTATACACTTAACATTGTAGCATAAATACCTTCCTGGTTATTTTTTTTTTTTTTTGTCTTTTACCTTATCTAGGGCCGCACCCAATGCATATGGAGGTTCCCAGGCTAGGGGCCTAACAGGAGCTGTAGCCGCCAACCTTCGCCACAGCCACAGCAAAGCAGGATCCGAGCCACGTCTGCAACCTATACCACAGCTCACGGCAATGCCGGATCCTTAACCCACTGAGCAAGGCCAGGGATCGAACCCGCAACCTCATGGTTCCTAGTCGGATTCATTAACCACTGAGCCATGATGGGAACTCCCTGGGTATATTTTTAAACTGTTTTTTTAAATTACTCTTAATTGGAGTTCCCGTCGTGGCTCAGTGGTTAACGAATCTGACTAGGAACCATGAGGTTGCGGGTTTGATCCCTGGCCTTTCTCAGTGGGTTAAGGATCCGGCGTTGCCGTGAGCTGTGGTGTAGGTTGCAGACGCGGCTCGGATCCCGTGTTGCTGTGGCTGTGGGGAAGGCCGGCAGCTACAGCTCCTGTTAGACCCCTAGCCTGGGAACCTCCATATGCCGCGGGTGTGGCTCTAGAAAAGGCAAAAAGACTAAAAAAAAAAAAAAAACTAAATTACTCTTAATGTTTCTATCAGTCAGTTAACCATTTGCATATAATTGGACATTCAGATTCTTACCAGTTTTTCTCTATTATAAGGCTGTGTTTGAAACATTAATCAGTCTCTGTACCACTGATTTTTAGAATAGATTTCCTGAAGTGGAGCTCTTAGGGCAGTGGATATAAACATTTTTATATTTCTTGAGACATACTGCCAAATTACTTTCCAGAAAGGATACCCAATCATACCCTTACTTCCAGGAACATACACGATCAATTCTGTTAAATACCTCCTGTGCTTAGCCTTAGGAAGCTGTGGAATACAGTCTTGGTCGCTGGGAGGATGGATGTGCTTTCTGGGTTTTGTGATTAGAGATCAGGAAGAGGAAGTCCTGACTTAGAAATCAAAGATAAAGCAGAAGCTTTATATTCTAGGTTTACTGACATAGCAGTCACTGCATATGAAGCCATTATCTGTCAAAGGGACCCCTGTATAAATGGGGTGGTTTTGAAATGGTAATTTGGAGTTGGGATTTATAAATATGTGCTAATACTATGGAGCCAGTTTATTCTCTAGCATCGGTGCCTCTAGAAGCTACCTTGAAACTGTTACCTACTATTTAAAATCTGTCCAAATCCATTGTAGGTCTAAAGCTACTGTTCTCTAATATTATCTTGGTAGAATAATTTGCCTTGACTCTGGTATCCATTCTTGGCTATATTCCTGGCATAAAGATGTATTCTTTTCACTGTGGTTTTCTTTTTTACTGTATACCCTCATTTATTAGAAAGCAAAAGACTTTCCTACAGCTGTACCCTCACTCCTCTTTTCTCTTGGAGACAGGTGTGATCTGGGCTAAAGAAGTTGTATTTTAGACTCTCTATGTAACCCTTTCATCTATTTTTCTCTTTTACAGGAAAAAGACCGGAGTGAAGGCCGACTCATCAGTCTTTTGGAACAGTCTGAATATAAGACCACAGGTGAGGACCTCAGGACCAGTTTTCTGGGCTTCTGCCTAAGGCCTTCCAATGAAAATAGCCACTACCAACTACCAGCTCTTCTAACTTTTTGCTAAAGTTATATGGGTTGTACATTTGACCCAATCACCCAACCTTTGAGACTTGGTCTAGGTCATCTCTCCCTAAGGAAGATGGGGAAATACCCTGTCTTTTTTTAAAAATTAATTAATTTTTTTCTTTCTTTTTTGGCTGCCCAGTGGCATATAGAGTTCTTCCCAGGCCAGGGATCAGATTCGAGTCAGCAGTTGTGACCTCTAGCAGTGCTGTATCATTTAACCCACTGTGCCAGGCCGTATATTCAGCTTGTGTCCTTGCACTGCAAAGACGCTGCTGGTCCCATTGTGCCATAGTGGGAACTCTGAAAAACCCTGTCTTGTTTATGTGTTTTGTTTCAGGCTTTATAAAGCTTGAACTTTCAACTGCCTGTTGAACTGGGGATAAAACATTTCCAAATCACAGGGGAATGGCACAAGCCCCAAGTACCTTCTAAAGGACTAGGCATTAAAGGGAGTTCCTGTCTTGGCTCAGTGGTTAACGAATCCGACTAGGAACCATGAGGTTGCGGGTTCGATCCCTGGCCTTGCTCAGTGGGTTAAGGATCCGGCGTTGCCGTGAGCTGTGGTGTAGGTTGCAGATGCGACTCAGATCTCTCATTGCTGTGGCTTGTGGCATAAGCTGGAGGCTACAGCTCCGATAAGACCCCTAGCCTGGGAACCTCCATATGCCACAAATGAGGCCCTAGAAAAGGCAAAAAGACAAAAAAAAAAAAAAAAGCATTAAAAACCAGGCATTACTGGAGTTCCCGTTGTGGCTCAGTGGGTTAACAACCCAGCTATTATCCATGAGGATGTGGGTTTGAACCCTGGCCTTGCTCAGTGGGTTAGCAATCCAGCACTTGCTGCAATTAGACTCCTAGCCTGGGAACTTCCATATGCCACAGGCATGGCCCTAAAAAAAAAAAAAAGACCAGACATTACTGTCTTATGTGTTGTGCATCATTCATGTTACTTTTAGCTTAGTGCCTCAACCTAAGCTCCTGAGGGATTATAGAAAGTAACTCTGTTTCTGTGCCTAATATTTAAGGAGGAGTGGAGTGGAGTGGATTAAGAGCATTGCATAGAGTTAGCAATGCCAACTTCATAAATTACAAGAGTCATATCTAATAAAGCTCCACACGTATTCCCTGACATAAGTAGGCTCTCTGTAAATGTTAGCTGCTATTATTACCGCTGTTACTGTTAATTGTTTCCATTTTTAAAATTTATTAGATGTAGACAGAAGAGGAATTTTTGCTTAGGTCTGGTGAGATTTGCTTACCATCTAGTTCTTTTGCTTTTTTTTTTTCTTCTTTTTAGGGCTGCACTAGCGGCATATGGAAGTTCCCAGGCTAGGGGTCATATCTGAGCCACATCAGATCTGAGCCACATCTGCAGCTTATGCCGCAGTTTGTGGCAACACTGGATCCTTAACCCACTGAGTGGGGCCAGGGATCAAACCTGCAACCTCATGGATATTAGTCAGGTTTGTTATTGCTGAACCATGACGGGAACTCCTACCATCTAGTTCTGTCAACCAAGTCTCTTTTGTGCCTTCCAATGACTCTACAGAAGCAGCCTCTCTGAGCCCCATAGCCTGCTGCTCCTAGATCGGCAGGTTGTGAATCTCAGCAGGTAGCAGATTTCCTTTGGCAACTCCTCGTTCTTTAGCCCTAGATTTGAAGTAGATTTATTTGGTTGTTATTAATTCAAAAGTGTTCACCTCAGTACTTCTGCAGCTGAGCCTGTTGGATGCCAGTGCTTACATTCTCTTGGTCTGAAGATTGGGGAACTGAGATAAGTCTGATGAAGAGTAGTGCCCACAACACAGGAAGCACATGATCGTTGAGAAGTGTTATGATTACAGTACTACTAATATTACTAATTTTTCTCTCTTATCACAGATGCAGAGTTAAAGACCAAGTTTTCAGAAACAGGAGCCTTCAGGTGAACTGGGGTTTGCATTTGAAGTGTGGCTATCGGCAGTTCTAGAAAAATACAGGCTCCATCTTATGTTAATGTGTAGTTCGATATTCAAACTGTTGAAGTAGAAAACTGGAACTGTGTGACCTCTGTCTAATTTTTGATGCCCCCATATATCTGGGGCTAAGAATTGGAAAGCTACTTCAGTTCACTCATGGTGTTAAAAAAAGAAGAGGAAAAGCTGTCTTAACTCTCTTCCTGGCCTTTCTCTCCTCACCCAACCCTGGTCTTCTAACTTAAGAGTTCAAGCAGCTTGGGCATTTGGGTCTGAATTCTCATTTTCTTACTGTGTTGCTTTGGGTATATGATTTACCCAGTGTCCTCATCTGTGAAAGGGGAATAGTAGTATTTATCTGGTTGAATTATCCCAAAGATTATGTGAACTAACAGTATATTTAAAAACCCCTGGAGTTTCTGCTGTGACACAGCAGGAACGGTGGAGTCTCTGGAGCACGGAGACACAGTTTTGATTCCCTGCCTGGCATTGCCATAGCTGTGGTGTAGGTCACAACTGTGGCCTGGAACTGATCCTTGGCCCTGGAACTCCATGTGCCATGGAATGGCCAAAAAAAGAAAAAACACAACAAAACTCTGATACAATGCATGATGCATACTTAGTGCTTAATTCTGATTTTTTTTCCTCCTTTTCTCTAGGGTTCCTTCACCAGGGATGGAAGAGGCAGGCTGCAGCAGAAAGATGCAGAGTTCCCTTGCACATCTCGACTTAAATGAGTCTCCCATCAAGTCTTTTGTTTCTGTTTCAGAAGCTACAGATTGTTTAGTGGACTTTAAAAAGCAGCTTACTATCCGGCCAGGGAACCGGACACGGACCAAAGCAGGCAGAGGAAGACGGAGGAAATCTTGAATTTCTAGGGTCCGAAGGTTGACAAAACCATTAGCAGTAGGAGTGGGCCATGTTCATTAGGCCTTAGTGGCCTCCAGTTCATTGTTGAGAAAGTTTTGGCCCTAGAGTTTTTACCACCAGCACCCATTTAGCATTCTGGTTTTTATGTTTTCTATGAGCTATACAGACAACTGTGTATAGTATTCTGTTTTATAACAGCCTGTTTGAATTCACTTATGGTTAAAAGAAAATTTAAATATATTTATCTATGTTTCTATGAAATTTTCCTTTTTTTCTGGGACTTCGGGGGAGGGATATTTTAATTATGGAGCTAGTTCTCAGACTCATGAATTACACGTTTCTGAATGAATTTCATTACTGGTGTTTGACATAATGTCTATGTTTACCGAATGCACAATTCTGTGCACAATTCTGAACACTGTGTGGCTACTCCCTTGACCTTTTCTGACGTAATTCTGAAAGATGCAAAGGCATTGAATTCTACTTCCGTTCTGCCTTCCCTACCATTCAGTGACCTGTCACTTCATCTTGCTGTCTCACCCAGTTAAGAATTCTCAGCCAGAGCTTAGGACTTTTGAGGGATATGTCCTGCCATTCTTGCCTGGAATTTGTAAGTGAACTCTCAGTTATTAGTTCCTATACATTTTTTCTTTTGTCTTTTTAGGGCTGCACCCATATGGAAGTTCCCAGGCTAGGGGTCAAATTGGAGCTGTAGCTGCTGCCCTGCACCACAGCCACAGCAACACAGGATCCAGGCCGTGTCTGTGACCTATACCACAGGTCATGGCAATGCTGTATTCTCTTTTTTTTTTGTCTTTTTGCCTTATCTAGGGCCACACCCGCGGCACATGGAGGTTCCCAGGCTAGGGGTCCAACAGGAGCTGTAGCCGCTGGCCTTCGCCACAGCCACAGCAACGTGGGATCCGAGCTGTGTCTGCAACCTACACCACAGCTCATGGCAATGCCGGATCCCCAACCCACTGAGCGATGCCAGGGATTGAACCTGCAACCTCGTGGTTCCTAGTTGGATTCGCCAACCACTGAGCCACGACAGGAACTCCCCAATGCTGTATTCTGAATGCACTGAGCGAGGCCAAGGATTGAACCCTCGTCCTCATGGATACTAGTTGGGTTCGTTACTGATGAGCCATGACAGGAACTCCCTAACTCCTATGCAATTATGTTTTCTTCCTAGATTAACCAGTGAGAATGCCTTGCATATTCATCTGCTAAAACTGTAATTGATTCTTTTGTCATCAGAGGTCTTAGAAACATAGGAAATAGCTTCTATTTCAGAACATTGGTAGAGGAGTGCACATTCTAGACCACATGGTCCAGGAGCTTCCAGTGAAGAGCAGAGATGTGGTCTGTCCTCAGTTCACAGGCAGACTCCAAAGAGGAGAGGATATTGAATGGCAGAAGGTGACCAGACTAGGATGATGAAAAAGCCAGCTTTGGCCCAAGCTGATTGGAAGATGGTATGAGGTGGCTGCTAACCAGAAAAGGATTCTGGGACAGGATAAACAGGACACCACTCAGACCTCCCTGACTTCTGACTTACCAAGTTCAAAGTTTTCTTTTCCTTTATTTTAAAACAAACACGAGGTGTGTGTTAGACTGGAGAGGTCAGAGGCAGCTAGGATGTAAAGCACAGCCCAGGCTTTCAATGTACTATTTCCTGCCTAGTTGCCTTTACGCAGTTGTTTGTTTGTTTGTTTTTTAACAGCTCTTTGAGTTAGAAGAAGACAGAATGAAAGGCTCACTCTTTTCCTTCCATGTCTTGGTGTTGGATGGCACTGACATTGTGGCCAGCATCATGGAAATAACTGCTGTTATTTTTTGAGCAATTGCTATGGTTCAGGCAATATGGGTACCTTCATTTAATCCTCACAGCAACCTTATGAGGTAGGTATTATCCTCCCCAGTTTTCAGATGAAGAAACAAAAGCTTAGAGAAATAAAACCACTTTTTGTCCTGGCAGTGAGACCACGGTGCCCCATCTTTTCAGTCCTAAAAGCAGTGCTGTATTTTGACTCTAGTATTGATTATTTCCCTGTTTTCCTTCTGATGCAAAGTAGTTTATAAGTTATGTCCCATCCACTTAACTCTCACTAGTCTTCTACCTCATTAAATGGCAATTTGTTGGAGGTAAGGTTCTATAAACAGGAAATAGTGTGTTTTAGCTCTCTGCTTGAAGATAAGAAAAGGGAAAAGGATAATTCTAGAGAGTGAATTATTTAACTTAAAATTGAGCGGTCTTACTAGAATATGGGTCAGTGGCAAAGTGCTGGGGGAGGGTGTGGATCAGTAGGACCAAGAGTGATAGACTTATTTGTTGGCTATTGTGGAGTCAGGGGGAACAGTCATCTCCCCAGGCCCTCCAACCTCCATCTTTGGTAAAGCCTTCTCATTTGTCTTATTTTCCCAATGCCAGTGGTCCTGTGGGAGGGACTTTACTGAGACAGTCAAAAGGTGTCAGTGGAAAGAATATGACATAATCTGAATCTAAGCCCTTGCTTCTTTGTGTTTTTGCTGCACCCATGGCATGAGGAAGTGCCCAGGCCAGGAACTGAACCAGTGCCACAGCAACAACTCAAGCCACTGCAGTGACAAAGGTGGATTCTTAATCCAATTGCACCACTAGAGAATTCCTGAACCCTTGCTTTTGATACAAGTTAACTTCCCTGAGACCTAGTTTTCTTGTTTATAAAATGGAGAGAAACTTCCCGGGCTGAAAGGAATATGATAATGTGTGTAAAAGTTACTATCTATCTCATGGAAGGTGTGTGAATGGCAACAGTTGTTATTCATGGTGATGCTGGTTTGGTGGATCATAAGCAGTGCTTCAAATGAGAGGTGGGAAAGCCAGAGAGGGGTGAAGTGCAGATATGAGAGGAGATACGTTGACTAACCACGTTAGTCGCATCAGCCACCAGCCTTCCACAGCAAGCTTGGATATTTAGACCTCATCTAGGGTCCCTGGGTTTTTGTTCATTTGGTGTTTTTGTTTTGCTTCTTCTGTAAGGTAGCTATTTCATTGGTGTTGCCAACTCTCAGAAAGTTAGGAAGCTGTATAAATTTCACAAGCTATTGTGATAAATGGGGAAAGAGAAGGTGACTTGTGTGTTAGGTACTGTAGATATGTTATTTCATCAGCAGCCCTCTAGCAGAGGGTGTGCCTTGCCCATTTCCCTTGGGCACTCACCATTCTATTGCATACCCACAGGGTCCTATTGCAAGAACCTTGCAACTCTGTGCCTTAGCACTTCTCTAGGCTAACGTGTGCTACATGCTGGAAGTGCCAGGGAGCGGAGGCTTCTGTGTCAGCCCTCAGCCGGTGAAAAGGTAGGAGCTGGATAAATTCCCCAGCGTCTTCACTTCAGGTGGATACATTCTCCCTGTCTCCCAGAGTTCTGTGGGATTGAGCCTCAGTTGCTCCTAGCAGCAACTTAAAGCTTCTTTTCCTTTCTATCTCATTTTCAACTCCCCTATCAGTGCTTTTGGATCTGGGCTGGGACCAGGTGAGGGGACCTTACTGTTGGATTCATTATAAGGCAGGGTTGGCACTTGTGTGAACCTAAGAACGATTCTCTCCATTTGGTAGCTAAGCACCTCACATGCATCAACATAATCCTAGCCCTGCTCTGGATTGCTTCCAAGTTAAACTATTTGTACTCAAATTAGGTCTGCTTCTGGGAGAACCCAACCTAAGGCATTAGTCTCTATGTTTTGTACATAGAAAACCAAGGCTCAGAGAAATGAAATTCATCTAGGTCATACAGCTGATAGATGGGATGGGATTTGAACCCAGGTCTGTCCGACACCAGAGCTAATTCTCTCTACTATATGATACTACCTCCTACCTCCCACTCGAGTCACAAAACTCACTGGAAATTTTAAGCTTGGGTGGGCTCATTCTTCTCACCTCTGAGGCAGAGCAGCTTTGGCCCTAAGTTGATTTAGAACATAGGAATTAGGATGAGGTGAAGGCAGGTAGTAAGTAGATGGTAGTACAAGTGGGAAGATGGAAGAATGTAATTAACCCAGAGTAGAAAGGCTGCTGAAGCCACGTGTACCAGGAAGGTGGGAAGAGTTCACGTATTTCCTCTTGGTTTCAAAAGCTACAGCCCACCTTTCCCCCAGCTGATCTCTTCCCATCCCTTAGTTCCTCCTGGACAGCTCAAGGTTGGCACTGAGGGGCTGCGAAGAACCCTTGTTAGGACTTGTCCTTCCCCTTGTTGGTCAGTGGCCATCTAGTGTCTGAAGAGAACTACTGATCTCTGCTGTGCCTCTGTTGCAGTTGGTGCTGTCATAGCTGTTCATAAACCTCAAACCCAGACTGCCTCCTCCCTCCATAGGCCCTGGCACAGACCTTCTCTGACACTCTGCCTAGGGTGCTGAGGAAATAGAGAAATTCCAGAGACACAGACAAAGAGCCCTGGCTTTGCTTGTCAGGGGCATATCTTCACCCTGACTCGGGAGACTGCAAACTGACTGTCAGCATGAATCACAGCTAGGCCTTTCACATTTAGTTCCATATTCTCTCCCAACTAAACAAAGTTGAGAGACTAGAGCCCCAGGCTAAGAAGGATGCTCTGTTGTAGATAGTGGCCACTCTGTCCTCCCCACCCCCATTCCCAATTTCCCTGTTAATCAGAGCCAATATATCTGATTGGTACCCAGTAAACTGGGCAGCAAGGCTGATGTCTGGCACATTTCTAGGCCCAGTCATGCCAGAACTGATAAAATAGCCATCTTTTCTGGTCTCCATTCCTGGTGTCATGTGCAGGCCAAGTACTTTTTGTGATGAATGGTAGGGTTATTGCTGATAAAGTAGCCTTAAGTTTTAAAGTGTATGCTCACCAATTTCTTTGAAATGAGAATTGGTACAGTATGTCTAGTCTCCTACCATGGCAGGTATCTTAGTCTGTTTGGACTGCTATAAAAAATAAATAAATAAATAACACAGGAGTTCCCATTGTGACTCAGCAGTAACCAACCTGACTAGTATCCATGGGGATGCAGGTTCAATTCCTGGCCTCGCTCAGTGAGTTAAGGATCTGGCATAGCCGTGAGCTGTGGTGTAGGTCAAAGAGGCAGTTCAGATTCCACATTGCCGTGGCTGTGGTGTAGGCCGACAGCTGCAGCTCCAGTTTGACCCTTAGCCTGGGAACTTCCATATGCCACAGGTGCGGACCTAAAAACACCCCCACCCCCACCCCCCAAAAAAAAACAGACTGGCTTTTATTTTATTTTTTTAATTTAAATTTTTTTTTTTTTTTGTCTTTTTAGGGCCGCACCTGCAGCATATGGAGGTTCCCAGGTTGGGGGTCCAATTGGAACTGTAGCTGCCGGCCTATGCCACAGCCACAGTAACAGGATCCAGGCTGCGTCTGCGACCTATACCACAGCTCACGGCAACGTCGGATCCTTAACCCACCAAGCAGGGCCAGGGATCGAACACGCAACCTCATGGTTCCTAGTCAGATTCGTTAACCACTGAGCCATGACGGGAACTCCCAGACTGGCTTTTAAACAATAGAAATAAACAAAGTATCTCACTGTTCTAGAGGCTGGACTTCTGGGGTTGGGGTGCCAGCATGGTCAGGTGAAGGCCCTCCTCCAGGTTGTAGATCACCAACTTCTTATATTCTTACATTCTCTTCTCTTACAGGAGAGGCAGTGGAGCTCTCTTGGGCCTCTGATGAGGGCACTAATCCCATTCATTAGGGCTTCACCCTTATGACCTGATCACCTCCCAAAGACGCCACTTCCTAATACCATCACCTTGGACACTTAAGTTTTCAACATAAGAATTGGGTCAGAGGAAACAGAAATATTTAGACCATAGCAGTGGACACAGTGATAGTCCAATGTTCTGTGCATTCAAAAAGACTAGTTAGGGAATTCCCCTCGTGGCACAGTGGAAATGAATCTGACTAGGATCCATGAGGACACAGATTCGATCCCTGGCCTCACCTGGTGGATTAAGGATCCGGCGTGGCTGTGAGCTGTGGTGTAGGCTCGGATCTGGAGTTTCCATGACTGTTGTGTAGGCCGGTGGCTACAGCTCCGATTCAGCTCCTACCCTGGAACCTCCAATTACCACAGGTGCAGCCCTAAAAAGCAAAAAAAAAAAAAAAAAAAAAAAGGAAGAAGACTAGGTCAGAGAAAACCAGTTTGGTGGCCAACAGCTCTACTGCAGCCTGAGACTCCTCTCTTCCCCTTCCAGTAGAGAAGCCCCACAGTGTGAACCTATTCCCCTCGCTTGGCCTGCAGACTAAAGGCTAGACTCCACAGACTGGCTGCCACCTCGCCCATCATATATCTTCACCTACATGTACCCTTTTAAAGCCCTTGGAGCTGTACCCCAGTCCATGAAAGTGCTATGCTCATTGATTTTGTATGTGCTCTTCTCTTTGACAAGGACCCCCTCTGCCAGCACACTGCCACTCTTCCTTCAGAGCTCAGCTTCCTCAACTTGCTCTGTACACCATAGGGCAGATTAGTCTCTTTCTCTGTGTTCCCACATTTCCTCGTGTTTGTTTACTAAGGTCTTGCACATTTTGCAGAATTGTTCTTTGGACTACGTATTTCCCAGGTTAGGCTCCTCCAGCTCCTTGCCAGGAGTGAGCCACCAGCTCAAAACAGACTCTTGAGTGTTTGTAAAATGGGTGGAGCACCCAGCATTGCAGAGAGGATATACCAGAGTTCTTGACCCAGTTCAGGAGTCCTAACTTCCTGTGGTCATCTTGCCTAAGATGGCCCTGCCTTACTCGGCCTCCTCTTAGGGCAGACGCAGAGGGAAGTGCACCTTCCTGAATTAATTGGTGTCAAGAAAGAGGGTGGGGCTTGTTAACGTTATAACTCATATCACTCGTGAGTTTCACTTTCGACTGCATAGCAGTTCAGTGGGATACTTCATATTGAGAGAGAAAAGCCCAGATCCGAGGAGAGTGACCAACTGCTGCTTCTCCCAGGTAAGAGCTTCCTCTGATTCCTGCCTGCCTCATCTCCAGCCCTTTGCCCTTTGCTTAGTCCATCCTGGATGAGTGGAGGCTGGAAAGACTAAGCTGGCTGGTCCTCTATTGGTGGTTCCCATATTTGGCAGAGTGTCCTGGGATAGCTTTCTGAAGGAAGGCTCATTCTATGTAGCTGACTCAGCTGAATTAAGCCAAGAGGCCACAGTATTCAAATGTGTAGCCCTGGACTGAGTTCTGAGCATCTAGTGATATGAGGCGTCCGTCCTCATAGGTGCTCTCAGTTGGAAGAGACAGACATGAATGCGTTTATAGGGAGTGTAAACCTTAGGGTTACTTGAAGGAAGCTTCACGGTCTCTGACTTGTAAAAGTGCTGAATAAATGTCAAATAGAAGGAGGGAATGAATAAAATAATGAATGAGCTAGCTGGGCCTTGGGAAGAGTGAAATCTCACCATGTGTGTAGCCCTTGGCCCTTTTCAAAAGTTATTGGCTCAGCTACCCTATTTTGTTCTCAAAACAGACCTCTAACATACGTGGAACGTATGTTTGACAGATTTGGAAACTGAATGTAGGTATATGTGACTTCGGGGGTATTTGTTAGAAACTGATTTCTTGGTTCTCTGAATAAGAATAAAAACTCCCCACCTCTCAGTTTTTCAAAGCTATATTAGTACCTACTTATGCTAAGCCCTGTGCTGGGCATTGAAGAAGCAGAGATGACTCAGACACAGCAATTCCAGGGAAGGCTGTGAACGAAGGTTGAACAGCAGGAGACAGGATGAAGCTCAGAGTTAATGTGGCTGGAGTATGAAAGGGTGTGGCAAGAATTGAAAACTGTGAGGGGCCTTCAATGCTGTGATAAAGAGTTTGGAACTTTTTTTTTTTGCTGCTGCAGGCAGAGCTATCATACTGTGATAGTTTGCTTCCCTAGGGGACATAGAGCAGGGAAATGACATGATAAAATCTATTTTTTCGCAGTCACTCTGGTCATGTGTTTTGGCCTTGGGTGGGGAGGTGGACAGATGGAAACAGTATCAATTAGGAGGCTATTGGAATAATCAGAAGGATGAAAGGTCAAGGGCAGTGGCTATGGAGACATGGAGGAGGGTACACACAGGAGAGCTCTTCCTGGTCTCAGTTCTTTCAGCCTGAGAACTAACTGATTGCACAGAGGAGATGAGGGTCGGGCGTGTGTACAGGCAACATGAATGCCTCCAGCCATTGTGGAAGACAGGAGAAGACATTTGTGGGGAAAAGGGAAGGAGAAAATGGATGTGGCCTTGACCGTTGAGTCTGAGGAGTCCTCTCCATCATCCAGAGATACTAACAGACCATTGGAATTTGAGATTTGGCCCAGGACGGTAGGTTGATTTGAAAGCCTCCGCACAGAGGGTTTAAACAAACTTTGGGGTTAAGTGAGATAAAGAGGAGGGAGTATGGAGAAGGAGGCTACTATGCCCAGACACTTGGGAGCCCCATTGTTTAAGAGGTAAGCAGAGGAGCTATTGACAAAGACTATGAGGGACTCAGAAAGGAACCCTCCACCCAAAAAAAAGGAGGCCCAGGAGAGACTGACTGTTGAAGCCAAGGGACCAGAGAATTTTGCAGTGAAAAGAATGCTCATGGCTTCACATGTTTGAGAGAGGGCAGTAAGTGTAGGGTCTGAGGAAAAGGATGGGATTGGGCAGCCAGTGGATCATAGATGACCATGCAGAGAACAAATTCATGGGTATGATGGGAGTGGAAGGTGGGAAGGGCTTGCAGAGGCAGGAAGGTAACTTTTTCTGAAGTTTTGCTGTTAAAGGAGGACAGGTGGAATAGTTCAGTAGCCAGATGCCTTGTGTCCATCTTGGGCCCTCCACTGCATTTCCCTTTTCTTACACCCCTGAAGGGCACCTCAGTCATTGAAAGCTCCCCTAGAGACTTCCTGGTATAGCAATACCACCTCTAGCTTGAGTGAGCAAAATACCTGACATTTCTAGTGTGTGGAGGACTTTCAGAACTATTAATTCCTTTAATTTGGACAACTGAACTTTTGTCCTGTTACAAAAGAGGAAATTGAGGCTTGCAGAATTTCAGTTCAGATTCAGCTACATAAATATGAAAGCACATCTGAGCAAGGGTCTTTTGCTTTCATTATCTTGTTTGCTCCACATAGCCCTTTGGCATATGTTGGTCCCCATTTCTCAGATGAAAAAAAGTAGGCCTTGAGATTGAAAGACTTGGTGTGGCTGCTTTGTGGGTAGCTGGGTCCTCAACTCTGAGCACCTGACTCTTTCAGCTCAGCATCACCCCACCCCCACAAACCCATCCTGACATTCGTGTGGCAAGTTACACTTTCCAAAGCAGTTTCCCCAGTGCTGTTCCATTTACTTCTCATGACAGTCTTGTGAAGGTGGATATTATTTCCTCCTTTCTTTTATAATAAATGAAGAAACTGAACTGCAGAGAAGTCATAAATTATTTCCCCAAAGTCATGGCACTAGTGGAACCCCTTTCCAAAGCACAGATCCACTCCTGTCCACAACTCTCTTCAACATGAAATCCACACACCTTAACTTGGCAAAAATGTGCCAGACCAGTCTGCCTGCTTCTCCAGCAGGTCTTTGGCCCCTCCTGCCTCACACCCTTTGCCCCAAACCTCTAGCACATCCCTGAACTCCCAAGTGCAGCGGCAAGTACATCTCTTACTGCCTGTATCAACCATATTGTGATTATTGGTAAAACTGTGAGGTCTCTGAGAGCGGGGCCTAGGTCTGCTTTGTTTATACCCCAGCCTCTGGCACAGCAGGCATCAGGGACTGATAAATAGGAATGAATGGCATTGGGCTTAGAAATCAGCTTTCCTAGTGCGCTCTTGTATCTGCTCTGGGAAACGAGGGCCTTCTGGTTGTTTACTAAAGGATCTTTGATGGTCAGAGATTCTGAGCTCTGCCCACATCTTCTCCTTAAGAAGGAAAGAAGTTAAGCATCTGCATCACAGCCTCTGAGGGCCTGCCTATAGAGTATGCGGTTCACCTGGGTTACCCCTTTCCTCCCATAGGTGGCCACACCCAGCAGTGGAACCACATGGACTCCATTGGGCCTCGAGGGTTGCAGCAAAGGGAAGGAGCCCTCGGCTGCCCCCAGGAAGGCTTGCCTTGCCCCTCAAACAGCTCTGAGCTGGTAAGTTCAGCACTGGGTTCCTGTCTCATACCTGTTCAAGACTGTCAAGAGCAGGAGCAGCAGCAGATGCCGTGGGGCCACAGGCTCATACCCGTGGAGCCCTTTCCAGTTTACTAAGCCTTTCATATCTGATCTAGCAGCTTTCTCCTTCAAGGCTCCCCACCACTGCAGGGTGAGGGCTATCTCTTTTACATCTGAGGAAGAGGGGGCTTCGAGAGGTGACCTGCCTTGAGTTTAAGGCATGACAGGAGCTTGAGCTGAGGTTTCAGCTCCAAATGTATTGCTTTTACCACCTTGTCACACGGGCACCACCCCTGCCCAGGATGAGTTGTCTCAGTCTAGAAAGGACCCTCCAGGGTTTTTCTGGTAGAGAGCTGTGTTCTCAAGGCCCTCTGTTTCCCCGCTTCTGTAGTCACTCTCACACGTCTCCCTTCTCTCAACATGGTCTCTGCAGTCAGGCACACAGAGATGACTTCAGTGCTGACCTCAACCTGGAGGCTTTTGTGCGGCAAGGTCCATATGCCTTTGGTTAGCTCGGAGTGAATTTGTCTTTTTTTCTGTTATCTTGACCAAGATTTAGAAACCCTTGCCTACCACACCCTTAAGCAGGAAACACTTGGGTAAGTCATCTCATATCTCTTCAGCTCTGTTTCATCAGTGAAGTGGAGTCTAATCCTTCCACCCCTAAAGGATTAAGTGAGCAAATGAAGATAAAGGACCCGCACAGAGGAAGCCTCCAGGAGAGGGTTCTCAAATCATTCCCTGCAGTTTTAGTTTCCCAGCCCATTCAGATACCTGCTGGATTTGGCTTGTTGCCCCAGCTGTGGGGGCGTCACTCCTCACTGCATTTCATTCTCCCGCTTTACCCTTGTCCAGCCTCTGCCCCAGACCGTGCTTTGAACATTTGCTCGGTGTACTCCCCATAGCTAGGCCACCGACAGGAGTAATGTCTGGGCCGAGGTGCTCACCTCGCCAGGGCTTGCTCTAGGCCCTGCCTCCATCTCCTCTCTCCCTTTGAACTCCTGAGTCTCCCAAGCCAGTCCCCCCCGACACCCTGCTGGCTCCATTGCACACACCTGCAGTTTAAAGACAGTTCTCTTCGGTTTGGGGGAAACTTCACACGGAAGCTAAGTTTCCTGTGGCTTTGGGCCCCCCACTCAGCCCGGTAGGCCTTACCCTTGGCTCCCCTTCCGACGGTGATCTAAGAACCACATGTGGTCAAAGCTCAACCCCGTCTCAGAGTCCTTTCCTGATCCCTTCCCTCAGGACTCTTTTTGTCACCAGGGGAGGCATGGAATCAGGATTCCCAGGCTGGTTGTACCTTGTGCCCTGAGGAAAGGGAATCCACATTTCATTGAGCACATCCCACAGGCCACGCGCCGCCCCAGCTGTTGACATCTACTGTCTTCTCAGTTCTCACAACATCTCTCAGAAGTCTGTGCTATTTTTATTCCTGCTTGACAGGAGGAGACCTGTTCAGGGAGGTGAGGTAATGCCTAGACCCACGACACAGTCGAAGGAGCCAGCATTGAAGTCCTATCGGTCTTTCTCATGCTTTGCTGCTTACTCTTCTGGCTGAGGTCTCTACCCCCCACCTCCATTCTTCTTGAGGGAAGTTGAGAGAAGACTCGAGTAGGTTCTGGCTGCTACGTGCCAACCAGTGTTGGCCAGGGAAGTCCTCCTGTCTTTCTTGAGGCTTCAGTCACTTCCTAGTCACTCCTCTTGCACCTCTCATTGCACCTGGGAGGAAAAGGAAGACAAACATTGATTTGCCCAAGCCATTGATTTCTCCATAACCCTGCTGTTGTCATTAAGCAATAACAAAGCACCCCTCACTTCTGAACAGCACTTTTACACTTTTACCTACATTATCCCCTTTAATTCTTATGCCACCACCACAACTCAATCAACAAATCTTTCCTGAGTGCTTGCCTGGAGCCAGCCACTCCTTGCTGTGAACAAGACATGGCCCCTGGGCCTTTTGAGTATTATTATTCTCTTGGTGTTTCATCAGAGGTGGAGTCTTATCATGTCAGAGAGAAGTTTAACTTGCCCAAGGCCACAGAGCCAGGAAGGACAAGGGCTCTGATGTTTTCTCATCCCAAGTCCTGTGGGGTTTCTTTGCTGCAACCTCCATCAGCTTTGGTTTCTTTCCAGATGAAACTGCTAGTTTTTATAAGGTTTCACATTTATGTGGGAACATCTCTGCCATCAGACTGATCTGGATACAAGTCCCATTCTGCCCCTTAACAGCTACTTGGATTAGGCAGATGACTGTCCCTCTTTGAGCCTCAGTTTCCTCATTTGTGACATAGGAATATCGCTCCTAGCGTGCATGGCTATGGGTAGCAGTAACGTGCATATGGAACTGAACATCTGGCACTCCACTTAGGATCATTTGCCTCCTTAGGGATCTGTTTCCCATTCTCTTCCTAAAGCAGGGGTGGGACTGAGTTGCCTCCATCTCCCTCAGTTGGCGGCCTTTCCTCCCTGGCTCTCTCTGCCACCTTATCCTGGTGCCTGAGTGGCTAGTTTTCAGATACGGGCCCTGTGCGAGGCAGCAGGTCTAGGAATGGAAATCCTATGAGGCCAGCAGTGGGTGCCTGGGAAAGGCTAAGCTGGGAGAGTGGAATCGAGTGCTGGGACCCTCCAACAAACCCAGGGGGGCTGCTGGGGCTTCTTTGAAGGCCAGGCCAGAGGGTCATCCAGGGGATGTTTCCCCACAGACGTGAGATACTGGAGCTTTTCTTAAGCTCCCCCGCAACGGGCTTCTGGTGGAGAAGAACCTGGGGTCCCATCCTCTGCTTTCCCTGCCTGCTCACCCCTCCCTTCACTCTGAAACCGCCCCTGGCCCAGCCTTCCCTAAGTCCACCCCCTTGCTCTGCATAAAATCCCTTTGTCCTCTTCCCCCAGATCTTCAAATGGCTCGTTCCTTTCCTCCATTTAGGTCACCTCCACAGGGAGACCTTCCGTGACCAATATCCCAAAATATCTCTTCCTCCCTGGTCACTCCGTAGCTTCTATTTCTGCCTTTCTTTTCTACCATTACTACAAGAAGCATACTGTATATTTCTGTGCTTATTTTCTACCCCCTAGAATCTGAGCTCCACAAGAGCAGACCCAGCTGGTTGTGCCGCGTACGATGCTTAGAGTAGTGCTGGGTATGCATTAGGGTCTCAGGCAATGTCTGTGGGAAGGATGGCTACGGGGAGGGGGGACTGTGCTGGGCTGGGCTCGCTTGGGCTCCAGAGTCAAGTGAATTGGGAAAGGGAGGCACCTGAGCCTCAAGTTCATCCATGCATTTGTTCACTCATCTGCTCATCCAACAATTCACTGAGCAGCTTGTCTCTGGATACTGGGGAGCCAGAGCAAATCAGTCATGGGGTTACAGGGGAAAGGCCTTGCCAACCCTGAATTCAAAGAAGTGGTGGGGGCAGGGGACCACGGAAGCTGACAAAGAGCCACGGGGGAATGGAGCAGGAGCAAATAGGTGAGTCTTCCCTCCAGAAAGGAGCCTTCTGAGCATGCAGGAGCTGTTGTAGGTGGTGAGCAGCAAGAGCACGTGGGTGTGGGAACAGGCAAGCCATGGGGCTGGGTAGGTGCTGGGGAGGCCAGCAAGGCACACAGAAGCCTCAAACAGGGCTCAGGCCAGCCCCTGAGTGAGGGGTGCTGGTCTGGGTTAGGGAAGGGAGGTATGAGCTGGGCCTGGCTGTCCTCTGCCCTGGTTGGAGAACCTGGCTAGGCCAACAAGACTCCCATCCAGATGTCAACCTGTTTTTCCTCAGGTACAGGAGTGCCTGCAGCAGTTCGAGGTGACAGAGGCACAGCTGCGGCAGATCCAAAGCAGCCTCCTGGGCTCCATGGAGCAGGCACTGGGGGGGCAGGCCAGCCCTGCCCCTGCTGTGCGGATGCTGCCCACATATGTGGGGTCTATCCCACATGGCACCGGTGAGCGGCATAGACTAAGATGGGTGGCCAGGCCTGTGGAGAGAGTTCTGATCTGGGGGAAGGGATAGTTCCTCATCCCGGTCTCTGTCTCTGGGGTCTCCATCTCTAAGTCCCTTGGTGAGACTTCATAGGCCTTGGGAATGTTTCTGGGAGCCAGAGGACTTGGTCTCACCAGAGTCATGCCTTTCTGTACCCTGCTGGGCCCCAGAGCAAGGAGACTTCGTGGTGCTGGAGCTGGGAGCCTCAGGAGCCTCGCTGCGTGTTTTGTGGGTGACCCTGATGGGCACTGAGGGGTGTAAGATAGAACCCCGGAGCCAGGAGTTTGTGATCCCCCAAGAGGTGATGCTGGGTCCTGGTCAGCAGGTAAGCACTCACTGCCCAGCCTCTGGGCCCACATCAGCAGCTGGGGCTCCAGTGAGCAGAGCTAAGCACCCCCACTTGTCCCACAGCTCTTTGACTTTGCGGCCCGCTGCCTCTCCGAGTTCCTGGATACGCTCCCTGTGGGCAAGCAGGGTCTGCAGCTTGGGTTCAACTTCTCCTTCCCTTGTCACCAGACAGGCCTGGACAAGGTGAGGCAGAATGGCTAAGGGGACAGAGGTTGGAGGGGCTGTAACCCCATGAAGCCCTCTGGAGGACTGATCTGACTCTTCTGCTTCCAGAGCACTCTCATTTCCTGGACCAAAGGTTTTAAGTGCAGTGGCGTGGAAGGCCAGGATGTGGTCCAGTTGCTACGAGATGCCATCCAGAGGCAGGGGGTGAGTAGAGGCAGGGGCATTAGGAAGGCTGCCTGTGTGGCCTGGGCCCAGCACCTGTAGGCAGTGCCTGTGCTTCTGTGAGGGCCTGCCTTCCTTTCTGTTTCTATCCTTTATCCAGTCTAACTCTTGGGTAAATGCTGCTACCATTCTCATTTTACAGGTGAAGAGACTGAGGCTTAGAAAGGTCAAATAAAAGTTCAGGACTGTGAGGGGAAGCAAAGTTGAAAAGACTTGACCTTGTCTTCAAAGACCTCAAAGTCTGGTGGGGAAAGCATTTCAATAATAGAAATATCCCTGTTGGGATTCCCATTGTGGCTCAGAGGTAACAAACCTGACTAGGATCCATGAGGATGCGGGTTCTATCCTTGGCCCTGCACAATGGCTTGGGGATCCCACATCGCTGTGAACTGTGGTGTAGGTTGCAGATGCGGCTCAGATGCTGTGGTGTAGGCCAGAGGCTGTAGCTCTGATTTGACTCCTAGCCAGGGAACTTCCATATGCTGTGGGTATGCCCCTAGTGGAGAGAGAGAGAGAGAGAGAGAGAGGGAGGGAGGGGGAGAGGGGGAGAGAGAGAGAGAGGGAGAGAGAAGAAGAAGAGAAAGAAAGAAAGAGGGAGAGAGAGAAAGGGAGGGAGGGAGGAAGGAAAGAGAGGAAGGACGGAAGGAAAGAAAAGGAAGGAAGAAAGAAATGGAAGGAAGGAAGGAAAGAAGAAAGAAAGGAAGGGAGGGAGGAAGAGGGAGAGAGAGAGGAGGAAAGAAAAGGAAGGGAGGGAAGGAAAGAAAGGGATGAAGGAAAGGAAGGAAGGAAAGAAGAAAGGAAGAAAGAAAGGGGAGAGAGAAAGGGAGGGAGAAAGGAAAGAGAGAGAGAGATCCCTGTTGGGGAGGTGATTCCAAGGCTCCGAGAGCACAGGGAAGGGTGCACCATGACTTGAGCAGAGACCTGAAGGAGACATTTTCCAGGTGCCTAATCTAGGGCTGGGAAGGAAGGGATAATTTTAGAGAAGGGCATATGCAAAAGTCTGGATGCCTGAGAAAGGCCAGTCTGCGCCTGTGTGAACTAACTGCCAAAGGGCTGTGTGAGGGGCTGGAAGTCAGGGCTGAGAGGAGCAGGCTTGGGGAGCCGGGCCAGGACCAGGGTGAGCAAGTGAGGTGCCTATAGCACAGCCTTCATGGTGCCATGCTTGCTCCCCCTCATCTTGGTCCTGTGGGGAGCACTGGTATTCTGGAAAGGATGGCCGAGGCTGGAAACCCCTGATACCTCAAGGGCCTGTGTTGGGGGCAGAAACCAGTGGGGAGGGGCAGATTAGGAGGAAAATCCTCTGTAGGGTGGGAGGGCCTGGAGCCTAAGTGACACAAATGTGTGAGGTATTTGGACACGCATTTTGGGGACTTTATGTATCTCCATCAAAGCCAGGACCCCACCCCTGCCCGTCTGCCAGACTCCCTAACCTCTGTCCTCTCCATTGTCCAGACCTACAGCATCGATGTGGTTGCCGTGGTGAATGACACAGTGGGCACCATGATGGGCTGTGAGCCGGGGGTTGGGCCGTGCGAAGTTGGGCTGGTTGTAGGTAAGCCACGGGCATTTGTGATGGTGGATGGGGGGCCTAGATGCCCTGTGGGCAGGCCCTGATGGGGTTGTCCCTGCCAGACACCGGCACCAATGCGTGTTACATGGAGGAGGCCCGGCATGTGGCGGTACTGGACGAGGACCGGGGCCGAGTCTGCATCAGCGTCGAGTGGGGCTCCTTCAGTGATGATGGGGCCTTGGGGCCAGTGTGGACCATTTTCGACCGCACCCTGGACCAGGAGTCCCTGAATCCGGGTGCCCAGAGGTGGCCTAACCTTCTGCTCTAGGCCCTATCATTGTTTTGTTCCCTTCCCGCTCTGCTGTGCTCCAGCCCTTAGCCCCCTCCCTCTCACATGCTCCTAGGGTTTCTGGACGGAAGGAACGGCTCAAAGTTCTAGAACACAAGAGTATTCGATTCTTGGCCCTCCATTATTCCTGACTCTGGGCAGCTCTGACAGGGGTTAGGGGTTGTGAGTAGACAAGCCAAGTGTCTCCTATCTTCCTTTGGGTCCTGCCAGCGTTCAGGAACTCCCTTGAACCTAACCTAGGCCAGAGGGGGCAGTGGGGTCTGGGTAAACACTCAGTTGTCTCCTAGGAATCCATTTGCTTCTAGAACCTTCAGTCAGGGGCCCCTGAAAATGACTCCTCTTTGTGAATTCCTGGAGATGGGGCCAGGTGGGCCGAGGGCTTAGGGAAGGCTCTGTCCAGCCATCCTTTTTGCCTGTAGGTTTGAGAAGATGATTGGGGGCCTGTACCTGGGTGAGCTGGTGCGGCTGGTGTTGGCCGACCTGGTCCGGCGCGGGGTCCTCTTTGATGGTTCCACCTCCCCGGTGCTGCTAAGCCCAGGCAGCATCCTCCTGGAACACGTGGCTGAGATGGACGAGTGAGTACAGGAGGCAAGTGGGCTGCAACAGAGGATTCTTGGCTTGGGAGAGGGGAGGATGCCTGGTTCCTGAGGCAGCCGTGGAGTTTTGGTGGGGGCATGGCGCTTCTGGGCTACCTGAGGCCCAAAGCAGCACTCTGTCCCCTACAGTCCCTCTGCTGGGGCAGCCCGTTTGCATGCTGTCCTACAGTTCTTGGGCCTGAACCTGAGGACCTCAGATGCCGAGCTTGTGCAGCAAGTGTGTGTGGCTGTGTGCACACGGGCTGCCCGGCTCTGTGCAGCTGCCCTGGCCGCCATCCTTTCCCGCCTCCAGCACATTCGGGAGCAGAGGAGTCTTCAGATCGCTGTGGCCACTGGAGGCCGAGTTTTTGAGCGACACCCCAGGTACTGGAAATACCAATGGCCCCCTGTGAGCAGGTAGCAGGAATGTGTGTGTATGTGATACACACCCAGGGGGCACTGTGGTACTGCAGGTGCAAGGCAGTGGGTGTGAAGGGCACCCAAGCAGAGTGAGGCCAGACAGGAGTGAGGGGAGGCCAGAAGAGGTCAGTGGAAAGAGGCTTTTCTTGGGTATGCAACAGAGGGCATTGCTGGGGCCACTGGGCACAGGTGGGTTTAGAATTGAATTGGGGAGTTCCCTTCGTGGCTCAGCAGTTAATGAGCCTGACTAGGATCCATGAGGATGCAGGTTCCATCCCTGGCCTTGCTTGGTGGGTTGGGGATCTGGCGTTACAGTGAACTGTGGTGTAACTCAGATTCTGAGTTGCTGTGGCTGTGGTGTAGGCCAGTGGTTGTAGCTCTGATTTGACCCCTAGCCTGGGAACCTCCATACGCCACAGGTGTGGCCCTGAAAAGACAAAAAAAAGAAAAAAAAAAGAATTGATTTGAAGTGAGGGCACCCGGGGCCAGGTGCCAAGCCAGGGTGTACCTGCTATGTGTCTGTGTAGGTTTCTCAGCATCCTGCAGGAGACAGTGAAATGCTTGGCCCCAGAATGTGGTGTCTCCTTCATCCCCTCTGTGGATGGGGGTGGTCAGGGCGTGGCAATGGTAACTGCTGTGGCTGCCCGCCTGGCTGCCCACCGGCGCCTGCTGGAGGAGACCCTGGCACCATTCCGGTTGACCCATGAACAGCTGGTAGCAGTGCAGAGGCAGATGCGAGAGGCCATGGCCAAGGGGCTGAAAGGGAAACCCTCCTCCCTCCGCATGCTGCCCACTTACGTCCGGGCCACACCTGATGGCAGCGGTAAGGACCTGGCCTGACTGTGGGGCTGGGACATGGGCCCCTGGGGGTCACAGCATGTGCTAAGGTGGAGCCTCCAGCTCTGTCCTTGTACTGAGGGTCTCTGCCCCACAGAGCGTGGCGACTTCCTAGCCCTGGACCTGGGGGGCACTAACTTCCGCGTCCTCCTGGTACATGTGGCCTCCGGAGACGTGCAGATCACCAACCAGATCTACTCTATCCCAGAGTACATGGCCCAGGGCTCTGGACAGCAGGTACCTACAACCTGGGGTTGTCGGGGGCAGGGAAGGGCTGAGTGGCCTGCTCTCTGACTTGCCCCACTTCTCAGCTCTTTGACCACATTGTGGACTGCATCGTGGACTTCCAGCAGAAGCAGGGTCTGAGTGGGCAGAGCCTCCCCCTGGGTTTCACCTTCTCCTTCCCATGCAGACAGCTCGGCCTGGACAAGGTGAGAGAGGGAGGGCCTGGGGAAGCCGCCCTCTGGGGCTTTCCACCAACACACTCTTCATGGAGTGGGCAGGAGGCCCAGAGAGGGCTTCCTGGGCTAGGGAGAGGGGCTGGGCCTGCACCAGTCTGTTTCGCCAGACGTGGTTTGCCCAGGCAGCTGGAATGTGGTGAAGTGGCCTGGTATCCAGGGCCACGCAAAAGGGTGAATGGATAGCCCTGGGGGCTGCCGGTAGGCAGGAGGGTGGGGCCAGGGTCAGGTCTGGGCAGCACAGGCCGAGGTCAGGGCTGAATGGAGAACACACTGATTGTCTCACCTGAGGCACTGTCATACTGGCCAAGGGGACCTGTGGGGAGCAGTGTTTGTTCTGTCTCTCAGAATGGCTTGTGGTTGCATGGTTTCTTTGCCATTCCCTCTCTCCTATTTCCAGCCTTGCTGGTGTTCTTGTCAGGGCCTGGCTCGAGGTTGGGTACCTAGCTGGGGGTGGCAGAGTGGCAGGCAGAGGTCTAGACACAGCACCCACTCAGCACATGCTTCCGCATCCTTCAGCAGGAATGCTAGACTTTTCATGCACACACCTAAGCTTTGCACCCCCCACCATGGAGGCAGCTCCTCCCAGAGCTCTGGTCCATGCTCCCAGGAGTCTCTTCCTCAACACTTCCTCAACACTGCTGAAAAGCTGCTGTGATGAGGAGCTGGCTGGCCCTGAAGGCGCCCCCCAGGTTCTTCCATACCTGTGCTCGCTGGAAAGCTCCGCCTTCTCCACTCCAACCCGCCTTCTTGCGGTTTTGACCCGCCCTCTGCTCCTGCTCTGCACTTTCAGACACAGGCCTCGGTGCTCCCCTTCTCCTTTGGATTGAGAGGTTGGCAGTGTCTCTCAGCTGGTCTACTCCATCCATGCTAAGCATTCTGGCACCTTTTGATTTTTCCTTGTAAGTTGTGAGAAGCAGGTGGGACTCCATGTGCAAAATCAGGCATGTAAGAAGCATGGTCCTATTCATTTTCTATAACTCAGCTTCTATGCTGAACCCAGATAAGGACCCTTCCTTTGCTCTGTAGAACGTACAGACAAGCTGGGACGTTGGGGAGACGTCCAGGCTCCAGTTACTTGTTCTCTTGGGTCTTGACACCTCCCTTGACACCTTGCCTTCCCCTCTGTGGGGAAGGAGGGCAGAGGCTGCCTCTGTTCTCAGACTATCCAAACCCCTTCTGTTCCCTCCCCTCCCCCACAGGGGCCTAGGACAGCTTTCTCAGGAAGCCACCTGGAACCTGGCTCCGATTCCCATCCACCTCACCTGTCCTGGACCTGGGGGTCTTTCTCTCATCTGGGAGCGGGAAAGCTTTCCTATTACTCATGATCTGGCTCTCCTCATTCACTCTGTCTGGTTTCTCTTTTTGAGACCATGAGCACAGAACACTCTTATGGAAAAAAAAAAAAAAAGGAAATATTACTGGGGGAAATGTCAGTTAATATTTCTAAAATCTTCTGCCCCAGAGATTCCCAGACCTGCTCTCCATGCGTGTACTTTGGGCAGAGCAGTCGTTTTTTCCTATCAGCAGTGCAAGGGTTCCCTCGCCCCCTCCCTTAGAGGAAGCACACAAAGAAAAGAACAGCCCTAAGTACAGCCAGGCCCCTGTCACTAAGTTCACAATTTAAAGCCAGTTTCTCACAATAAAATGTCTCGTCCCCTGCTGTCCTGCCCAGGTGTCTGGTTTCTGGCTTTTCCATTCATCCTTCACTCGCATCTGGAACATGCGTGGGACTCTCCCATAGATATATGGCTCTGGCCCAACTCTGAGAAGTCCTTCCTCTCAAGTGGCTCTTGCTAGTTCTTTCTGGAGGAGGAAACTGCTGTCATGTGGCCCTCTGAGCCTTGTTTGTCCTTCCCTTGCTCACACACAGTACTCATTTACCAGCTCTGTTCATCCCTAACCCCATTATGAAGGACTATTCCTTCTGGGCAGATGTTCTCAAACCATCTGAGCACTAAAAATAGAAGATGTGGGTTGGGTGGTTATTAATAGGCTTCTTCACACCAGAAGCCTCCTGGGGGAGTGGGAGGGGGCAAAGGGCAAGGCCCTTAACTGTTTGACAAGTAGGCTCAGAATTCAACTTGGGGAGGGGAATCACATACTGCAGGCTTTGGGGAGCCAGAGTAAGATTCCAAGGAACCTCCAGCCTCCTACCTCCTCTTGGTCCCACCCTAGGGCATCCTCATGAACTGGACAAAGGGTTTCAGTGCATCTGACTGTGAGGGCCAAGATGTCGTGTTTCTGCTGCGGGAAGCCATCAGGCGCAAAAAGGTAAAAGAGTCTGCCTCCAGGGGTGCTTTAGGGCTGCAACATGCCTTCAGGGGAGCAAAAGGTCTCCTGCTGGTACTCCCTCTGGGTAGAGACCTCTGGGTCCATCCCTGGTTGCTGTGACGACCACGTTGCCCAGCAACTAGCAGCATCCTTTTGTGTGCAGGCAGTGGAGCTGAATGTGGTTGCTCTTGTCAATGACACGGTGGGGACCATGATGTCCTGTGGCTATGAGAACCCCCATTGCGAGGTCGGCCTTATTGTTGGTAAGGAGGGCCCTGCTCTTTTGTGTCCCTACTGCCTGATGCTAATTTATGCCTCCTGTTGATCCTCAGGTGGGATGTTCCCCTGGCCTTGGGAATGTGGCATCATTCCTGTCTGACCTGACGGGGCTGTGGAATACTCTCCAGGCCTGAGAGTCTGGAGCTTGGGTGACTCTACCCCAGCTCAGTTACTGACTCAGTCATTTAAGCTTTCTGAACCTCAGTTTGCCCATCTGTTAAATGGATGTGAGCTTTGGAGTCACACAGATTTGGGTGGAAATACTACCTCTGCCGTCTTATGACTTTGGGCAAATCACCCAAGCCTCAGTTTCTTCGTTTCTAAGACGGGGATAGTAATAATGCCTGCCTTGAGAGGTTGTGAGAACGAAACGAGAGAAGACGAAGTATAGCACTATGCCTGGCTCATGGTACACACAGTACTTGGAACTGGGCAGGACCCCAGGAATGGGGGTGAGCAGAGAGCGAGCTGAGACTGTCCTTCGAGTAGTGCAAGACTCTAAGTCTTTATTAAGTACCTACCCTGTGACCAGTTGGGGGCCGGATGAAGGGACAGGAAGACACATAAAGAAGGGGAGGAGTATTTGCCTTTTGGAACTGTTTAGCAGGGGTTGAGTCCAAAAGAGCATATGCTATCAGAGAAAGCTGAATCTGACTCTTAAACACCTGGGCAATAAAGCCGAGATCAGGAAGGAAGGGGTCCAAACATGATTGAGCCTTGAGAAAAGAGATTTGGCTAGGTGGGAGTGGAGGGCTCCCATAGCTCCTTGGACATCCGTCTCTTAGCACGGGAGGCATGCAGCAGCCTCGAATGAGACTGGGAACTTCATTTTTGGTCTTTTTTTTTTTTTTTTGGTCTTTTTAGGGCCACATCCTTGACATATAGATGTTCCAGGCTAGGGGTCGAATTGGAGCTGCAGCTGCCAGCCTGTGCCACAGCTACAGCAACACTGGATCCGAAATGCAGCTGTGAACTACACCACAGTTCACGGCAATGCTGGATACTTAACCCACTGAGCAAGGCCAGGGATTGAATGCTAGTTGGGTTCACTAACTGCTGAACCACGATGGGAACTCTAGGAACTTCCTAAACATAGTGCCTGGCACCAGGAGGTGCTTGGGAGAAGGAGGGCCCAGATTTATATGTGGACAAACAACTGGATGGAGGAATTCCAGGTGGAGCCAACAAGGGGACCACCTGTTTAGAGCTGACCGTGTGCTGGGGAGAGGAAGAAAATGCTTTTATATAGGGTATGGCCTCTGCCTGGAAGCTTTTTGGCTTCAAGGTCATATCCAAATATCATTTCCCCTCTGCAGCTTTTCCTGAACTTCTAGGCAGGAAAACTCACCTCTGCTTGGGGATCCTATGATGCTCTTCTTTATACTTCTATTTGGGCACCTACAGGCAGTATGAAAGTTGGCTGCTCATTGCCCATCTTCTGGCAGTTGTGGGGTTCCTTGTCTCATTCCTGTGTCCCTGGCTCCTGGCCCAGCTCCTGCTATTTGACTAAAGACCTGGAAAGCCAGCCAGGAAGACTTGGGCCTCTCACCTGTGTGCCAGTGGGGCCTGTCACACATCTCCAAGGGAAAAACATGACTGATGGGCATTTTGGGAGCCCCCTGGGGTAGTATGGGAGATGCACTGATGGTGGTGCTGGTAGGGGAAGTAGCGGAGGCCTGGGGGGCTTGATGGTAGCAGGGTCTGAAGAATGGATGTGTGAAAGAAAGACCAAGCCCTGGGACAGGTCATGAGCATGGGGAGATGGAGAGGTAGGAAATGAGCCCAAATTTTACTATCTATCTCAGTGGGAGAGTCTCAGAGGGAGGGACCTTGTCTGTATCAACAACTAGCTCCCACCTCATCTGACCTCTCTGCAGGAACTGGCACCAATGCCTGCTACATGGAGGAGCTCCGGAATGTGACAAGTGTACCTGGAGACTCAGGCCGCATGTGCATCAACATGGAGTGGGGCGCCTTTGGGGACGATGGCTCTCTTGGCATGCTCAGCACCCACTTTGATGCAAGGGTGGATCAGGCTTCCATCAACCCCGGCAGGCAGAGGTGTGGATTGGGCCAGGAAGGGGTGGCTGGTGGTGGCTGGCACTGGTGATGTGGCTGGTGGCTGCTGGTGGCACAGGTCTCCTGCCCTGTGCACGTACACATTTTCCCGCAGGTTTGAGAAGATGATCAGTGGCATGTACCTGGGGGAGATCGTCCGCCACATCCTCTTGCATCTGACCAGCCTCGGAGTTCTCTTCCGGGGCCAGCATATCCAGTGTCTCCAGACCAGGGATATCTTCAAGACCAAGTTTCTCTCTGAGATCGAAAGGTGCCAAGGCCTGCACAACCTCCGTCCATCTCCATCCTATCATGGGGTGGGATGCTGGTTGGAGGGAGGTCCACCTCAGGGGATGGAGAAGTCATGAGAGATGGGGGAGCTCATGTGAGATCCTGCCTCTCTGTGCTCTGTTCCCTCCTGTCCCCAGCGATAGCCTGGCTCTGAGGCAGGTCCGAGCCATCCTGGAGGATCTGGGGCTGCCCCTGACGTCAGATGATGCCCTGATGGTCCTAGAGGTGTGCCAGGCTGTGTCCCGGCGGGCTGCCCAGCTTTGTGGGGCGGGTGTGGCTGCCGTGGTGGAGAGGATCCGTGAGAACCGGGACCTGGAAAAGCTGACTGTGTCTGTGGGGGTGGATGGGACCCTCTACAAGCTACACCCTCAGTGAGTCTGGGCGCCAGGCTGGACAGGGAGGCATGGCCAGGTGGGGGCCTGGCTGACCTGGGCTCACCTCAACCTCTCCCCTTCACAGCTTCTCCAGCCTGGTGGCAGAAACGGTGCGGGAGCTGGCCCCTCGCTGTGTGGTCACTTTCCTGCAGTCGAAGGACGGGTCTGGCAAAGGTGCAGCCCTGGTCACCGCTGTTGCCTGCCGCCTTGCCCAGATGACCCGTGTCTGAAGAAGTTGCCAGCAACCAGCTTTGCTGGGCCAGGGCTGGGACCTGTGTGCCCAGCCAGGCCCAGACATCCATGATTTCCAGAACAGCCATGATCCCTCTGTGGCCACCGGCTTCGACCCCTAGCTTTCCCCGAGAGAAGTGGCACTCGGGTTAGCAATATATATATATAATTTATTTACATTCACGTCCGCTAAAATCCCTACGCGCCCCGGCGGCCGGGCAAGGCTGTGTACATAAGGCCAAGTGTAAGTAAGTGCACGAATGCACTTAAGACAGAGTCAGGGCACGAGCTTCACACCACAGGCCCCACATGGGGGCACCGGCCAGCCCCAGAAACGGGCACGCCACAGCACGCACACTCACCATTGTCCAGCCCGGGACTCCCGTTGCATATTCACACGCCCCATAGGGCTCCTCGTGGCTGGGGGCAGGGGAAGGGTCAGGGAGGAGCCATTGGGTGTCCCTGGGTGGGTGGGAGGAGGGCAGCACGTGAGAGGCAGATGTGGACCGACACCAGGCGTGAGAGACGTGAGGGGCCTCCAGGTGTACAGCATGAGATGCATGTGTGGGGGATGCATGTGACAGCACACGGGACATGCGTGGGCACAGGCCCGTGTGGTGGTTGTGTGCCTGAATCCAGGGTCTGCCCCCCCCCCGTTCAGCTGTGGCCCTCGATCCCACAGGCTTGGAGCCGGCCCCTCAGATGTGCCCCTACCCAGCAGGCACAGAAATGTTTGCATAAGGTCCGGCTCAGGCAGGAGCTCCGGGGGCCGCGTCCCAAGCCCATCGTGTGCGTGCATGCCTGTGTATATGCGGCCCCCTGGCTGGGGCAGGAGGAGAGGTAGCATCACACGCACATACACACACACAGATGGGCTGGGCCCCGCCCGGGCTCCAGGCACTGTCCACCCTGGGTCCTGGGGGCCAGGGCAGAGTTGGAGCAGGCGCCAGTGCCAACCTGGCCAGGCAGGCCATGGAGGGGGGCAGTGAGGGCAGGGTCTGAAGGGCCAGGGTTGGGGACAGCATCCACCAGGAGGGGGCCTGTCTACGCAGCTCTCCCCAGTGTAAGGGAAGGGCCTTGTCTGGCTTCTGCCTGTCCCTGGCGGGTGCCAAAGCTGGTGAGAGTGTAGGCGTTGTGGGCCTCGCTGGCCTCAGCACTCAGCCTCCGATACTGTGAAGAGGCCAGCATCTGGCTGGCCCAGTCCAGCCACTGCTGCAGCCAGCTGGCTGAGGTTGCCACTGGGAAAGTGCCGTGCCTCCCACAAGTTGAGGATCATGGCTGTGGGGCTGGGCTTGGAGGCAAAGAAGCTGAGATGGCTGTGAAAGAGAGGGGAGCCCGTCAGTGGCCTGGCTTCACCCTCCTAGACCACCCAGGACAGGGCCTCCCCTCAGCCAGGCACACTGAATGCCCGACTGTTGGAAAAAGGGGCACAGGCCCTACAGTGTGTCCTGTCCACCTGCCCTGCATCCTACCACCCAGGCCGGACTGCAGGTGGCCTTCACAGCCCCTCCCGGCCCATTTCTCACCTACCTGTCTAGGTGGAGTTTCTGGGCCAGAGTCCGCCAATCGGCACCCCGGCTACAGGGCGGGTCCAGGCTGGTAATGATCTTTTGCCGAATGAGGAAGGGGATCTTGAAGGCACTGGGGCCCACTAGGGCTGGGACCCCCCCTTCACTCTCCAGGGCCAGCAGCTCAGCAAATCTCGTGTCCTGGGGGCAGGGAGAGGTAGAAGTGCCTGTTAGAACTTGCCCAGCCCAGGCCACTGCCACCTTCCACTGGGGGAGTGCTTGGACCACCCCAGGGCATGGGGACAGCATGGACACTGGTGCTCCCTTGCACCAGGGCCCTGCTCACTGGAGTGTGGAGGTGGAGCAACTTGCCCACAGTCACACAGCCGGTGAGCAGAGGAGCCTTCTGACCTCATTCTCCTGCCCTCTGCATCACTCCTCCCCATGTCACCACTTCTGGCCTCTGCTGGCTGGCACAGCTCTGCCGACCACTCAGAACTCACTGCTCTCCTCTCGTCTCTGTCCTCCGTGCTCAGTTCGCTCATTCTTTTCTATCTAACTCTTTTCTTTTTGTCTTTTTTAGGGCCACACCCATGGCCTATGGAAGTTCCCAGGCTAGAGGTCAAATTAGACCTACAGCTGCCAGCCTACACCACAGTCACTCTGGATCTGCACCGCGTCTGTAACCTATACCACAGCTCATGGCAACCCTGGATCCCTGACCCAGCGAGTGAAGCCAGGATCAAACCCACATCCTCACAGATACTAGTTGATTCGTTTCTGCTGTGCCACAGTGGGAACTCCTGCTTGCCTAACTCTTACTTATCCTTCTAGGCCCAGTAAATAAGGTCAGTCCCTCCTCAGGGAAGCCCTCCTGGGCCCCCAGGCTGGCTCCACTTCCCCTTCCCCCTCCTGCTGCTCCCACATTCTCCTCAACCCCCTCCCAAGGTCCAACAGCATCTGTCAATATGTGCATCTGCACCTCCCTCCCTGGGAGACTTGGAGGAAGCTGCCAAACTTCTGTAGGAGATGGGCTTGGTGGCAGGATAGGCCCAGTGGGAGAGCCTGTTGCGGTGGTGCCGACACCCCCTCTTGCCCACCTTAGTGATGTTAAAGTTGATGTTGAAGCTCTGTCCGTCGCCCTCCACCTGCCACACCCACACCTTGCAGGCCAGGTCGCTGGTGCTGGGGCTGACACGCTCCAAGGTGAAGGTGCAGTGCAGGTACTGCTGCGTGCCGTTCCAGATGTGATAGAAGGGGATCTCCTGGGGGTGGGGGTTGCAGAAAGGCGGGGTCAGGCGTACCTAGTGGCAGGAGTGCCCAGCTCTAGGAACCTTGAGTGCCCTCACCTGGTAGCTGACAAGGAGCTTGCTCTTCCACAGGGAGCTGGGCACATCGTGGATGGATAGGCGCAGATTGTGGTAACTGTCCTTGAAGTGCAGGACGCGGGGCTCCTGGATTAACTGTCCTCCCAGCTGCTTCTCCAGCTGCACCACCTCCTGCAGGGCCCCAGGTGTCAGCCAGGCCAGGGGCCAAGAGGGGCCCTCTCTACTGTCCCCTCCCAGCGCAAGGGATGGCAGCCCTCAGTGCAGGGACGGTGGGGGCGGGCGGTACCTTGAGTGCATCGTGGGTGTCGTGTAGGCAGTAGACTCGGATATTGTACTCGAGAGAGGTGCAGGCCACGGGGGCAAACAGAAGCACCTTGAGGCGCTTGGCTGCGGCCACACTGAGGGCCTCTCCTACCAGGGCAAAGCGACCCAGCTGCTCCGTGAAGACGTAGCAGGCGCCGGCCTCCAGCTGGCAATAGTAGAGGTGGGAGGGCGCCTCTTCGCCCAGGTGCAGCACGTCCTGCGGGCAGGGCCCAATGGGTCAGCCACCCGCAGCTTTGAAGAGCGGCCAGAGACTGCAGGGGATGGGTGCGGGGTGTGACTCAAGGGCCAGGCCAGGGTGGGGAGGTGTGGGGCTCACCTCCCAGCTGCCTTCGCAGGACTGCTTTTTGAGACGCAGGCTCCAGCTCTCGGGGCTGGGCTCCCCGCAGTGGTCCATGGCAAGGATAACTGGCCGGGTGAGCAGGACTCCGGGGGGCCCACAGCTAACGATGGGACTCAGCAGGGTCTGACAGCCGGCTAGGGGCAACCTCAAGTGGGGAAATACAGGTGGGAAGGGAAAGGCGTCAGTGGGCCCTCCTGGGAGCCAGCTCCCGGCAGGACAGCAGACCCTGGGGTTGGGGCTGCAGAGCTGGGTGAAGCCTAGGAGCCCCTCTTCCCTTGCCCTCCCTCTGGCCAGGCCAGACCAAGCCCAACAGTGAGTGGGCAGGCGTGTCATGGTGACAGCAGGTAGGGGCAGGACCCACCCCATCCCAGCGGCAGGACCCACGCCCACACCTCACGTCCTCCGGCCTGTGCAGCGTGAGGTAGATCTCGTAGATCTTTCCTCGGGGTATGGCATCTGGGGGGATGAGGAGACTGATGCCTGTGACAGAGTGGGAGGAGGGCCGGGCCTTACCAGGGTTGCAAAGACACCAAACACCCCACTCCGTCAGCCCTTCCCTGAGCTTCCCTCTGAGGACAGACTGGTGCCAGACTGGTTTGGGAACAGAGGTGCCACTGGAACTGCCAGCGCAGCCAACCACTTCAACATGAGCATGAAGTTAAGTCACAGGGACCCCAAGAATGGCTGAGGGAACTCAGATGGGCAATGCATGTCTAGTTAGCCTGGGCACAGAAAACCTGGGAACCCCCGGCTGTATCTACCTCCCTCATCACCCACTTAAAACCTTCCCTGCCTCCAGGACAGACTTCAGCTCCTTGTCCTAACACTTAAGACCCTTGGCCTCTGGGCCTAAACTGCGCTGTGTACTTGGCTGTTCTGGAGCCACAGCCCTACCTGTGCCTGAGTGCTCCACCTTCCTGGCCTGCTCAAGCTCCTCCCCTCTCCTCGGCTTGGCCACCTCTGGGTGACTTTGCTTCCTGCTTGGGCAGTGTCCCCTGCACCACCACCCCCGCCCCCAGCAGGTGGGGCTGGAGCCTTTAATATTTTTGCCCACTTCGGTAGCCCTCCCTGGTCTGGGTGCCATGCACACACAATTCACCTTTTCCCCAGCATCTCGCAGGGGCAACATCAGAAAGCATCTGCCGAGGAAGAGGTGGTTGCAGGGGAGAGACGGAGCACGACAAAGCAAGGACAGGGGCTGGGGAATTACTCTGCAGATGGCAAGGAATGGTCCTGCCTCACCTTCCTGCTCTTTTAAGATGGGGAACTCCTACATCAGGAGGAGCCTCAGAGGCTTGTGACAGGGAGGGGGGAAGAAATTCTATGATGATCCCACCAAGTCCAAAAGCGTGTGCGTGCTCGCAGAGCGGGCCGCTCCAAGATGAGGTAGCTGAAACGTCACTACGTCTCAGCAACTGCGGCCCAGGAGACAGGGGAAGCCAGTGGTGGCATATTCACAGCTACTACTCCCCTCACCAGCCTGTGCTGCTTCCTAGTACCGGTTGCCAGTGTTGGTGACGGTCCCAGTGATGTGTGCGTGAGCGCTCTGTGTGGCAGAGGTACACTCGCTTGAATACTCATTCAATGAACGCTAATGCTGAGTACCCAGGAAGGTGGGGGAAAACCATGAGCCCTGCTCTCATGAAGTGCTCAGCCTGCAGGGAGACAGGTTAGTGGATAAAGGATGCTGGACACTGGGGGACAGCAGGAAGGAGCACAGCCCACCTGACTACCCACCCCAATGGGGGAGTAAAGGCCGACAGTCACTGAGCACTCGCTACACAGCTGTCCCTTTCTAAGAGCTTGACATGGACCATCTCACCTAATCATCCTAGCGGGAGGGCAAGAGGCAAGAGAGGGAGAGCTGCCAGACCAGAAGTCACAGTTAAGCCAGTGGATGGAGGCAGAGACTATGTGTGCAGAGAGCAGCCCAGTGTATTTGGGCTCATGAGAACCCACTGTAGCTGTCACATGCAGGAGAAGCATGCATGGGAGGGGAGGCCGCTGTAGCTGCCAGCAGGGGTCCTTGTGGTTTTGTCATGTCAGCATTGAAGGGAAAAGTGGCAGCCCCAGAAAGGGACATGATCGAGTCTGGCTTCAGTGAGTAAACACTTGGAGCCATGGCCCAGAGGTAGGTGTGGTGGCCTGGGCCAGGAGTGGCAGTGGGAGAGACCATTTGAGAAAGGATGATGGGATTAGTGTAGGAATGAGGCTGGTGTGGAGGTGGTGGGCGGGGTGAAGAAGAGCAGTAGGTCAGGGTGACCCCCAGTTTTTGCGTTGAGCAACTCGACTGTGCTGTCCCTGAGGTAGGGAAACTGAGGAGGAGGTGGTTCTGGGGGAGGGTGGGAGACGGTGCTGTTTTAGGCATGGGGAGTCTGAGGTGCTGCGAGACATCCAGATGGAGCTGCCCAGGAGGCAGCTGGGTGTACGATTCTGCACCCAGGAGAACTGCGGCTGGAGAAAGAGGAGTGGGAGTGATGTGCACAGACGTGGCGATTAAAGCCATGGAGTGGGCGAGGTGGCTTGGGGGAGGGCAGCTCTGAGGAACACCTACATTTAGGGAGTGGGCACCAGGAACAGCTGGAGAGGGACAGGAAAGTCAAGTCCCCTAAACCAAGAGAATGAGGGAATTTCAGAGTGTGAGCGGCCAGCCACACCAGAGGCTGTGGCACCTTCTCAGAAGATGACCATGCAAAGAGACTGTGGATTCTCTATGAAGGTGTCCCTGGGCCCCCGTCCAGGTGTTTTTCCCTCTATCGTCTCCTCACTGGTTCCCCAGCTCCCTGGGGTGCAAAGCCCGGCACACATACGCTGGCTGGCTATGTAAGTAATGGACCGTAGCCCTGTGTCCTGGGGCAACAGAGAGACACAGCTCCAGCCACAGCCTCAGTGCAGGCCCCACTACTAGCCACGTCTGGATTCTCTCCAAAACTCTATCCCCTTTCCTTGCTGGGCGGGCTCAGCCCTCGGGGTGAGGCTGAGAGGCACAAGAGGAACAGCCAGGCGTCCCATCTCTTCCAGGAGGGAGGGGCACAGGCTAGCCTTGGCTCTTAGAGCACCCAGGGGGCACTCTGGGGTCCTTCCCACCTGTATTAGGGATCATCAGCCGGCCCCCGAGGAAGTTGAAGGTCCCGTAGGCCATGTTGCTGGTGCCGCGGGGCAGGGAGCGGAAGTAGTTCTGGGTGGAGAGGCGGGAGACGAAGTCCTCAGCTTCGGAGGTGGGTGAGCTGTGATGCAGCGTGTGCCGGCCACCACCCAGTGGACTGAGCAGGTGCCCGTTGGTGAGCTGGAACTTGGGGCTGGGCCCATCCTGCCGGGGACACAGACTGCCCTGGTAGGTGGTGGTGGTGGTGCTGAGGTCGGGCTGGATGGTGAGCAGATGGGGATTGTCTGCGAGGATCAAGACAGACTCAGAGAGTGGCACGGGGGGGCCAGCCCCATCTGGGCAGCCCTTGGAATGGGGCCCCACACATGCTCTCAGGGCAAGGACGCCCCACCTGCTTTGCTGGGCTTGATGCTAACGGGCTGGAAACCTGAGGTGAGGATGGACGAGTCGGCCACATCTGAGTCCAGTCCCTCCTTCTTGCGGCAATACACGAGAATGAGGACGAGCAGCAGAAGCAGGAGGCACACGGCCACGGCTATGAGGCCCACATAGAGGGCCACGTCCTCAGGGCCGGAAGCAGCTGCGGGAGAGAGCGCGGCCTTGGGGGGGGCAGGGTGTAGGAGGCCAGGAAGGAGAGGTCAGCGGAGGATGAGGCCTCCACTCCTCAGGCACTAACACCGGGTGGGTGGGGGGCAGCAGACACTGGCAGCAGGGAGCTGGAGTTGGCACACGTGCATGCCAGCCCTGCTTTTGCCACCACCTTTCTGTATCATTCTAAGCAAACTGCATCCCTCATGGGCTCAATTTGGGCTGAAGTTGCTGCTGATGGAGGATGGGGATGAGGGACAGCCACTCCCCTGGTGGCCTGGAGCCAGGCTGCTAGACTGGCCCTGCTCTTCTGGGGCTGAGTGTGAGCCCCTAGGATCCCCAAAGCAGGGGATCTGCTTTCAGGGGGGGAAGGGGGCGGTGTCTGCTAATCTGGCTCCTGGTAAATCCCTGGGCCAAGAACAGGGGTGTTAGGGCTCTTCTCCTTGTCTGTGTCCCCCAGGCCTGGGGCAGGGCCGAGGAGAGTGACTGACTGTCTGGAGGAAGCGATATTGATTTTAGAAGGGCTTTGCATAATGGAAGAAATGTCCATCAGAAAGGAACTGACAGATAATTAGGTTTTTAATTGAAAGAATGGGGGAGGGTGTGTTTTAGGGAAAAAAATCCAACAGAGATCTTTAATTGTTAGTTATGGCCTTGTAATTAACAGGCCTCACAAGCACAGTGGCCCCACAGGACTTGTGTGTGCACCTGGGGGACAGGGTGGAGGTGAAACTGCAGGAGAGGATGGAGACGGGTCTAGGAGATGGTCCCGGGGACTGGGTGTACAGAGTAAATCTCCAAACGTGTGCCTGTCTCAGCGCAGGTGTAAAAGGTACTGGGGGTCCGCATGTTGGGTGCGTTAGGGATGGGGGGGGGTCCCTGAGGGTCCTGAGCTTTGAAGACCAGGTGTAGCCTGCGGCAGGGGACTGACTCCTTCAGCCGCCAGCTCCCCGGGGCAGGGCAGGGCCAATCCTAGCAAATTCAAGAGAAATTCCGGGTGGAGAGGACTCACTGTGCACGCAGAGGTCGCTGGTGCAATTGCGGGTGTCCAGGTCGGTGCCGCGGCACTCCTCGCCTCCGTTGCGGGGCGCTGGGTCAGAGCACTCGCGGCTCCGCCAGTGGGTGCAGTCGAGCCCACAGGCTGACCACTTGCTCCACGGGCTCCAGCTGCCATCCACTAGACGCGAGACAGACATGGACAGAGAGGAGGTGGCGTGTCAGCCCAGGACCCCAGCCCCGGATGACTTCCGGTGTGGCCCGTTGGGTCTGGACCTGGTGCAATACCAGGGCCGGGGCCAAGCCTGCCAGTCGGCAGCTCTCTGGTGTCCGGCAGACCTGGATGACGCATGCTAATGACAGGAGGCAAGATGACACTGGGCCTGCTTGGCTCTACCCACACTGGGGGCCATCCTGGCCCTGGGGGAGTGCGCACAGGGTCGCATGATGACCCTCTGACCCCAGGCACAGCTGGTTCTGCAGCCCCAGGCTGGGCCCTGCCCACACTGACTGTCCCTGTCCTGGCTGTAGCTCAGACACTGTGACTCAGCCCCTCTGCCGAGGCCGAGCCTGAACACAGACCAAGCCCTGCCTCCGATCACACTGAACCCCAGCCTGGCTTCGGACTGAGCCTGGCCCTGCGTGTGGGCGGACGGGTGGGATGGAGCCATGGGGAGCAGGCTGGTGGGCACGATGGAGCCAGGGCACGGAGATGGCGTGGTGAAGAGCGATGCGGGAGGCGGCGGCCGCTGGTACCTGGGCACAGGGTGGCGCAGGCTGTTTTCTGGACATTCTGGCCCTCACAGAAGGCGCCCCCGTTGAGAGGCGCCGGGTTGGTGCAGCTCCGGCTCCTTTTCTGCCAGCCGCGCCCACAGCTGGCGCTGCAGACGGACCACTCGGTCCACGTCGACCACCCACCGTTCACTGGCCGGACAGAGAAGGACTGGGGTCAGGGAGCGGGGGCCTTCCTCAGACACACTGGCCCAGGGGCTGGGCAGGAGGGCAGAAGGGCTGTGAGCTGCAAGTGGGCAGCTGTGCTGCGAGAGAAGCCCTTGAAGGGAGGCCATGCTCGTGCTCACTACCCCCAGGGCCTGGCAGCACCTTCTCCCTAGGGGAACTGCTGGGGCTCAAGGCAGCCAGCCTCAGCTGAAGCTCCCACACTCCTCCAACCGGACCCCAGGCTTCCCTCCCTCTGTCTGCTCCTGGCGGTGCCCGGGACACTCTACTGCCCACCCTGGGGACACAGAAGCACAGGCTATGATCTGTCACTTTCCTAGCCTCCCACTCTGTCCATCCATCTTCTTCTACACAACGCCCCCTGCCCACGAGTAAGTCAAGGGAAAGTCCAGCCACAGACGACCACCGACCTGCCCCACACCTCCGCCCAGATGTGGCCCTTGGCTCCCCAACAGCCACAGCAAGCCTCTTCCTGTCCTTCCCAGTCAGGCCACGATCTGGCCTGGCGGTCCTGGCTCCACAGGGAGCCAGCCACACGTGGCTACCCTGGAGGCAATCCCAGCGCCTCTCCTACGCGCACAGCCCTTCCGCCCCTGCCAGTGCCGGGGCCCACCGTAGACAACGACGGCAGCAGAGGTGCTGCGGCGACGAGCCACGATGTTCTTGGCCACGCAGGTGTAGTTGGCCGTGTCGGCCAGGCGGGCCTGTCGCACCACCAGGCTGTGCTCCCGCGTGATGTACACGTTGGGGTCCAGGGACGGGTCCACGGGGTCCTCGTTCCGGAGCCACTCCACCTGGGGGAGGGAGCCGTGCCACTGCGCCAGCTGACCGTGCTGGCCCTGCCCAGAGCGAGAGTGGCCCCTGGGTTGGCGGGGGTCAGCCTGGAGGGCTTGGCGGGCGGGACCCAGGACCTGGGAGCACTGCCCACCTGTGGGGTGGCATCGGAGCCCCTCTTACCTCAGCTGGGGGGATGCCCTCTGGCGGGCGGCAGGGCAGCACGATGCCCTGCTCCAGGGACACCTCCTTGGCCAGCGGCTCCTGCTCAAAGTTCTTGCGCAAATCTGGGGGAAGAACAAGAATGTCCTCTAGCCGGAGTGGCTCGCGCTGGGTCAGCCGGCTGATCCTGTCCCCCAGTCCCACAGGGGCCATGGTACCTGGCAGAAGGAAGCGCCGAGCACCCAGGGGACATGCAGGCAGCTGCACAGCATCCACAGACACTCCCTCCACCCACCAAGGCAGGACCTGAGGGTTTCCGACCCCCCTCCCCATGCCACCCTAGGGCTGGGCCACGGACTCACAGGCAATGCGGATGTAGGCCTTCTGACTCTTGGTGGTGCCTGAGGAGCTCCACGCCACGCACTGGCACCAGTACTCCTCCAGCCCAAACACCTTCTCCACCTGCTGCCTTGAGACGTTGATGCGGACCTCCATGGCGGGCAGTCCTGAGGGCAGAGAGGTGGGTAGCAGGGGCTGGGGCCATGTCTAACCCCCGGGCCTGGCCTTCAGTCCCTTGTGCGTCCCTGCATCCCCCAGAGCCATTCTCTCTGCTCTGCAGGAGAGCAGAGAGCCTGGGGGCAACTCTCAGCCTGGCAGGAACCCCAGGGGGCCCAGAGGGAGTCCTTCTATAGCTCCTGAAGGTCAGGAGTGGGTCCTTAGCACTTCCATTCATTATACTTTGTTAACCAAGGCCTAGCTCCCTAGTCACTTACAGAAATGCCACTAAAGCAGCTTCCTGTGGTCTCAGAGACAAGGGCACAGAGGAGATTCGGGCAACAGAGGCTGGTCTGTGGGGTCCCCAGGCAAAGGGGATAGGGCAGACAGGCCAGCCCTGGGCCTTTGTGAGTTAACAAGAAAAAGGAAAAGAAAGGATAGGAGGGATCTGGCTCACCTCCAGGGGTTAGTAGGTAGATCCTGGTGTGTGATAACATAATAACAGCTATTAAGAGGATAATTACAGTGATTATGTAGTATGATAATAGACCCCTGGGGCTTAGCAAGGGTTTCCCACGTGCTGTGCTGGCTCATCTTCTTCGATCTGCTTCTGTGGAGGTTATCGCTCCCATTCCATAGATGGGTAAACAGAGACTCAAAGAGGCAGTGACTTGCCATGGGCGCCCAGGGCTGTCAGTACGTTCAGAGTGAATCGAAGCTGTGCTCAGGATTCACCAGAGGGTTGCGCTGGGGTGCCCATCCCACGGGGAGGAACTGTCGGGAAGGGTGAGGGGGCAGCCCACAGAGGGGAAGCTGTCCTGTGATGGGTGTCCGGGACCCTCCCTACCCCAAATGGACTGGGCTGAGGGAATCCCCTCAAGGATGGACTCAGTCCCGCCAGGCCTGTCACATGCAGACCCAGAGAGTGGGGCCTTTGGGAAGGGTCCAGACCCAAGGACCCAGAAGAGGGGACATCAGCCCTCCGCCAGTCCCCTGGCCCTTGGCCAAGACTAGTGTCCCCAGGAGTGAGAAAAGACTATTTGTTTCCAATTTCTCCTCCTCCTGACCCCAATTTCCCTTGGGTCATTGGCTTATCAGGAAGAGGGAGCGAGGCTGGTGTTTCCATTGTTAACAGAGAAATTCAATTAGGACGCATTGCAGGAGGAGCAGTGGCCCAGCCAGCAGGAAAGCCAGGAGGCTGTTTTCTGTCTTAATTCTCTAACGTGTGTTTCCTGGACCCCTGCCCAGACCCCTCCTCAGGAGTCTCTCCAGCTCCCACACTGGGCCCCCAGATTTTTCTGTCACTCACCCCTGCCCCCCACAAGTGCTTCTCACAGGAGGGGCTGTCACCCCTGGCTGAGGTCACTGTCAACTGGGCTAGATCCCTCTGTTCTGGGCACTGCCTGCCCCATTCTCTAAGGGGCTGGATGTGTGTGTTCAGGGGGCTGGGATGAGGGCTGAGAAGCGAGGGAGATGGGCTCTGCGCACCAGCTGCCTGTCAAGCACATGGAATTTTGGGGCATCTGAGAAGGAGCCATGGACATACTGGGGGGTGGAGCCAGGGTCCTCCCCTTGGCTTCTGGGTTTAGTGGTGGGAGACTTCCAGAACATCCCAAACTGGATACTTTTGCTCTCTCGGGTGGATAGGTCTGTGGACGGACTGCTCCATCCCCCCGTGGTGGTAGTGGTGCGCACGTGCCACCCATGCAGCTCAGCTTGGGGAGAAAGGCACTAAATTTAAGTGCTCCTATTTCTTTCTCCGTCTCTTCCCCCCTTCTGTCCTGCCACCTCCTCATCTTCTTGCTGCCATGAACAGAGGCCAAGTTTGTCCTGAGGTCTAGATGCAGGCAGTGCCCTTGAGTCCCACGAGCTCTGGAAGGTGAGGAGACCCAGACCCCACGCTGTCGGTCCTTGAAGTGAGGGGCTGTGTCCTCCTGCTGCAGGTCACTGAGCAGCCTGGCTCCTGGGAACAGTTTCTGGGCTGCTGTGTCTGCACCTGCCTGGTGGATGTGAGCAGATGCCAGCCTCAGGGACGGATGGGCAGAAGGAGGGGGCCTGGGGGTATGTCGAGTGTGTGCGAGTATGTGAGGGCTGTGGGCATGGGGGAGGCCCTGGTATGGGCGTGCTGAGGGTCTCTGGGAGGTGGAGGGGCTCTGAGGCCAAGTGTGGGACTTTGGGTCTCACCTTATCACCAAACTGTTTCTAATCACCGGCCAGCTTGTTTAACACACAATAATTTACACTCCCAGACAAACTCCAATGCTTAGTTTCACAAATTTCCAGCTTTTACAGTATTAGTGGGTTTGAGTTCAAGTGTTTTCTCTTCCCTCTGGCGTTTAGATGGTGAAGGGGGGGCAAGGGAGAGAGAGATGGGGTACTCACTCCTGGGCTGTCCACCCAGCCATCCCCACCCCACACGCGATTGGGTAGGGCTGTACATCTGGGCTGACCTCTGACTTCGCCACTCCTGCCCTACCACTGAGCATTCCTGGGTCAGGGCTTTGGGTCTGTGTGTCGCATGGTGGTGCTGCCCACTGCCTGGGCATCTGTTTGTGGGTAAATAAGGAAAGCCTATCTCTTTCCTTCAAAGCACTCAGTGGCTTTGGGTTGAGAAATCAATAAGATCAATGGAAATTCAGATGTGCTGGTCATGCGAGGCTGAGGTTGGATGCTCAGCGCAGGAAAGGATCCTGATGGCCACGAGTGGGATGTGTCCCCATGAGCTCTGCTCTCTGCCTGGCTTGATGGTAGCAAGGTCAGCGGGGTCTGCTGGAGAATGAGGGCTGGGAGCTGGCCTGGCCTGCAAATGCCATGCAGGAAAACGCCTGGGTCTTGGCCAAGGGCAGCCAAGCCATGGATTCCAGACCTTGTGAAAGCAGGAGACGAGGTAGGTGTGGGGAGCCTGGAAGGCGAGGCTGAGAGCAGCAGGGGGCTGGCCCGGAGCCTTCCAAGAGGTTCCTGGACAGGCCCTCCAGGCTGTGGGAGGACAGGTCTCGGGCTTCAGCTTCTTCTTCCTCACCTGTCCATTCCCCAAGGGACCTACCTTAGCAGCAGGACTCATCATGCTGCAAAGTGGAGCTGGGCCCCGGCTGTGGGGTAGGGAGAGAGGAAAGGCCTGGAGCTGGGCTCCAACTTCCCCCACCAACCTGCAAGGGGCCCCTCCTGACCCCCAATTTTCAGATGAGGAAACTGAGGCCCAGGAGGCAAGGGGACTTGCCAGGGAGGGCACCCACCCCATCCGGTCCCCTCCTAAAGGTGGGTGGGAGGCAGAGCTGGGTTACCTGCCTCTAAGAGCCCTTGGGGTTTAATTCCTGGCACCTCACCCAGGCCTGGCACAGGGCAGGTGCTCACGCAACACCCAAGAGTGGCAAGGAGGATGGTGCCAGCGGCAGGCACATGTAAGGCCAGGACAATGCAGGGCTCAAGGGCCTGGGGGGACTCACTAGGGGGGAAGAAGACCAGCCCCTGCTGACCCTTGTAGGGGAGAGTGGGTGGGGACGTGACTGCTGTGGACCAGAGGCCTGGTGGGAGCCCCTTCAGGGCCCTGGACGAATTAAGAGGCATCTAGGACACAGCAGGCTGGTTCTGAGGACTGAATCTCACACAGCCCCTGCCCAGGGCTCTTCTGCTCACATCGGGGTTACTGTGAGAGCTACTGAATTCTCCAGAGCAGGGTCCCCTCCTCCAGAGTCTCCCTCTGCCCAGTGCCAACTTCCCACAATGCAAGTGTGGCTGCAGCTTCCTTGTCCTGCTCACCGCCCCCTCCACTCCCAGTTCTTTTTTTTGGCCACCATGTGGTATATGCAGTCCCCAGGCCAGGGATCAAACCTGTGTCCTAGTTATGCCAAGACACACCATCCTATTGTGCCACAGTGGGAACTCCTTCACTCCCACTTCTGCTGCCCGAAACCTGGGCCTCTGGCCAGCCTGCTGTTTCCTGTGTCTGTCCTTTGGCCCCATAAACAGTTATTCCCGGTGGTTTTAAGGCTAAGGTTGGATGCTACACCTCTTCTGGGAATCCTTCCTGGGCCGTCCAGTCCTTCCTGCCGGGAGCATGGGCCACTCCTCTGGGCCTGTGGTCTCCTGCCTGCCCCTGGCATCAGTGTAGATTGCACTGGGTGCCACCACCTTATCCCTGTGATTTGGGCCTCATGCCGGTGGCCACACCCGTCACAGGGCCAGTGTGCCATGTGTGTCGGGCTGCCTGAGCCTCGGGGGGAAGGGACTCAGGACTGAGCCTGAGGGCTCGTCGTGTGTACGGAGCTCCACAAAGCCTCAAGGCAAAGGGGGGAGAAATGGATTCCACTGGGGTCCAGTTAGTGAGGAGGGGAGGCTGTGGTCAGCTCTACCAGGTCTATTCTCAGGGAGCATGAGGACCCAAACCACGGAGACCCCATTCCCCAAACCACAGCTCTTTGTCCCCAATCCTACTCTCATCTGCTGCCTAAGGCCGGGGCTGGAGTGGGGAATGAAATGTCCCACAGGAGGGGCACTTCTTAGGTCTTCCCTTGCGACACTGGCCCTGAGTGTCACCCACAGCTCTGGCCATGTCACTTGGCAGCTTGAAATCCCACAGGTCTGTGACCTCATTTCAGAGCCAGACAGGTGGGGCTCCTGGATGACACCACTGGCCCTGCACACACTCCACACCCTCCCTGCTGAGTCCGACCCCCAAGCCGGCCCATCTGCCTCCAGGCCTTTGCTTGTGCTGTGTCCCCTTCCTGGGGCTCCCGGATACCTGTCCCTTCTTCTCTCCCTTCCCCTCTTCTCTCTCCTGTGGCACTGCCACCAGCACCCTGTCACATCGGCACCTGCCACAGCCTCCTTGCCTTCTTCATTCACTTGGTAGAGGAAGTGCACATGCCACTTCAGCACACACATCACCTTTCCCAAGGAGCGTCTCTGGGCAGCCAGAGCCCCCGGCACTCCCTGTGAAGTCACCCCGATGCCCCTTCTCTGAAAGGGCTGAATCCCCAGCTCAGGGAATGGGTGCTCAGTGAAGGTGCAAATGAATAAATGAACAAATAAGGCACAAAAAAACAATCATGGAGTGTGAGGTCTGTGAGCTCTTCCAGCATCTGGACCCACTCCCTCCCAACCTCCTCGCTCAGTTGGTACCATTCACCAGACTGCCCCCGAGGCTGCCCGGGCTCAGATGCAGCAGCAGGGACCTGCCCCTCCATCCACAGCTCCCTGGGGTGTTTAGGGGGGAGTTCCCTCTTACTCCCCCACTAAGTGATGAGGCCTGGTGAGGGTGGGCCTCTGGAGAAGGCCTCGGTGTTCCCTCTGGAGGAGTTCTAGATGGAGTCCTGCCTCTCCTGGGGACCTGGGTGCTACGCACAGAACTGGTTACTTTCACCTTGGCCTCACTCACAGGCATGCAGCTGGGGCAACAGCAGCCCCTCTCTGGGCTCGTTTCCCCTTCAATGGGCCCTGCCCGGCACCCCACCCCAGCCTCACCGCTGGTCCCATCGGTGCTGCGCTCGATCACATGGTCCACCTGGCGCACCCACTCGCCGTTGCACTTGAAGAAGATCTGTGTGGCGGGCATGGCCTTGCACACCAGCAGCACCGGCTTGTTCTTGACAATGTACACATCCTCAGGCTCCACCAGGAAGTGGGGAAGCAGGTCTGGGTTGGACCCGGGCACCGGGTTGGGCACGGGGTTGGCCACCGTGGCACTCTGCTGGGCACCTGCAGCAGAAGCAAAGACGGCAGGTGAGCCAGGGCCTCTGCCGACCTGCACTGCCCTCCCAGGGCTACTCAGTTGTTTGGACACTGGGGCCGGGCCATGGGAGGAGAGTGAGGCCAGGTTCTGCCGCTTCCAGCCTGGCAACCTGGGCTTCTGAATGCCCTTCCCCTGCCACCAAGCGTCAGTGTCCCCCTCCATAAAATGGGGGAATAAGCAGCCCCTTCCCCCGCACTTGTGAAGACATGAAATGAGACAAGGGCGAAAGTGCCAGCACACGGCAGCGGTCAGGGCTCATTACCATCCTGGTAGAAGTTCAAGGATCATGGAAGGTCCGGGGGGAGCTGGAGGGAGGGGGAGGACCCTGAGAGGGCAGGTGGGCAGCCTCAGGGAGGGGAGGGCAGGGGCCCCTTCCTCTGGTGCCCTGGCTGCCTCAGGGGCTAATTCCTGGCCCCTGCACACAGTAGGTGCCATCTACCGAGTGAATGAAGGTGGGATGGAGGCTGGGGCAGGTGCCTATGTGAGGGAGTGCTGGTGGCAGTGCCACAGGAGAGGCCCTGGGAGGGGCGGGTTGGGGTGAGTCCAAGATGCTGGGTGGGCCCCGGGCAAGGTGAGCCAGCACCTTGTGTGTCTGGGAGCCTGAGGGACCCGGGCCATGTCCCACCCTTCAAGGATTCCTGAATGTGGGTTTCCTTCTAATTTTAACTGAAAACCACAACCATCCCACAAGTCATTTGTTGCTAATTACACAGGTAATTGGCTCTGAGGCTTTGGTGGAGGTAAACCTCCTTAGCAGTCTGACCGTCCGCTGGACCAGCGGGACCCCTGAGAGGGTGGGGAGGGGAGGGTGGGGGAGGGGGAGGATGGAGTGGGGGCACCCGTACCCTCCACACCCAGATGCCCTCCAAACAGACCCCCGAAGGCCCCGCCTCCCTCAGGGCTCAGTGATTTCCCCCAATATACAGCCACAACGGACAGGGGCCTCACGGCCTAAAGGGGCAGGGCACACCTGCACTTCAGAGACCCATCTGCTCCCTGCTAGTGGTGACCTTGGGTAAGTTACCCATTTTGTCATCTAGGATGCGGAGGTCCTGCCTGCCACATGGAGGACTCTAGAGGCATCTCACACAGTTGGCCCCCTGGCTCCACGACCCTCCCGATGGGCAGCTCCAAACCCAGAGAAGGCATCTAATGGGGGATGGGGTGGGGGGAGGCTGGCTCCTTGGGCTCAGAGGGCATCCATGCCACCCCTCCTTTCTTGCTTGTTCAGGAAGCTTCTGTTTCCAAGGTGTGCCTGGTCCTGCAGGCACAGAGTGGATGGGCTGGGAATGTCAGCAGAGGCTGAAAATCCTGGTGTGACTTCAGGTACCCCCATGCCCCCACCCCTGGCTTGTTTCCTTGCTTGCAGAATGGGGAGAAGGTACCCAAATCTTAGGGCTGACATGAGGATGAAAGAAAAAGCACAGTGCTCAGTAGACGCCGGCTGCCATCTGTACTCAGTGGTTTCACACCAACAACAGCAAAGGGCTCCACCCTCCTCAGTAACCCTCCTCACAATCTCTTGTGGGGGGTGATGGCTGATGAGGAAACAGAGGCACTGAGCCAGCAGGTGGCTTGCCCTTGGGCTGCGGGGGTTGGGGAGCTGCGTTCTTGTGTGGGAGGGACACCCGGCAGTGTCCGGGACATGGGCTTGTCCACCCTCCCTCCCAAACCCCCCATCCTGGCCTCTCCCCAGCCTGTCTTTCCCTCTTGTGACCTTCCTTTGGCAGCTGTCCCCCTCCACACACACCCCCGCCCAATACTTTCTGCTGCTCTGAAATGGAGGCTAAGCTGCCTGGGAATCCCACCTGCTGTGCCTGCCCTATCCTGAACCACCCCCAGGGGCTCTGTCAGTGCCCTCAGTGGTCTCCGTTTTAGGCTGAGGAAGATGGGGGTGCAGGCAGAGGGGAGGAGCCATCACGACATCTTACAGATGAGGACTCTTCTGCCACTCCTCTGGCTCCAGCCCTGGACTCCTGGGGGCCACCTCCTGACCCTTTGTTACGACATTTGCTCCTTCAGTGTCACTCAGCTGTCACTTGCCAGCCCCTGATCCAGGGAGCAGGTTCAGGCAGGGCACGGCTGAGTTGGGCTCAGGCCTCCCGAGGTCTGGAGAGTAAATGGAGGGCGGGCTCCCAAGTGTGGGCCTGGTGAAGGGAACTGCTGGGGAAGCTGCCGCATCTGTGCAGACCACAGACCTGCACGGAGAAGGCCTAGGCTAGAACCTTGAGCAGGGCCCACAGAGGGCTGGGGCAGGAGGCATTGGCTCCACAAGGTCATGGGAGACGCCAGTGGCAGCTTCCTGGCCTGCCCACACCTCACCCTGCAGAGGCTCAGTGTGACGGCCTGGGCCTGCCTATCAGCTCAGGGCCAAGTGGGCAGGGGTGCCGGCTAGGGCTGTGGGTGGGGAGCGGGCACGTGGCCCCCATCTTCCCTATCGATCACCAGGCCAAGCACTGCTCGCGTCAGCCGCCCGCTGAACCCAGCACAATCCCTCATGTCTGCATTTAACTGCTAATGAAAAATAAATGTACTGTGACCAATAAGGGACATAGCTCACTTCTCCCGGGCCTCCGCCACACCACGCTGGCGCGGTCTCCCCTGTCCACCCACCCCCTGGGGGGGCGGCTATCAGGTGGACCCAGAGGCACCCGCCAGGTTGCACTTATGCCCTCAAGCAAGGACACTCTAAGGCCATGGGTGGGGGTAAACTCAGCCCCTCCTGAGGCTTCTGGAAGCTTCTGGGGTGGCCAGAGCTGGCTTCCCCTTCTGGCCCCTGAACCTCCATGTGACCTTCGCCCTCATGGTCAGTACCTGCGATCTGCCCGCCCCCGTCACTCTCCCAGTCAGGTCTCTAGTCTGGACTAAAGCACAGTCAGAGCCTTGGGTCTCTCCCCTTCCACATCACAGGCCACTAGAGTGAGCTAGCTTTCCCTTTGACATGAACCCTGTCCTTGTCTATCAAAGATAATGCCAAACAATGCCTGCTCAATGCCAAATGATATACAATGCACTCAAAAGGGCACAGACTCCAGTTTACTGCAGTCCCCACCACTCCCTATTGCCTCACCCAGGGCCTACTTCTGTTACCACTGTCTGACTGGCTCCTGTGGGTGTTTTAGGATGGAACCAAATGCCCTTCCCCCCAAAAAAACAAAACAAAACAAAACCCACAAAAAAACACAAACCATTTAATTTTTATTTAATTAAATCAATCAATTTTTGCTTTTTAGGGCCACACTGGCAGCATACAGAGGTTCCCAGGCTAAGGGTCAAATCAGAGCTGCAGCTGCCAGCCTACGCCACAGCCACAGCAAGGCAGGATCTGAGCTCTGTCTGTGACCTACACCACAACTCAAGGCAACGCCAGATCCTTAACCCACTGAGTAAGTCCAGGGATCGAACCTGTATCCTTGTGGATACCAGTCAGGTTTGTTAACCACTGAGCCACAACAGTAACTCTGAACCAAGTGTCTTTGACTGGTATCCCTGAACCTTCCATTCTGGCCCAGTCCACTCTGGAGCCTTCCTCTGCACAAACACCCCCTGATCCCTCCTAGGCACTGCCTCCTACCTCCAAGTCCCCATTCTTCGCTCTCTGAGATACTTTCTTTCCTGCTCTGCCAGCACTTTCCTACCGTCTCCTCAGAACCTAGTTCCACGGTTAGTTGTTCCGGAAAGAGGGGGCTCCCCAACCTCACTCTTCCGGGCCTCCACACATGCAGTTTCACCTCCTCTGCATCGAGGAAGTGAAACTGGTCTCGCTGGTACTGTAGCTCTTCTCACAGGAGAAACAAGTGTGTGGCCGTGGCCTCTGTCCCCACCACCAGCCTGTCCTTCCCTGGTCCCTGCCGCCCAGCTCAAGGCTGTCTTGTGCCATGTCAGCGAGTGGGGACTTGGACTGGGGCGCCTCCTGCTGCTCCCTTTCGGCTGGGAGCCGATGAACATGGGAAGAAGCCTCTGCCAAAGCAGAGGCCCCGGGGCTGAGGGAGAGCAGGCAGGGCAGAGCCCTCTGGCCACGCGGCCCTGCTGCATTCTGAAGTCCACCCCACCCAGCTCCCCAGAAGCTCCGTCTGCTATACCCCGGCCAAGTCTCCCCTACCCGCCCAGCCGCCCTAGGGGAATTCGGTTAGAAGCCACCTTTCACTTACCTGAGAGAATCCCTGGCGGGCTCTTAGTCACAGAACTGCAGGCCCTGAGGCGGGAACCCCACTTCCAGTGAGGCCTGGGGCTGACCGGCCGGCCCCCACCTGCCTCAGGAGGGCATTGGCTGCCCAGTCGGCCCCAGCTGGCACTCTGGCTCCGACGGCCCCACGAAGGGTGGGAGCCATAACCCAAGCAGTCCCCTCCCACAGCGTCTTCTCAGGGAAAGCGAAAAAGGAACATGGCGGCCCACGTTGCGTGCGTGCGTGCGTGCGCGCGTGCGTGGGGAGGCGGGGAGGCGGGGAGCTCAAGGAGGATGAGAGAGCCTTGGGTACTGGGCTTTGGGCTTTGGCCAGAAAGAGCTCTCTCCCGTCCCGAGGTGCTCCTGTGCCCTGAAATGGATCCATCCGTTCACTCGTTCACTCATTCTTTCTCGCACTCGCTCAGTGAATGCTTATTGAGTGCCAGGAGCTGATGGGAGCGACTGCAGTGAGCAAGACTGACACAGCCCTTGCTCGCAGCCGCTTCCATTCAAGACAGAGAAGGAGAGAAAAACAGGATTTCAGATGTCTGCCTAGGGTTCTGAAGCCCCTGAAAGAGGGGCCGTTTCAGAAGGGGTGCGGGTTTGAGGGCTCTTGAGGAGCAGAGGCCTTGGGGCAAGTCCCTCCGTGGAAGTGAGTGCCAAGGTCAGGAGGCAAAAGTTCTCTTTTCCTTTTCTTTTCTTTTCTTTTTTTTGCCTTTTCTAGGGCTGCACTGGCGGCATATGGAGGTTCCCAGGCTAGGGGTCTAATCAGAGCTGTAGCCACCGGCCTTCGCCACAGCCACAGTCACAGCAACGCAGGATCCGAGCCGCGTCTGCGACCGCCACCACAGCTCACGGCAACGCCGGATCCTTAACCCTCTAAGCAATGCCATGGATCGAACCCACAACCTCATGGTTCTTAGTTGGATTTGTTAACCACTGAGCCACGACAGGAACTCCAGGAGGCAAAGGGTTTTAGACAGCAGGGGACAGCACAGGCTGTCAGGCGGGGAGCAGCTGGGCTTGTGTGAAGACAGTGAGGAGGCCAGTGTGGCCAGAGAAGAAGCATGGAGGGAGGCCAGGAGGAGGTGAGTCAGAGAGAAGGCAGGGGCCTGACCTTGGGGTTTTACCCGTGCAGTGGGGAGCCTCTGGGGTAATGCTGAGAGCTCCTTGTGTGAGGAATAGGGGGAGGGAGGCAGGAGTGGCAGGATGGGAGACTCGGATAGGGAGGCATCCAGTGGAGTGGACCATGGTGGGCCCGCCTCACAAGATCCATCTGGGAATTCCCACCCAGACTATAAGTCTCAACCAACATGCCACCTCTTCTGGGACGCCTTCCTGGATCCACGCTCTGTCACTCTGTCCACGTACCCACCCTGTCCCCTGAGCTTCCTTCCAGGGTATGTGCTACATTCAGAACTGGGCTGGGTTTATTTGCGTACTGCCTCCCCCACTGGACCATGAACTTGCTCAGGGCAGGAACCCAGGTTTGGACTGGATATTAGGAGGGTTTGTTGAGTGACTGAATGATCACCCCTTTTTTTTCTCTTGAACTTCCAATGATTTGCCTAAGGGTGGCTCCCTTTACTCTTCTACTCAGAGACATGGAGAGAGCTCAGTGTGGCCCAGAGGCAGAGTTGTGGGCAGTGGGAGGGCTCTGCTTTCCAGGCTGCCAGTCCCTGCCACACCCCCAACGTGCTGCTGCTCTGAGCTTGAGCCCCGCCCCCCCATCCCTTTTCTCACCCGCAGTCTGGGATGATAAGACCTGCTTGTGCAACTCTGAGGCCCAGGGTGGGTGTGAAAGTGCTTTCAAATGTTTTATTTTTAAAAGCACCACAGAAATGTGAGGTGTGATTAATCAAGCTATTAATGAACTAGTATTTACTGAGCGAGGATCAGTCCCTGGGAGCAGGGTAGGAGGGCTGGGGGCAGGGTGTCATCCGGCCTCACTCAGCCAGGAGATGTGATCACTGCCTCCCAAGAGCAGCCCTGCCCGGCCTGTGTCCACAACTTGCTCCTTTCACCCTCCCAACGGCCCTGATGTCGGGGACGTGGTAAGATGGTGGCAAGCCCTTGCTTTTGCTCCTGCCCTGAGAAATGGTCTGGATTTGAAGTGGGGAGTGGGTTGAGGAGGAGGCTGGGGGCCTGGCAGTCTCCATCTTTCCCCTCTTGGCAGCATCGCACCTCCCCCCACCCCTGGCCACTTATGCTCCTTGTCTGTGCAGCCTGGAGATGTGCATATGGTGGTTCTGCTTAGGGCCTGGGTGTCCATACAGGCCTGGGAGGGGAGAGGAGCAGCCACAGGATGGCACACCCTGCCCTTCACCTTGCATTCGAGGCTCTGCTGGCCCAGGGCCTGAGCTGCCACCTGGTCTCACCTCTAGGGCCTCCCTTCACAAGCACCCTATAGGCTGGCATCTTGACTATGTGCAGTTCTGCAAAGGCTTGTGCACATTCTGTTCCGGGCCCTCCTCCCTCCCCTGTCTGGCTAACAGCACCTGGTTTTCTGCAGAGAATGCCTCAGCCCACTCAGTCCCTATGGTCTTTCAGTCCAGGTGGAGCTGACCCCATCTCTGGCCCCAGAGGTGGTTCCCAGACAGGCGGGTCACCCCATCTCAACAGATGTGAGTTCTGGATTTGGGTTGAGCTGCTGGGAAAAGAGAATCAAATCTCTCTTCCTTCCTCCCTTCTTTCCTTCCTTCCTCTCTCTCTTTCTTTTCTTTTTTTTCTTTTTTTTTTTTTTGGTCTTTTTAGGGCTGCACATGTGGCATATGGAAGTTTCCAGGCCAGGGGTTGAATCAGAGCTACAGCTGCCAGCCTATACCACAGTCACAGCAATGTAGGATCTGAGCAGAGTCTGCGACCTACACCACAACTCATGGCAATGCAGGATCCTTAACCTACTGAGCAAGGCCAGGGATCAAATCCACGTCCTCACAGATACTAGTCAGGTGCGTAAGCCACTGAGCCACAATGGGAACTCCGAGATCCTCTCTTTCTGCTGGGCCAGTCCTGCAGGGCTTGCAGGCCACAGGGGAGCCATGTGAAAGGGGAGGCCATCCGCGGGCCTGAAGCAGGGGCTTGGAGAATAACGACAACCAGGGAAGAAAGAGTTGTCGACTCCTGGCAGCGTTTGAGGCCTGGGATCCCGAGAAACTTTTTCTTTCCCTTCTCAGCCCCATGGTCGACCCTCCCATCACCTGTCTCCCTCACTTTTGCTCCAAATGGCACAGGACTTCCCAGAGAGCGGGGACCAGTCTGGGCCCAGCGCAGGGTCAGTAAATGAGGGAAGGGACACCTGCAGGACCTCCTATCGGGGAGCACGTAGGAAGTGGAAGTGGCTGGTGGGGTGACAGCCCCTCATGTCGTCCCTCGGAAGGGAAGAAGGACTGCGCCCTGGCCCCAGCTCACACACATACACACGCGTATGCGGCACTCTGGTTTCCATGGTAATGCATGCGTGAAAGTGTCACAGAGGCAGCAGCCACCTCCCCAAGATCGGAGGAAAGTCACCCTCTTCTCTTCCTGAGGGGGCTCCAGAGGCCTGGTCACAAGGACAGACACAGGCGCCAAGGGCAGGACACGCAGACAGGCTGAACTGCAAAGAACAAAACAGTCGGGGTTGGGGACAGTGCGACCTCACCAGCTCAGCGTCACATGCCGTGGGGTGAATGGCTGGCTCACCCTGCCCACCAGCTGCCACAGACCAGGTTTGTCCTCTGGCAGCTACACTCTAGTGCCTTCTGCCTGCCCCTCATTTCACAGACAAGGAACACGAAGCCCAGGACTCGCCTAAGGTCAGAGCGCCACAGAGGGCAGGGGGGCTCTCAAACCTCCTGACTCAGGTCAGACCCAGGCCAGGGCTTCTGGATGGCTCCTGAACCAGGGTCTGGCCCCACCCACCAAGCAACGCTCTGCTCACTCCGCTTACATGCTGACCCTTCTCTGCCTCTCAAACCCCCCAAGCTCATCCCACCCCAGGGCCTTTGCACTTGCTCTTTCCTCTGCCTGCAACATGCTGCCCCCGACTCTTCCACAGCTGGCTCCCTCTAATCCCTCAGGTCTCAGCTCCAGTTTTACTTCCTCCAAGAGGCCCTCCCTGACTGCCAGGTCTAAAGTAGCCCTTCCTAACCACTGCCCTCTTCCCAGTCTATTTTCTCCCTTTCTCTCTCTCTTGCTGTGTGTGAGGCATGCAGAAGGTCCCAGACCAGGGACTGAACCCGAGCCACAACAGTGACAATGCTGAATCCTTAATTGCTAGGCCACCAGGGAACTCCCCAGTCTACTTTCTACATTCACCCCCACCTGAAGTCATCTCATTTGTGTACTTGTTTGCTGGTTATTGTCTATGTCCCTATTCCCCGAAATGTGTCACGACAATGGGGACTACCCTTGTCTGGTCCACTGCTATAGTCCCAGGCCTGGCACACAGTAGATATTTGATAAACAAGTACTGAAGGCAAGACTGAATAGACTCAGGTCTTCCAACTCGACACTTGGAGCCCACACTGGGCACAACACTCCTGCCATTCCTAAGAGCCTCCAAACCCACCAGTGAAGGGGACTTAGAAACCATCAGGATGCCCAGGGACAGAGTACCTGATGGGGGAACAGGCCTCCAGGGAACCTCTCCCGGGGCCCCTTGCCACCACTGGGCCTTGCTTAGGGCCAGAGAAATAGTTAATAAAGCTGAGGCCTAAATAAGCATTTGATTAACAAACGATAAAATAGCTATTGTGTCCCCGAATTAAGCTGTAATTGTGGCTGATAATTGGCTGGTTAGAATTTAATAAGCTGCAATTAAATAGAATGGAATCCAGGGTAATTACGTGGTCACACAGCCCAGAGAGAACCAGGGAAGGAAGGCTTTCTCCTGCTTTGGAATCTTCTGCTGGTGCGGTGCGTGCTGCTGTGGGTGTGTTTCTGGTGACGGTGGTGGTGGTGGTGGTGGTGGTGTGTGTGTGTGTGTGCGCGTGCGCGCATGGCAGGCCTCCTCCACCTTTCACCTGGCAGAGGCGGGCAGGTGGGCGCTGGCCCAGCCCCCCCCGCCACCATCGCTTGGCGGGAGATCGTCACGCAGGCTCTGAGCCCTGCCAGGGCCCGTGGCAACTCCAGCTGAAAGAGACATAAAAGGATCCGTGGCACAGTTCCCTGCAGAGTGGGAGGCCGTGGGAGGGTGGCCAGAAGGGCACTGGGAACACGAGGGAGACAGGCAGGCAGGGTGGGGGTCTGCCAGTCTCTCTAAGAAGGAAACTGGGGCTCAGAGAGGGGAAAAACTTGCTCAAGGTCACGCAGCGATCAACGGCCAAGCTGGGCCGGATTCTCAGGTTGCCTATGGATCCAGGGATCCGACTGGCCAGGAGGCTGGAACCCACTCCCCTCTGCCCGCTGCCCCTGCCAGTTCCCCAGGCACCCCACCCCATTTCCATCCGTGTCAATCACCAGGTAAACACACTGGCTAAGTAAGAAGGGTACGGCTGTTGCCCACGTGCACCCCTAAGACAAGCTGCTCTCCACGCTGCCATTTCCCTCTCCCGTGGCCTGCAGGCCCACCAGAGGCCTTGGTGGCTGCAGGGCCCCCTGGTGCCTCAGCCTGGCATGCCCAGCCCTGCCCCCAGCCCAGGTGTGGCCCCCGCAAGTCCAAAAGGATGATGAACAGCATAGCTGAGGCGCCGTTTATGACCCCATCAGCATTTTTACAATGTTGCCGGCAATTAATTTAATTAAAGACCCTGTCCCGGATATGGTGGCGTTTCATATCTCACTGGTTTAATGCGAGCCTGGCCCGAGCAGGGGCCGGGGTGGTCCAGGAGCAGCCACTCTGCTCCCCGGCCAGGCTCGGCTCAGCCTGCACAGGTCACGGCCTCCAGACGGAGCCCAGAAATGAGAGGGAGGCCACCCAGTGATCCGCCCTCGGCCAGTGGGAGATACTGCCCACACCCACAGCCGGGATGGGCACATGCGCACAGGCTCACGCACACGCGCATGCGTGCACACATGTGCACAGTCATACACAGTCACACCGTAACTAACCATCGTGGCAAACTTTACATGGATTTTCTTATTTAATCCTCCTGACAACTCTAGGAGTCAAAAAACCTATTTTATATCTTCAACTTCCAGACAGGCTGGCTACCCCCCCCCTTTTTTTTTTCGCTTTTTGAGGGCCACATCTGAAGCATAATGGAAGTTCCCAGGCTAGGGGTCGAAGTGGATCTGCAGCCACCGGCCTACGCCACAGCCACAGCAACGTGGGATCCGAGCTGCGTCTGCGACCTACACCACAGCTCACGGCAACGCCAGATCCTTAACCCACTGAGCGAGGCCAGGGATTGAACCTGTCCTCATGGATACTAGTCGGGTTAGTTACCCCTAAGCCACACTGGAAACTCCCCACTCTTGTTTTAAAATTTTTTTTTATGGGAAAGAAATCTTATCCTGTAGGGGAAAGCAGTCTTTAAAAAACTTCATTTATTTAATTGAAGCTTAGTTGATTGACAATGTTGTTAATTTCTGCTGTACAGAAAAGTGACTCAGTTATACATAAATATATTACTGTATGTAATTATGTGTATTATGCATTTATGTATTTATATATATATATACACACATTTATGTGTGTGTGTATGTGTATGTATATATATATATGTATGTGTATATATATATATATTTGGCCACACCTGCAGCATACAGAAGTTCTGGGGCCAGGGATCCTATGCCACAGCAGTAACCAGACCCAGAGCAGTGACTGGATCTTAACCCACTGAACCACTGGGGAACTCCTATATACCCTTTTTCATATTTTTTCATTTTTTCCCATTGTGGTATTACAGGATACTGAATATAGTTCCTGGTGCTATACAGTAGGCCTTGTCGTTTATCCGTCCCATATGTAATAGTTTGCATCTGTTAATCCCAAACTCCCAGTCCATCCTTCCCTGACCCCCTCCCCCTTGCCATGCCTCATACTCTTCACCGGGTCCCCCTTGTTCAGCAAATGTGCTGGATGGACAAAACATGCTGGGATGGTGCTGTGCTTGGCACAAGCCACATAGCAGTGTCCAAGTTGGACTTGAGTCCCTTCCCTATAGAGCACCCAGTGGCCACAGCCCCCGTGGAAGTCGGGGGCACAGAGTATCCCAGAATCACGCTTGCCCCACTGGCGCTCTGGCTTGCTTGGGCACACACACCAAGCCCCCTGGGCACACACATGTGCACACCAGCACTGCCCACTGTCCTCCGGGCTAAATCTGGCCAGGGCGGCTGAAGCCCTCACTAGGATGGTGACCCTGCAGACACAGGTCACTAGCCATCATGTGACCCCATTTCAACAGCTGAGCCCACCCGGACCCCTCCTCGTACAGGGACCTACAGGAAAATCCAGTTACAGATCCAGCTTCTACCAGCAGTGGCCGGGCGCATTCCCAGCTCCTTCTCTGCCCCTCATCCATGCCGTGTCCAGGTTGTGCTCTGCCCTCTCCTGGGGCCCCTGTTTCCCTAGCTCCCCACCCCCGTGGCCCCCTGCCCGTGGCTCATCAACTGACGGGAGCCCCCAGTCCCCCTCACAGCAGAGCTGTCTCCTGACACTTTCCCTGCCTCTGGATGGCCCCCAGGACCCAAGAGGCTTGGGTCCCGAGAGGTTTGGGTTGGGTGGCTCCCCCAAACCTCCTGCTCCCAGTTTGCTCTTCATCAGCAGGGCCATGCCCCCAGGAGCCTCAGCGGGAGTCTCGGCTGCTGGGCCTTATTGCTCCCTCACGGTCCAGGGTTCTAGCCCACCAGCCTCTCTCTCCCATCCACCCCACCTCCCTCGCTTTGCCGCGAGCCAACTCTCTTTGGGGGCTGCCCCCACCCCCAGCCTCCAAAAGCAGTCTTCCTGTGACCACCTCCTGGCTTTGCTACCATCAACGGTGCCACCACGGTGCTATTTCTAGAAAGAAAACCCGATCCCACCCTTCAAACCTCTGCAATGGTTCCCACTGACCGCAGGGTAAAGGTTCCCACAGACGCTCACAGCCCCCCACACACCCGATGCCGCGGCCACAGCCCTTGGCACCAGCCCAAGCCCTGTAGTCAGTTCAGCGCACCCGCTACTCCCTTCTCCTGGCACGGCCCAGACTCCACCCCTCACCCCAACTCTCCCCTGTACCTGCAGGGCCCCCACCCACTCCCAATGGCCCCCAGCCCTGTTAACTCATAATTCAAGGTGTCATCTCCTCTGCAAATTCTCCAAGTTCCTCTCCGCATGAAGGTGCACGCCCCCCTCCTCCAGGTCCCTGGCTAAGAGCGTCACCAGTGGATGTAAGCTGTGTGCGGTGGCCGCCTCCTCCATCAGACTGCATCCTTAGGTGCGTGCAGCAGGCCAGGCCACTTCTCAGCAGTGTCCATCTCAGGGACTGGCAAGTGGGGGGCAGTGGTCAGTGACTGGTCAAGCTGAAGCCTCTCCCCTCACTTGCAAGCTCCGGGGCCGGACCCAGGGCACGGACTCGCTGAGGGCAGGAATGGAGCCCTCGGTTGGGCATCCAGAGACTGGATCCCCAGTCCCCGCTCTGCCTCTCCTGGCTGTGTGACCTTGGGCAAGTCATTGCCCTCTCTGAACCCCAGAAAGGGTGGGACTGGGTCAGGTGTGGCAAACTCGGGTGCCTTCAGGGGCTGGAGTTCGGGGGGCTGGGAGATGGAGAGCAAAGATGCCCATCCAAGGGGCCAGCTCAGCCCAGCTGACCGCTGCCACGTGGTAGGCCGGCCAGGAGGCGTGGAGTTTTTTTCTTTTAAGAGAAGCTAGAAATCATTTTTATGTGAAATTACCTGTTTTAAAATGTTGACAACCAATTTAAACATTTAAACATCATGTGGACCAAACAAGTTGGGCCAAAAGCCAGACTGGACAGCATCCAAGGTCTCCTCTGACTGTACAGATCTAAGAATCGGGGTCACAGCACGGTGAGGGAAAGCCCCCCATCACTGCTCTGCCCTCTTAGTTTCCTCCCCTCCCACACCCTTCCTAGCATCCCCATCATCCTTTCCTCTCCTTGAGACCCATCTTTATCACGGCCTCCCGAAGGAGGGCCCCTGGGGCCTGGCAGAGGCCGGAGGGGTCATCTGTCCATCCCCAGAGTGTCTGGGAATAACTGTGAGCAACAGCAATGCACACTCAGCTGAGGCCTGAGGGCACCGCCCCCTTCCTAGAGGCTGAGGGTCCGAGATCTGGCAGTGAGCGCTCCCTGCTGGAGAAGATGCTGGGGGCCGACGCAGGCTGGGGGCTGCCCTGCCTGGGAAGAGGCTGCTGATGACAGGAACACAGGCAGGTCGGGAGTGGGCACCCCACAAAGGAGATCTTTTGCTCCAGTCCCCCCCAAATCTGGACGGGCAGGAGCTCAGGCCCGGCTGCGGCCTCACAGCTGGGAAGAGGGTGTCTGACTGCACCCATCATACCCTGACAAGACAGTAATGAGTCCTCGCCCCATTTTAATTACCCGCTGTCCAAATAATTACCAGCTTGTTTATTTCACTTAATGGCAGCCATACTTTTTTCTCCTGATATTGATTTCATGTTTTCCTGGTTTGTTCATTATTTTTCCTGCCCCTTTAATGGGCTTGGAGGTCCTGCAGGTGGAAGAGAGGGGGCTGGAGGAAGTAGGGGTATGAGGGAATGCGGAGGAAAGAGAGGTGGCCTGGGCCTTGCTGTGCAGCCTAAGGTGAGCCACTGCCCTCTCTGGGCCTGGAGTCCCAGAATCCCAGACCTCTGCACATCCTCTGGTCCTTGATGAGAGAAAGGAGGGAGAGGGCAGCAGGGGAGAGAGAAGCTGGTGCGCTCCTTCCCAAGGGCCCCTGATGGGATGGGCAGAACGTAGGAGGGAAACAGAAAAGCGGAGGGTGGGTGGAGTGACACTCATGCCAGAATGAGGTGGGAGGGAGTGTTCCTGGAGACCATCCTGGAAGAGGCAGCACTGTGGTGGCCACTGGCCAGTGGGGATGTAGAGAGGCTAGTGGGTGCCCTCCTCACCCCTAGGTCCCCAAGATCTGATGGCAGAGGGCGCAGGAGACACCAGTCTCAAGAAACCGAGCTTTTCCTGGGCCTGACCTCCAGCCTTGGCCTCCGCCTCACCTGCCTGCCATCACCATGGAAACGTGGATGATGCTGTGATGTCATCTGGGCTGTGAAAGAGCAGCTCATTGCTCTGATGGGGGGGGGCACGTGGTAAGGAGAGATGGGGGTGAAGGGGGAGGGGAGGGCCAGGGCTTCTTTGGGGGAAGATTTAGAGCCTCTTGAAGGGGTCATTAGCTCTTAATAAATCACTAATAATTGCATGAATATTTAAATCTTAATAAAAAAAATACAGTAGGCTCAGTGCGTTTGCTTGTGTGGGTATTTATTGCTATCAGGCTGGAATATATAAAAGTTGGTATTGGTCTGACTGAACTGCTGTTACCACCACAGCTAAACGGGTAATTGGGAGTGAGAGACGCTATCAGCGGCTATAAATTACGTACAGTAAACCGAGGGCATTAACTGAGAGTTTATTATCAATTATCTCTGTGCTTGTTCCCCTTAAAACGAACTTTAAGTATATTAATGAGAAAATTTACAGGTCTTAATGAATTGAGGAAAGTGAGAGGCTGCCAAGGGCCCCCTACTTCGGCCCCGCACGGTGCTCTCTCTGAGACCCGCAGAGGTCTGTTCCTGGCGGGAGGAGGCGGGTGCGGGGGTGGCACCCAAGGGGAGCCCTGGTCAGCGTGCCTGGCACAGACATGTGCTTCCTGCTGGGACCAGCAGGGACAGCTGGTCGGTCCCCGAGGCCGGCTCTTCCTCTCTCCAAACCCCCATCCCAGAGAGGGGCGCTGAGTGGGAACGGGGCGGTTTCATCCAGGCAGAGACCCCGCCAGGGCCCGGTCCCGGCTGCTGGATGTGGAGAATGACTTCAGCCGGGGCCTGACTTGAGGGGATGCGGACGAGGCAGATCGTTACCTGCCCCCAGACCAGAACGTGGGCGCTGCCATTAGAGCGCCACAAGTGGAGTGAGAAGGGGCGGGAGGCCGAGGGGATGCGAGTCCGGGTGGGGCTGAGGGTGCCCCTGTGGCAGCTCCGCCGGCAGAGCGTTGGTGCAGCATCTGTGTCCACCCCGCTGCGGGGCACGGCCGCCCCTACTGCCACGTGCTCCAGCCGCCTGCTCGGAGCCCACGGCCGAGAGGCCTTCTCACCTCGAGGTCAGCACGACCTCCTTCTGGGCCAATTCACCACCCTGCAGCTGCGGCTCCCTCCGGACCACCCTGCCAAGACCGTGCCCGCTCTCCCCGGTGTCCTCGGCCTCTCCCACCAGGTCCTGAGTTTTCCACAAAGGGCGAAAGGCAGGCCCCTCTCTCAGGAGCTTACCCACTCCTGAGAAGATGGAAAATGGCTCGATATCAGGGCACGAAGTCTAAGGGCACAACTGTAGTCAGAGCTCTGTCGGCGGAGCAGCACTGGTGGCACGAGAGCACGTAACTGGGGATGTCTGCTCGGAGGCGTCCAAGAGGGCTTCCTGGAGCAGTGTCACCGGGCTGTGTAAAACACCCTGATGACCCAAGGATGCTCAGCTCTTCTCCACCGAGGACAAGAAGATGATTTGTTGCACTCTTTTCCTCCTTTCCAGCCTCGGTCCCTTCCCTCTTTTCCCCTGTGGGCCCCAGTTCTGCCCTCCATCCTCTTCCTGACTCAGCCCTCACAGTCTGGCGCTCACCTCCACTTCTCCCACCTGCCGAGGAACCCCTGTCTGGCAAGAGGCTCCTCCCTCCCTCCTGTTCCCCAGATCCGCCTTCTGCTTGCACCGGGAGAACGGAGAATGGCAGGCTTCCACGTGGGGGTGTCGTCAGAGCCAAAGACTCCAAAATCCCCACTGCAGGACCTCCGGGCCCATCTCCACAGGACGTGTCCTCTCAGCCAGCCCGTGTGGCCCCATGCAAACGGTCAGCTTCCCGCGCCAACAACACAGTCACTGCCCTGGCTGGGAACCTGCTGGCTCTGCCACTTCCATCTCTTTTCCTCCTGTCCCTTCAGATGTCACAGGACACTGTCCTCTCAATTCACCTCCTAACACCCGGCCTTTCATCTGTCCCTCTGCCACTCCATGCTCAGTCTTGCCTCAGAGCCATCGTACCCACTGTCCCCCCCCACCATGAGCTCACTCGTCATTGTCCAGATCTCAGCGCGAGGCAACTCCTCCGAGAGGCTTTACCGAGTGCCCCATCCAAGACACCCCTGTCATTCTCGGGCGCCCACCCCCTCTGACGGGTTCTCCGTTTGACTTGTTTCTTTGCTGTCCATTTGCCTGGAACCAGAGGCCCTGTCACTACGAATTTCTGAGTGAAGGAATGATGACGTTGCTCTGGGCTGCACACCATCAGGCCAACGCGGGCACAGAAGGCCGCGTCTGTGCCTTGCTGCAGGGTCGGGGGAGGGTGGGAGGGGATACGTTCTGCTTGGGGCGGGGGGAGGAAGGCAGGGGCCTGGAGGGAGCTGTAGGGAAAGGCATTCTAGGCTGGGGGAATAGCAGGAGCAAGGAGCAAGAGGCAGGACATCTCTGGTGGGGGCTCGGATTGGATTAGAAAGGGTTGGAATCTGTGCCGGGACACGGTGCGTGGGAAAGCAGGGAAGGTTCTGGAACAGGGCCGATGGGATCGGAGAGCTGTTGAGAGATGGCTCTGTTGGGGGAGGGGGAGGGGCGTGGAGGCCATCGCCGAGGTCCAGGGAGCTGCCTGACCGCAGGAGAGAAGGAAGGGATGCGAAAAGCACCTCAGGGGGGGCAGGGTAAGGACAGCCACCATCCTGGCGGAGCAGAAGATGACTCTGTCATTTCCTGCCTGGTTGAGTGGGTAGATGGCGGAGCAGCCAGGCGTAAACAACTGGTAAAGCCTTGGCCCACTGCTCACATGCGGGGGTGGGGGCAGGAAAGATCGGAGCCCTCTGGAAGCTGAGAGAGCACAGGCCCGCCCTGCTGCAGACGCGAGTGTGTGGCGATTGGCTGGTGGTTGGGGGCACGGGGCGGGGGTCCCTCTCTGGACCGAGCTCTGGAGGCCACGAGTCACTGGCAGTGACCGTGTGAACACAGGGCCAGTCAAGGGCTGAGCTGCTGAGCCTCATCTTGCTTGGGCCTCCGCCTTCCAACTGGTACAGCGGGAGGCCAGGCTGGCTCTCAGAAGCAGCAAACTGAGCCGGTCCGGGGGCTCCCACGTGTGTCTTGGGGGTTTAAATCGACCTGTCAAGACTGGGAAGTTCCACGCCACCCCTGGGATCTACCCCCACAGAAGAATCTGAAGCAGCGCCACACCAGCCACAATTGGCTAAGATCCTCAGGGCAGTTCACCCGTGGCCCTTGGGGGCCCTTCCCTCCCCCGCCTGCTAGAACCAGGGGCCGCCCAGGATCGACTCAGCTCAACCCCAGAATCCCTTCTAGCTCAGTCTGGACACCGCTCCCACCTCACACACACCTCACCCAGAGAAGCCTGGCGGCCCGCGGGATCCCCGTCCATCTCAAGGACATAATAAGGCCTGGGGCCTCTGACCTGTCTGCTGGGACACTTTCATCAGCTTGGACCTGTGTTTGCTTACAGCTTTTATTTTAAAAAGTGCTTTTACTCCCCGCAAACCCAGCCCCACTTACTTGACTCTTTCCAGCCCTCCACCTAGTTTCCATGCCTCCGGGCCCCTCTCCCTCCCTGCTGCCTCCTGCCTCTGTAAATAATCCTCTCCTCTGTGCCTATAATTAGCCCCAAGTCGAATAATTCATAACAAACTTTATTTCTCGTGGCATCTTTCTTGCTAACGTGTCGCTGAGCGCCTCGCAGGATCAGCAGGAGGGAAGCCAGACTCAGGAAGCAGCTGAGCGCCCTCTCCGCGCTCCCCGCCCAGTGCTCGGAACCCACAGGAACTAACCTGAACAGGAAGGTGGGTGCCCGGCACGGACAGGGTGGATCCGGGGTGTGGACGACGGGTCCAGACACTCTTCCCCTGGGTGATCATAATTGTAACGGTAATAATATGACAGCCCGCAGTCATCTAGTGTTTACTATGCCCCCAGCTCTGCTTTTTAAAAATTGGTGTTGTCTTCTTATTCTGATGTATAAAGTAAAATTCATCCCCTTTAAATCTAGTCTGGTGAGTTCTGACAAATGTATCCAACATCACAGTCAAGACAGAGAACAGGAGTTCCTGTCGTGGCTCAGTGGTTAACGAATCCGACTGGGAACCATGAGGTTGCGGGTTTGATCCCTGGCCTCGCTCAGTGGGTAAAGGATCCGGCTTTGCCGTGAGCTGTGGTGTAGGTTGCAGATGTGGTTTGGATCCCACATTGCTGTGGCTGTGCGTAGGCCGGCGGCTACAGCTTCGATTAGACCCCTAGCCTGGGAACTTCCATACGCCGCAGGTGTGGCCCTAGATAACGCAAAAAGACAAAAAAAAAAAAAAAAAAAAGAGAGAGAACAGTTTCGTCCCCTCGAAACGTTCCCCAAGCCCCTTTGTCATCTATCAGTCCCTCTGCCAACTCCAGCAACTACTGCTCTGCTTTTTGTTGAGAGAGTTTTGCCTTTTCTAGACCCTCATAGAAAAGGAATTATACAGTGTGTGGTCCTTTGTGTCCGGCTTCTTTCACTGAGCACAGTGCCTCTGAGGTTCATCCATGTTGTCTCCTGAGCTGGTGGTTCGTTCCTTTTGATTGCTTTGTGGCGGTATTCCTTGTAAGAATGGTCTGTGGCTTACTTATTCATCAGCTTCTAGATTCTGGGGATGACAAAGCCGCTTTTGGTGGACCCATCTTCATTTCTCATGGAAGCAGGATTAGGAGCCAAAAGGTAAGCCTGTGTTTAACTCAGCAAGAAACTCGGTCTTTGTCTCGTGTATCCATCTATCTATCCATCCATCTATCTGTTTTGGCCACACTCATGACATGCAGAAGTTCCCGGGCCAGGAATCAAACCACAGGAGTCATAACATGGAATCTTTAACTGCCACCAAGGAGTCCTATATTACATATAATAAACTCCTATTATAAATATACTATTTTACATATAAATATTACATCTGTATCTATATAGATATAACATTTCAATTCTCTCAACAACTTCATGAGTTAGGTACTATCATTATCCCCCTTAAATTAATTAATTTGTCACTTTAGGGCCGCACCCGTGGCATACGGACGTTCCCAGGTTAGGGGTCGAATCTGAGCTTCAGCTGCCAGCTGACGTCACAGCCACAGCAACGCGGGATCCGAGCCGCGTCTGCAACCTACACCACAGCTCACGGCAACGCCGGATCCTTAACCCACTGAGCAAGGCCAGGGATCAAACCCGCAACCTCATGGATGCTAGTCGGATTCACTATTGCTGAGCCACAACGGGAACTCCTATTCCCATTTTATAGACGACAAACTGAGGCTGACAGAGGTGAAGGAATTTGCCCAGGGTCACACCGCTAGACATGGCCCACGGGGCTGGACCGTAGGCAGGCCTTTGGGGGTGATTAGATTATTAACGTGGGGTCCTCATGAAAGGGATTAGTGCCCTCATAGATGAGACCCTGCAGAGTCCCCTCACCCCTCAACTGTGTGAGGACACAGAAGGAAGAGGGTGAGGACACAGAAGGAAGAGGGTGTCTATGTACCAGGAAGCGGGCTCTCACCAGACACTAAATCCACCAGTGCCTTGATCCTGGACTTCTCACCCTCCGGAACTGTGAGAAATAAGCTTCTGTTTACCAGCCACCCGGTCTGTGGTATTTTTGCTATAGCTGCCCGAACAGACTCGGACGCCCGCCCTCTGTCTGGTGGATGGGGTTCTCCGTGAGGAAACCAAAGCCCAGACACCCAGAGTGAGGGAGTGAGAGGGCAGCAGCGGCTCCTGCCTTAGATCCCAAGGACGGCGGGGGTGCCCAAGAAGACGGCAAAAGAGGGGAAGCGGGAAGCTCTCCCCAGCCCCACCCCTACCTGCCTTGGCAAGGCTGTCAGTGCGGGATCACCTGGGCAAGTCTCCCTGACATCTGGTCGTGTTTGTCCCACTGGAGAACGCGATTTCTCTGAAGCCGGCCTGGATGTAATAAACCCCCTTGGTCAGCGATTTAGAAGACGGTCATCAGGGAGGCCAGGCTGGGGAGGCACCTCCCTCTTGTCCTGCCCACCAGCTGCCTCTAAAAAGTGCTCACAGGACTTACAAGGGACAGAGAATCCCCATTCACCCCTCACACGAGCCCTTCGCCATCCTGAGCTCTGTTCCAGACCAGCAGCCCCCGCACAGGGTGAGGATCCCCGTCAGAGAGAGAAAGAGATCATGAGATGTGGCCACCCCTTGCCGAGCCCAAAACAAGAGCATGGAAGGGAAATGTGCTGATGTGAGTGTGACTTCGCTGACAGAAGCTGGAAGGCTTGATGGTTGGGAATGAACAATGGCTCCGGCCCCGTCCCCGGGCTCACAATCCAGCCCCTGTCACCACGTTCCCTCACATGTGCGACCTCCGCCCCCAGTGCCTCTGAGTTTCCCTCTGCCCTGCACCCTTTTTTTTTGCCTTTATCTAGAGCCACACCCACGGCATAAGGAGGTTCCCAGGCTAGGGGTCTAACAGGAGCTGTAGCTGCCTGCCTTCGCCACAGCCACAGCAACGCGGGATCCGAGCCGCGTCTGCAACCTACACCACAGCTCACGGCAACGCCGGATCCTTAACCCACTGAGCGAGGCCAGGGATCGAACCCGCAACCTCATGGTTCCTAGTCGGATTCGTTAACCACTGAGTCACGACGGGAACTCCAGCCCCCGTCCCACCTTTTTTTTTTTTTTTGTCTTTTTAGAGCACATGGAAGTTCCCAGGCTAGGAGCTGAATTGGAGCTGCAGCCGCTGGCTTATATCACAGCCGCAGCAATGTAGGATTCTTAACCCACTGAGTCAGGCCAGGGATTGAACCTGCGTCCTCATGGATATGAGTCAGGTTCTTTACCGCTGAGCCACAGTGGGAACCCTCCTTCCCTCCTCCCTTGACACTCAGCTCCAGTGTCCTCTGACTAAAACCAGCAGGCTCCTTTCAAGTTCCTCCTCTCCCACCGACTTTCTCAGCTGGGCCAACACCAGAGACGCCTGAGGAAGGTCAACACTTTGAGGAGAAGGAGGAGGCAGTGGGAAGAGGAACCCAGAGTGCTGCCTGCATCCTAGCATCTGCTCTCCCAGGACCCCACTGACCATCCCCCAGGTGTCTCTTCTCTCGAGCTAGGCCACCTTCTCCATGCACATTCTCTGCATTCCTGTCACATCTGGACTGGCCTTAGGGCAGCTTCGGGGGCTGAGACTCTACCCACAGACCAGGCAAGTCCAAGCGTTCACTGGGGGTGATGGCAGGAGACAGCCCAGGCTGTGTGGATCCAGGCACCAGGGACAGCCCAGGTGCCCCAGCTGGCTGGTCCTCCTGGCCTGCCTGCGGCTCAGTGATGCTGTTATCTCACCCCACTGAGCCAATGTGACAGCGGACATCCATCACCCGGCTCCAGTACACGTGCCCTGGGAGGAATGTCCACTCCCTCACTGCCTGCGGATCAGGCAATGGTGAGCAGCTAGGAGGGAGAAGTAAGCACAGCGCTGGGAGGGATCAGAAGAGGCAGACGAGACTCCCCAAAGGGAGTAACAGGAGCGGTGTCAGGAAGGCAGGAACACTTGAGAAGGGCCTTGAAGGCGGCACAGGGTAACAGTAGGTGGATTAAGTAGGTGCAAAATCACAGAAGCAGAAAAGAAAATAGCGTGCTCAATGACTGGACACCTGTTGATTGCCCTTCCAGCCTCCATTTCCCCCATTCCTCCAAGAGCAGCCCCTTTTCTTTGGGGATCCCCTGCTGTTCCACTGTCAGTCATGTGGTTTGGGTGGAAATGACCCCCCCACTTCCCAGCTCCAGAAGTGGGCCCTGATTGACATAAACCATTCGTCTTTCCTGCCCTCGCTGTGGTGATGGGTTTGGGAGAGGCATGGGAGCCTGGTAATGAGGTCCCTGGAGACATTTGTTTGCCTAAATAGTGTGGGGCAAGGATGTAGGGACTGGGCTGCTGCAGACATTCTGTTGCCAAGACAGGGCAGGTATGGAGCTGCTGGGGGCTGCCCAGAAGAGGCAGAGTAGGGAAACGGAGACAGCAACATTGCCTGAGCCAGTGGATCAAACCTCGCTCAAAGTCAGCCATGTCTTCGAGCTTCCCTCTTATAAGAGGCAATAGCATCCACTTACTGTTTAGGTCTGTCTGAGTTGAGTTTTCTGTCCTATTGCAGCTAAAAGATTATTATTATTTTTTTGTCTTTTTGCCTTTTCTACGGCCATACTTGCGGCATATGGAGGTTCCCAGGCTAGGGGTCTAATCAGAGCTGTAGCCACCGCCGGCAACAGCCATAGCCATGTGGGATCCAAGCCACGTCTGCAACCTACACCACAGCTCACAGCAAAGCCAGATCCTTAACCCACTGAGCGAGGCCAGGGATCGAACCCACAACCTCATGGTTCCTAGTCAGATTCGCTAACCACTAAGCCATGACGGGACCTCCGCAGCCAAAAGATTCTTAACTGAGAATCCAGTTTGGCTGGGGTGTAGGAAGCATGAAAAGAGAGTAAGATGGATCAGGAAGATTTTACTAAGGGGCCTGAATGACAAGTTGGGGAACTGCTATTTATTTTCATAGGCACCAGGGGCTCATGAGGCATGAGTGGATCACACTGGGTTCCTAGAATCCTAAAATACTCTCTGAATTAGCCTCACCAAACCCTACTTCTCCCTCTCCAGCTCCCTTCCACCAGCGTTAAGCCGTGGAATTAGGTTTGCAAGAAAGCATAATCTGCTTACCCTTCATGGCCTGCCAAGCCACCTTGCCTGAAAGCTCTGGGAACATCAGTGGAAGCCTATGAGGTGGGAGTCTACACCCAGGAGAATGGAGGCTCCGCAGGGTAAGTATTTGCTTCACTCGGTAATGTGCAGCCAGCATCTAAAACACCGACTGGCACACAATACGTGGGTGCCTAATAAACCTTGGGGAATGGATAAATGAATTCTCTGGAGATGGAGGGGCACAGCCTGCGTGGGGGCTGTCCGTGGTGCTGAAAGCACACCAGCAAACCAAGACCGCTATCCATGGTGCTAACACAGAGCTCACAGCAAACCAAGACCCATCCATGGTGACTTGGAAAGGGCTCAAAGCATCTTAGGAACCACGATGGGAAAGCAGACAACATAACCTTGCTTGCCCTGCTAATCCAAGTCCCCCAAGACCTTCTGCATGAGACAGATAACCTGGCGCAGACCCAAGCAGACCCATTTCCTGATGGTGACCCCATCACCAGTGTGGTCACCAGACCATCCTCGTGTGCCCAAGCTCTCCAGGGTTGTGGGTCCCTGAAGGGCTCTAACATCTGCCTCTATTCAGTTAGCCTCTGTTGGGGACCCTGGGAGAGGCAGCCAGGCAGAGATGGGTTCTGGGCAGGCAGCCGGAGACAGAAGCTGCATGCCAACAGCATTAACCAGAGGGCCTGGCAGGAGATTCCAGTCCTCACCGGCTCATGGGCACTGCCAGATGAGGCATCTGTGCTAGAAGGCAGTACACAGGGGGTGGTGATGGCTGCTCTGCGATGACAGGTGAGATGGCAGGGACAAGCTGGAGACACAGGTCAGCACTGAGAGTGGAAATCCGGGAGTGGGGCTCGGGAACTGGTGGAATGGAATTTAACAGCGGTATGGCAGCGGCAATGGGGGTGACGAACTGGGGAGGAAGTAAAGGGAGTTTCAGAAAAGAGGTGGACTGGTGAAAGGGTCACTATCCCCATCAGATAGGAAAAAGTGAGTCCTACTACACACACTTGCACATGAGTGCTTGCGCGCGCGCACACACACACACACACACAGCATTGTCAGGTCTGGCCCAGGCCTCTGGCTCTGCTGGGGACTTCCTCTCTGACATCATCCCCACAGGGCAGAGGTCTCCTAACATTCTAATTTTGCCCAAGAACCGCTCTGATTCTGCCATCTATGAACTTATCTAAACCTTTCTGGAAGCAATTTATATTTCCAGCCTGTATCCCCTCCAGGGAAAATGATTTTCAAAGTTTATTCCCTGCTGAGTGCAGCAGGATTTCCTGTTATTGGTTTTAAACTTCCCTCTCCCGAGTGTTGGTGGGGGCCAGCAGTGGGGAGCGGTTCATTCTGCCAGGCTGGGAGTTAGCGAAGCAGCCACGCTCCCTTCTCTGTGCCCTTTCTGATTTTATAGATTTCTACCACATTCCCTCCTAGCCTCTCTCTGTACACTGAAGTTGTCCCATGGGGGCTCGTCTGATTTTATATGACAGTTCCCTTTTCATCACAACCCTCTTGATAACAACCACTCACAGCTGTACTGAACTTAACAGTTACCTACCCATGGTCATCGGGGTGAGAGCTCAGTCTCTCCCACACCCCTGGGAAGCAGGCCCCCAGGGGTCATCACGTCCACTTTATGGAGGTACAGACTGAGGGTCAAGGAAGTGAAATGAACTACCCAGATTAGGTGTGTCTGTGATAAAACCCAGGTCCTGCCCCCCTCCAATCTCTAGCTACTGCTCCCTGAATGAGATACGACCTCAGGCACACCAGAGTGCTGGATGCAGGTGCACCTCACTCATGTGTTGGGAGAAGAGGATATTTATGGCTCACCTCAAACTCCCTTCCCAACCATGCCCAACCTTCCAGGGCCCTTCTGGGTCCCTCCTTAGGAAAGGAGCTCCGAATACCCTCCCCCAGATACCAGCCACATCTTCTTCCTCGAACTAAAACTTGCTGGCCATTCCCTGCCCAACCCGCTGCCTGTCAAGATAAGAGTTTCCTAAAGCTTATCCCTCACCAGCCTGGCATTTTACTACCACCCAGGAGAGTTTAGATTTAACTGCAAACTTGGTGATTTCACTGTACACATTCTCTTCCAGATCTTTTATTTAAATGTTAAGGAAAAAAAAAAAGATTAGCTCCAATTCTTGGCTGAGCTCACATCTTACACTTCTCTATCCAGAAGACTGTTCATTCCTTCAGACCTTTTGTTTCCTTTCTTTGTCAGCTCCTTATCAATGATAAAACAGTTGCTTCAAATTCCAGATGAATCCATTTTTAAGACACAGTTATAGATGGGACCCACAGCACAAGACACTTAGGGCACACATATGTGTGCATGCGTCTGCGTACACACACACACACACACACACCCTTTATTAAGGCACTTATTTATGCTGATGCTGGTGCCTGGATACCACGCTCAGGTACGCAAGTGTCCACTTATATGCCCCTGCCCCCACATTTCCCTCCACACTTCCTCACACACCTGCACATTGAGGAGGAACTTGGTGCTGCTCTTTGAGGAACCCAGCGATTTCATACATTTGACGGGAGGGAAGGGGATGGAGCCAGGCAGGGAAATGCCAGCACATGAGCAAAATGGATCAGAGGCTCTGGAGCATCTGGAACTGTTGGGAGGGGATCAAGGAACTTCCTGAAATTTGGACCCGGGTGCTTAGAGAATCCTGGATGGGGACCTCTCTCAGCCATGAGCAGGGCGCCCAGCTGCCTCCACGTGGGAGCATTCATGTGAGTCTCATGCACTGAGCTCAGCACACCAGACCAGGCAGGCAGCCTGCATTCACAGAAGAGAAGGTGGCCCTGAGCCCCCAGGGACCTGCCTTGTAGGGTAGGCGTCCTTGCTTTCCAAGCATGCAGCGAGGTCACCTTCACCCATGGGCACACACTTCCTCCGTCACACCAGTGCCAGGTGTACAAGCCAGTCCCTGGCCAGAGGCCCCCTTCCCAGGATCACATGATGCCTGAGACTATCTGTCACCCCACCGAGACACCCTGAGACCACTTTTCTCTCCCAGGCCCCACTGCCTGCAGGGTGCAGGGGTTGCTCACAGTGCCAGGCAGGGACCTGCGACTACCCAATGTTTCCATGAGAAGCAGCTGCCACACAAAATCCCGAAGAGGTGATGACTCCCAGCCTGGAGAGCCATTACAAGCCCAGAGCACTGCCATCCACCCCTCACACTCCATTCTGTCTTGGGGCTGCCACCTGGCACAGGGTGGGCCCAGCCTGCCAGCCACTCTGGCCCAGCTACAGGGATGGCGCACTTAGAGGCTGGTCCCCGCCGGAGCCCTCACAGCGCACATGTGGATCCTTGGAGAACTGGGAGGGACGAGGGAAGGACACTGGCAGATTAAATTGTCTTTAGGGAACCATCTTCCAGCACCTGGGGACAGCGTCTCCAGGGGTGGGGGGGGGGCAGGGGCAGGGACCTCAGACTTCCCCAGGAGCACAGGCTGAGGGCGACAGGGAGAGTGGGCGGCACTTATGTCGCAGGATAGAGCCATCTGAGCGAGCAGGGACCTGCTCCCTTCTGCATCTGTTCTGCTGCTTGGGAGTTCTGCAGTCAGATCCCTCTTGCTCTCTTTTCCGTCCTCGCCTGGCATTTTTCTTCCCCTCAGGGTCCTCAGAGGAGAAGGCTCCATAGAAAGACCTTTAAATGAATGGCCCCTCCCGGGCCCTGGGGAATATATTACAGTTCTGCAGTGATGGCCGGAATGGGGGAAGTAATCCGGGGCAGACAGGGAGACATATGGGGCAGGCTGGGCCGCTAATGCCAACCATGCATCTCGGCAGGGCTGGGAGCCGTGGGCCACTTCTCACGGGCAGACGGGACAGGGCCGAGAAGGGGAGGGCCCCGTCCCCACTCCTTCTTTGTTGTTCTCATCTGCACTCCCGACAATGTGCAATTATTTCATTTCTTCATTTGTTCACTGGCTCGTTGCCCGTCTCCTCCACCAGAGCATCAGCTCTGGGAGGCTGTGCGTACAGCTCCTCCGTACTTCCCAGCATCCCCAGGGTCCGGCTCAGACCCGCCCCGCATCCTCGAGACAGTGCTCAACAAGCACTGGGTGAAGACAAAATCGAGTTGAGAAATGGACACGAGTGGGTGAGTGAATGAATGAGCAAATTCATTCATTCATTCACCCAGGGCAGACTCGCAGTCTGCACCCAAGCCCCTCCGAAGACGAAGCCCCGCCCCTGAGGGCGCTCAGGAGAGCCCCACCCAAGTCCCCTGGCAGTGGCCTGAAGATTCTCTCAAGTGGGGCTCCTCCCTACTCAGACTTGGCCCCTATGTTCCTGCTGCTCCCTGGGCCTGAGATAATTACCTGTGTCCTGGAGGCGGGCACAGCCACCACTCGTGCCAATCCCATGAGAAGATCTAAATAGGTATGACTCCCTCCAGAGGCCAGCCCCGTGCAGACCCTTGGCGCTCCTGTCACTCCTCCTCTGTCCAGGTGGTGACAAGCCCTGCCCAGGCACCTATGCCATGGCTGGAACTGTCTCTGCCACGGCTGGGGTGCAGGCCTCGTCTACCCTCATCTGCATCATTCTGGTACTGAATGCTCCCTCACGCATCGATCTGCCACTGGGCCACCACGATCCTTCTAAAGCCCAGATCTGATCGTGTGGCTTTCCGGATTTAAAATCCTCAGCCGCTCCCCACCATCCCTGGAATGGCTCAAAATTCCTTGATGTGGCATTAAGGGCCTTGCATAATGTGGGTTCGACTTCTTTTCCCAGCCTCAAAGTCCACCACCGTTACCACGGCAACGGCAAGGACAGCTGCTCACAGTCCCGAGCTCTCACCATGCACCCTGCCCAGAGCCTCGCACTACGATGTGGGCTTCTCTGATCCTCTGGGGCTACAGGATAGGCGACTGCTGTCCCCATCATACAGACAGGAAAGTGAGGTGTCTATAAAGCAGCAACGTGATGGGTTCCAGGTTGAACAGCAATAGCAAGAATGATTCTCAGAGCTAAGATGTTTGGGGGCATGAACTCTACTGCTGACACTGTTCCAAGCATCTCACAACTGTTACTGTTTAGTCTTCAGACCAGCCCTCTAGAATCAGACTGTCAGGCAAAGGCTTGATGTCTCCATGCCTTGGTTTCCACATCTGTAAAATAGGGAGCACCAGGACAGCACCTCCTCAAAGCTCCATTAGGAAGCTTCAATGAGATCATGCGAGACAGGGCTTAGCACGTAACGGGCTGGTTACCGAGCAGGAATGTGCCACGATGGGCCTACAGAAGTATGCAGGCACAGTGGTGGGGCTAGGTTGGTGGAGGGCAGGACAGGTGAGGTCCGCTGCCAGGAGGCGGCAGTCAGGCTCTAGGAGGTGGCGATGGGGGGCAGAGAAGGAGGAGACAGGCGAGGGGTTATAGGGGTTGTGGGGAGGGCTGGCTGACTCTGGCCAGCGCAAGAGTCCAAGATGGTGCTCGGGACGCTGATCCTGTGTGACTGCGGGGGTGGCGGGGGGGGGGGCAGAGCAGAGCAGGGTTGTGGGGAGAGGACCTATTTAGGGAGACAGGCCCCCATGCCAGCCCCAGCCCAACACTGGCATGTCTTCCATGGAGTGGAAAGACGGACTGATCCAAGGTTCACCCTGCAGGGGACGCAGCCTCCAGGACACTCCCGTGTCTGTGCTCTCTTGAGCCCACCTGGGCTCAGAAGGCAAATACATCTGCTGTGTCGGTGGAAGGTGATGCACACGCCCCTGGCACTGGAGACCTGGCCCCAGGGATGGGGAGAGGGGACCCGGGGGAGCTCCATACCAGCTGACTGGAGTTGCCAGCTGCAGTCCCATAAATCGCACCCTGGCCCAGGCTGGCAGTCCATTAACATGAAAGATTTTATCGCACTTTACAACCTCCCTGTCTTGTACGGCGACAGCAGGTAATTAAAACAATAATTGTTTTCTGATGTTGCTTCTGCTGAACGATAAAAGCTTCCAGTTATTTTCTTTTCGCTGGGATGGATGGGGGAGGGGTCTGATCTGGGGGTGCGGGGTGGGGTGCAGGGCCACAGAAGTTTGGGAGGCGCAGAAGGGTGAGGAAGGGCCTCCTGTGCACCCCCCACCCCATGAAGCAAGTGCTGCAGGAGCCTCATTTCTACTAAGCAAAGCTCCGAGCACGTCCTGTCACACACACATGCCACTGCACACCATACATGTGTCCCCTGCAGGCTCATCCTTCATGCCCAGGACTTAGCTGCCCTCGTGAACTGCTCTGGAGAGGGCGACTCTGAGTGGGAGCCCCTGGGAGGGGAGGAGGGGGTCCTTGGCCAAGAAGACTGGCAGCAGATGGGTCCTAGAGGAGCTGGTCTGTCCAAAGGCCTAGGGAACCCTCAGTGGCTCCCATCTATTTGGGAGAGGGAGGCAGAGACAGGCTCCAAAGAGTGGGAGAAGAGTTCCCATCGTGGCTCAGCGGTAATGAACCTGACTACTATCCATGAGGATGCAGGTTCGATCCTGGCCTCGCTCAGTGGGTTAAGGATCTGGCGTTGCCATGAGCCGTGGTGTAGGTCACAGACGCAGCTCGGATCCCGCATTGCTGTGGCTGTGGTGTAGGCCGGCAGCCACAGCTCCAATTCAACCCCTAGCCTGGGAATTTTCATATGCTGCGGGTGCAGCCCTAAAAAGGCAAAAAAAAAAAAAAAAAAAAAAAAGAGTGGGCATGATGGCAGAGTGGGGGTTTGGAGGCCTGTGAGTACCGGCCTTAGGGCTAATAAACTTATACTTCCCAGAGGCCTGGAAGTCTGCCACAGCAGAAGTGACTTGCCTGAGAGGACTGTGGCCCCTCGAGTACCAGAGAGAGACTGACTCAAGGATAATAGGATGCATGGGTCAGTGAAGAGTCTTCTGTGCCCCCTGAATTTCGATCATCTATCCCCCCATCCACCCACCCATCCATCCACCCACCCATATACCAACCCCCCCATTCATCCACCCCTTTACCTGCCTATCTGTCCACCCTCCCGCTCGTCTCTCCTTCCATTCAGCAAACACTGAGCTTCTACTTAGTGCCAGGCACTGTTCTAGGCAGAGCAGACACAGTGAGCAGTTGAGCAGGCCACAGCCCTTCAAAAAGCTTCTGCTTTAATGCAGGTGGCAGTAGAAAATAAGTACACACATCAATAAGGAAGGTCACCTCCAATGCTGCTAAATGCCACAAAGAAGCTGAGACAGAGTGACAGGCCGCTACCTGAGGTTGGGGGCCAGTCTCCACCCTCTGGTTCTGCCACTTGCCCACTCTGTGCCACCTCCAGCCTCACACCCAGGAAGCCCGCGGTGGGCATGGGTGGGCACGGGTAGGTGTGGGCTGGTGACGGACGTGATCTCTGCTTGCCTGGTGCCTACGAATGACATCACGTGTGGGGGCTCCCCCGCCCCCACCCCCACCCCCACAGCCCCCCGGGCATGAGGTAAATCACCCTGATGCTTTAAAACAAATACTTCTTAATCACTAAAAATTGAAATGATTTCATGTGAAAATGTTAATGTATTCGGAATCACAGCCGCGCACTGCGTCTGACAAATTAGCACCCAGCCCGCCGCATTGTTTGTAGCTACATTTATCCTGGTGACGAGACACACACACAAAACGGAGCAGAGGGGCGGTGAGGGCGGCTCCTGGCTGGGGGTGTGTGCAGGGGCGGGGAAGGAAGGAAGGGAGGGCTGGAGGGAAACAGAATCCCGGAGGGCAGAGAGAGGCCTGGCCCTTCCCTGACAGCCAGCCAGACCCACGGCGCACCGCAGGGCCACGTGCCCCAGGCCACGCCAGTCCCAAGGACCTGCCCTTTGATGCTGATCCTGGGTCGTGTAACCCACGCCAGGCAGGGCTGGTTGGCCTGGCAGTGGCCTCCACGTGAACTCAGACACCAGCAAAGCTGGAGCACCTAGAGAGGAGAAAAACAGTATTTGCAAGAACCGAATATTTCAAAAAACAGCCATGAGGACGTGGAGAAACGGGAACCTTATGCATTGCTGGTGGAAAGAGAAAACAGGGCAGCTGCTGAGGAAAACTGTTTGGTGGTTCCTCAAGAAATTAAACCTAGGAGTTCCCTGGTGGCTCGGTGGGTTAAGAGCCTAGTGTTGTTACTGCTATAGCTTGGGTTCAACCCCTGGTCTGGGAACATCTGCAGGCCACATGAGTGGCCAAAAAAAAAAAAAAAAAATTTAAATCTAGAATGACCATCTGACCCAGCAATTCCGCTCCTTGGTATATACACCCAAGAGAACTAAAAACAGGTGTTTTAACAAATGCTTGCACACAAATGTTCAGAGCAGCATTATTCACAGTTGTGCCAAGGTGGAAGTAACCCAAATGTCCATCAGCCAACGATAGTGGGTAAACCAAATGCAGTCTATCCATGCAACAGAACATTACTTGGCTGTAAAAAATGAAGCACTAACACATGTTACGACATGGTTGGACTTTGAAAACACTGTTAAGTCAGAGAAGCCAGACACTAAAAGCCACATATTTGTATGACTGCATTTACATGAAATACACCAAACAGACAAATCCATAGCGACAGAAGGCAGGCTGGAGTTTGCCAGGGGCTGGGGAGAGGGGTGGGGTGGGGAGTGACAGTTAATGGGGTCTCCTTTGGAACTGATGAAAATGTTTTGGAACTAGATAGAGGCGAGGGTTGCACAACATTGTGAATGTGCTAAACGCCACTAAACTGTGCCTTTCATTTATTTTTTTTGGTCATGCCCGTGGCGAGTGGAAGTTTTTGGGCCAGGGATCAAGCCCACACCACAGCAGGAACTCGAGTCAAAACCATGACAATGCCAGATCCTTAACCTGCTGCTGTCACAAGAAAGCACCTAAATTGCCAGCTTTAAAATGGTTAATTTTATGTTATATGAATTTCCTCTCAATTATATACATAATAATTAAAGTCCTTGAGAAGGGGGTCACTGTCAACTTCATCGGCCTTCCCGAGCTCATTTTACAGGCTCATATCTGATACTGGGGCCCGTGGGGGACAAAGGCACTGAGGCTGCAGGGTGGTGCTGAAGGGGCTGTCCTGCCTTCTCCCTACCCTCACCCTGGGCCCTGCTCTCCATTCTAAGGTCTCAGGACCAGTGCCACGATAGCCAGGATCGGGTCACCCTTCTCATTTGCCAAATGAGGCAGAGGACCGCCTGTGGCCCAGGGCCATCCTCTGAATTCACAGCAGACCTGCGACCCGGGTCCTGACCCTCAGTCCAGGGCAATGTCCAACCACCCCAGATCTGGCCTCTCGCATGCAGCACCCATACCCCCGAGCCACCTTCCTCAGCCCCACTGGCCCCACCAGATCTGCCTTCAGAAGCACTTTCCAATGCTCCGCTCCTGTGACTGTGCCTTTTGGGAAGCTGAGGGGACATACAGCATAAATGAGCACAGAGACAAGTCACGCTTTCTCTCCACCCAACTCCACGCCTTCCTGCGCCCAGAGCGCGGGCGGCCTCCACTAGCCATGCTCATTCCCACCTCTGGGCCGCCACCCCCCAGAGCTGGCTCCTTCCTGTCATCCAGGTCTTGGCTCACATGTCACCCCTTCAGAGAGGCCAATACACTGGCATCTAGCTCACCCGTGGTCCTGGGTCCTGTGCCCCTCTCTGCCTGCCTTCCAAGTCCTAAAGAGTGCTCCACATTATCTGAATCTATCTTCTTCTTCTTCTTCTTTTGTGGCTGAGCCCTTGGGGGAAGTTCCCAGGAAAGAGATCGAACCTGCGACACAACAGCGACCCGAACCGCTTCAGTGACAATGCCAGGTCCTTAACCTGCTGCGCCACAGAGGAACTCCTCTATCTGCTTCTTCCTTTTTTTTTAGCTTTTTTTTGGTTTTATTTTTTATATGGAATTTCCCAGGCTAGGGTCGAATCGGAGTTCCAGCTACACCATAGCCGCAGCAACACAGGATCTGAGCAGAGTCTGCGACCTACACCACAGCTCACAGCAACGCCAGATCCTTAACCCACTGATCCAGGTCAGGGATCAAACCTGAGTCCTCACGGATACTAGTCAGGCTTGCTACTACTGAGCCACAATGGGAACTCCCTCAGTCTGCTTCTTTACGGTCCTCTCCCCCTGCCAGAATGTGAGTTCCTTGAGGGAGGGGACAGTGACCATCTAGCGTATCCACAGTGTAGCACCTAATGCGGGCCCGGCACACAGTAGGTGCTCATCAACAGTTACTTAATGATTGATGTGTCCCCATCTTCACTTGGCCTTGTCCCCCAGTCCAACCTCTTGGTGTCCCTCAAAAGCTCACTGGGGCCCTGGGCCTTCTGCCCCCCTGCCTTGCACAGACAGGCACTCCGAGGGGTTGGGACCTGGCCCACAGTGGCTGCCAGGGGACTCAGGTAGTCACTTCATCTCTGAGACTGCCTGCAGGGAGCTTGTGTGCAAGTGCCTGGCAAGCACAAGCAATCACACCTGTCCTGTCCCTGCCCCTTTGCAAGTATCCCTGCTCTGACACCCTCGGGGATTCCCTTCCTGGCTTCAATATCCTTTTTTTCTCACTTCTTCAAATTCCGAGTGGCTGCTATGTCCTGTCCACCCACCTCGTCCCCAATCTCTAAGACTGGCTTCATGCTTCTGAGCACAGGCTCTTGGGTGGCAATTCCTGGCCTCGTCCCTGTGTGTGTCCTCCAGGCCTTTCCCTGCAGCCGTCCTCGAGGCTGCCTCCCGGTCCTTCTCAAAACTTCAAACTCCCCCTGGGCTCCCATGCTCTCTCTTTGGCCTCCTCCTGGCTTGCTTAAAATCCCTCTCAAACCCTCCTTTTCCATCTCGGCCAAAGTCATCTCCCCAGTCACCTCTTAGAACAGTGTTTGAGCTCATGATGCCCATGACCAGTTCCTTCTAAATAGGCCTCTCATCTCCATTTCCCGCCCTCGCTGCCTCTCCAAGTGCCAGCCCCGGTTTCCAGACATCTTTCAGACATTTCTGCCTGACCAGGAGCTGAAAGAATTCTGCCTGTTCAACTGAACAGGTGAAATCTAAGGCCCCAAATGCAGGCTCCTAGAGCCCAAGGGGACGGGAGGGGAGGAAAGGCCTCCATAGAAGTCCCCAGTGCCCATCGCGTAACCAGCACTGGGGCTGGGGGGGAGGCAGCCTCAGTGTGCCCGGGGTGGGGGGTGCACAGGCAGTGGGAGAGGGGTGAACGCCTGCCAAGGTGGCAGCCAGGTCCCAGCCCCAGCCCACCCAGGAAAACAGGCTCTCAGTGCCTAGATTTGACTTTTCAAAAGAACCCCCAGGTCGGGACTTTTATATAAACTCTCTATTGTCTTGAAGGTTCTGTCTGCCACCTGGTGACTGCGTGCCCTGCACACTTCACCCAGCCACCTCTGGACGGGTGATTTGCCCATAGCAGCACATCTTCCTCCTGAGATCCCGTGCCAGGCCCCCTTCAGGTGCTGGGCATGGAAACCCAACCAAACTGGCACAAGCCTACAGAGGGAAGTTCTTGGCTCAAGGATTGGGAAGGCTGGTGGGCAGCTCACAGGATCGAGAAAAAAGCTGTGGGGAGCTGAGTCTCCGGGGCCTCGGAAACACCAGGCATCTCCCCCTTCTGCTTGTCTTTGTGCGTTGCCCTCACTCCCCTCTGCAGTCAGGCTCTCTCCATAGCCACCAACCCCAGAGGCCGAGAGGGTGACTCCTCCGCTCGCAGGTAGAAAAAGCCAGAGAAAGGATCCTGATTGGCTCAGCCCAGGTCATGTGCCCAAGCTTGGACCAATCACTGCGCCCAGGATCTCCACCAGGATTTGTCAGCCTGATCAGGTGCTTTCCTGGTGGGGGATGGGGCCCCATGATTGACAGTCCCAGCAGGGACTGCGAGGTGGTGTCAGGGAGGTCACCTAGAGAAGAGTGAAGGTGCTGTGCTGGCGAGAACGTGTGTTGAGTAGTCAAAACGAGCACCAGAAAAACTACAAAATCCCCCGAGTTGGCGTCATCTCACCCAAGAGCTCAGTTCCCACGGGGGTCAGAAACTTCTCAAGGCCAACCAGTAAGGGTGGGGCTGAGAGTGGAGGCCAAGTCAGCGCTGAAGCCCCATTCGCTCCCCTTTGTCACGGAGGCTCACCAAGGCCACCTGCCGCTTGCCCACTGTCTCCCTGATAGGGTCTGTTTCAACCACCCTACGAATGGGGCGCTCCCTGCATGCTAAGGCCACCGGTGTCGCTGCTTGTTAGGAAGGTCTTTCTAAGTGTCCTGTGACTCTTCCCTGCTGGTCCTGACCCTGCCCTACCCAGAACAAAGCAAATCCACTTTCCCCTCCTGCCTTCAGTGCCTTGAATTACAGAGACCGCCCCATCAGCACCCTGACCTTTTGAAGACCTCTCTCCTAGGACATGATCTGAAGTCTCTCCCTTGGTTACCCAGCATCTGCCAGCCCTGACCGCCCCGTTACATTCCCTTTGCCTCACTTGACTGGAGCCGGTTTCTTTTTCTTTTTTTTTTTCCCTTTTTCTTCCCCCCCCGCTTTTTTTTTTAGGGCTGCACATATGGCATATGGAAGGTTCCAGGCTAGGGGTCGAATTGGAGCTGCAGCTGCCGGCCTACACCACAGCCACAGCAACATGGGATCAGAGTCTCACCTGCGACCTACACCACAGCTCATGGCAATGCGGGATGCTTCACCACCGAGCGAGGCCAGAGATTGAACCCACATCCTCATGGACACCAGTCGGGTTTGTTACCGCTGAGCCGCAGCAGGAACTCCTGAAGCCAGTTTCTGTTGCTTGTGGCCAAAGTGCCTGACTGATGCCCACGCTCTGGGTAGGGCCTGGTGGGGTGGAGCTCCGTGGGTGAAGCACACCGCGCGGTGGAGCCCTCCTGCACTTCCAGCTTCTCCCCCATTTTCTCCCCGTCCGTTTTCTGTTTCTGACATCACTTCCCCAGGCTCGAAAGCTCTGAATCATGTTCTCCTCCTCTCCATTCCTCGCCCCCCACATTCAACATCCAGAGGCTCCTCCCTGCAGAGGTCTCCCGCATGCATCTCTCTATCTCCTTTCCCACTGCCTGCTCCTTGGGAAGCCGGGCCTCGTCATTTCTTGCCTGGATGACCGCAGCAGCCTCCTGGCTGGTCTCCTTGCCTCCAGCCTCTCACTGTTCTCATCCATCCTCCGTGCGCTGCCAGATTAATCTTCCTTAAACAGCGCTCACTGCCTGTCACTCCCCAGCTCAACGATGGGGCCAGCCCTGTCGCTCACTGGTCTCCCACAGGCACCGTCTGCTTCAGCCGGGCTGCGCCTCCCGGCTCCCCTGTACACACGCTGTCACCAGGGAATGCCTGCGTGCTCGTCTCCCTCCCTTCACTGTCTGGCCCAATGCCACCATGTGCCAAGATCCCGGACAGAGTCCCTCTCCTCCTCTGGCCTTGAGACACCCACAAGCTGGGGGGTAGAGGAAGAGGGGTGGCCGGGGACCTGCTCTGAAGCCACAATCCAGTCTGCAGATCAGCAGACTGCAGGTCCAGTCTGCCTGGCCTGTCTGGGCTCTTTGAATGCTGTTGTGGCCCCGTCACCCCTCTGCTCTACATGTCCCCAGAACCCAGCCGCGCTTCCAGGCTGTCAGGAGTCGTACCTGGTCAAGTCCTCTGGGCGAGTCATCCTTCACTACGTCAACCTTCCTTCTCAGGCCCTGTCAAGAATGCTTGTCGCCCCAGAACGAGCACCTCTCCAAGGCTCTAGACCCACGGGATCCTGCCCTGACGCTCTCTGCCAGTGCTGTCAATCAAGGACTCTGCCCCACCCACCCCTTTAAGGGGTACACAGAGGGAGGCCAAGACTGAGCATCCACTGTCCACACAGCACGGGCAGCAGCTCCCGTTTATGGAGCGTTCACCCTGAGCCTGGCCCTGGGCTAAGTGCTCCACACGGAACAACTCATTTAATCCTCACAACCCTACGAGGGAGGAGCCTTTCATCATCCAGATTTTCTGAACAAGGAAATCGGCCACCCAGCTGAGGATTCCAACCCACAGCATCAGCCCCAGAAGCTCCAGACCCCAATGCCTTTTTTTTTTCTTTTTCTTTTTATAGCTGCACCTGCGGCATATGGAAGTTCCTGGACCAGGGGTCGAAATCAGAGCTGCAGCGCCTGGCTTACACCACAGCCATGACAACGCCAGATCCAAGCCACCCCTGCAATTTACACTCAGCTCGCGGCAATGCCAGGTCCTTAACCCACTGAGCGAGGCCAGGGATTGAACCTGAATCCTCATAGAGACGACGTTGTGTCCTTAACCTGCTGAGCCACAATGGAAACTTCTAGAGCCCCAGCTTTCAACCACAAGGCTTTAGTGCCCGACTCCTCACCCCTCGGCCCACCAACAAGCTGGGGAGGTTAATGGGTCCTGCAGGGAGAGGCCTAAAGAACCTCTGTTACTCCCATCCTATGACCATTTCTTCAGAGGGTTGGGGTGACCAGGGGACAGCGAAGTACTGGAGCCAGCTCATTCTGACTTGGGAGAGCCCGTTGTTAAAATTTCTGGAATTTTGCAAGCTGGTCAACATCACATTGGTAGCTCGAAATAGGCCTTCGTGGGAGTGTTTACACCATGGAAATTGGCAAAGCTGTCCCCCAGCTCTCCCAGAGAGCCAACTGCTAAACATTTACCAGCACATGACTGCTGGGGAAGAAAGGCTGACCACCCTCGGAAGGGCTCCTAGCCTGAGTGTGCCAGGCTTAGGCAACTCACACCAAAGACAAGCCCCTCAGTGGGTCTTAAAAGAAAGGAGGCTTGAAAGGATCAGTGGGTCTCAAAGATGAGCCTCTGGCTCTGTGATCCCAAAAGATCTGGGGAAAGACTCTCAAAAAGTGTCAGGGCAGCTGCAAGCCATTTAAGTAGGCTCGGATTCTGACCAGACATGCCCAACATGGAAAGATGGCCCCAAACCAAGGTCAAAGCCACCGATGAGAGGCATGGCCTGGAGAACCACACAGGAAGGCTGAGCTCAGTTCCAGGTGAGGCTTGTGGGAAATGTCAAAGCAACATGGGGCAGGAGGGGCTTGGGGGAGGAGGACCAGAAAAGGGAGGGCAGAGTTCCCGTTGTGGTTCAGCAGGTTAAGAATCTGACTAGTATCCATGAGGATGGGGGTTCAATCCCTGACCTTGCTCAGTGGGTTAAGGATCCAGCATTGCTGCAAGCTGCAGTGTAGGTCGCAGATGGTGGCTCAGATCTGGCATCGCTGAGGCTGCAGCAGGCAGCTTACAGCTCCGATTTGACCCCTAGCCTGGGAACTTTCCTACGCTGTGGGTGTGGCCCTAAAAAGAGAAAAAAAAGGAAAAGGGAAAAAGGAGGCTTTTTGACTGGCTGGCGGGGTGGGGGCAGGGGTTGCTGGAAAGCCGTCTTCCCACCCTACCATTTTGTACCTGAGGACACTGAAGCACAGAGGCAGGACAAACACTAGCAAGAAAGCACTGAAGGGGGGTTCCCATTGTGGCGCAGAAGAAACAAATCCGACTTGTATCCACGAGGTTGCAGGTTCGATTCCTGGCCTCGCTCAGTCGGTTAAGGATCGGCATAAGCTTGGATCATAGATGCGGCTTGGATCCCGCATTGCTGTGACTGTGGCATAGGCTGGCAGCTACTGCTCTGATTCAACCTCAAGCTTGGGAACTTCCATATGCCTCAGGTGTGGTCTTAAAAAGCAAAAAAAAGGAAAACCACTGAAGGCCAAAAGGTGAGATCAAGGACAGGCTGAGTGGTTGTTATGAATGAGTTCAGGTCTCCTGGTCCTAACAAATCACACCCCAGGTCCTGACACAAGGACCTGCTGAACCCCACTGCTGACCTCTGAGAAAGAAGGAGTGGGAGCGGTCACGGGGCAGGAGATGCGTGAGCTGTGACCTAGTTTTCTAAAAAGGAAGAAAGCTGGATTCGGCAAATGCATCAGTTGGGTTCTTTGAGTGCAAGCAACAGAAATCGATTCTCACGAATTTAAGCACAAGGGGAAGTACTGGCGAGAAACTAGGTTGTTGAGAGAAGGGAAAAGAGGCTTAAAAAGCAGGCTCTGAAGCAGAAAAACAACCAAGATGGGGAAATTACTAAGCTGTCTCACTGGGGTCCTGCTGCCGAGATGAAGGGGAGAAGTCGGGGAGCCCTGGTGGGACTGGGAATGGAAGCTGGACAGATACAAAACCAACAAATGTCCACTGGAACAGCCAGAGCCTGGTGAACCCAGTGAAACCCCAGGCACAGTTCTGGTGGTGCCTCTCAGTCGGCAGCAGATGACCACGGGGAGCAGGGACACTGAGAGACATGCTGGGACCCCCATGGACCTGTCACACCAGACCAGCTTCCCTTATCATACCGTCACCATTCTGATAGGTCAGGGCTGGACCGGAAATGATGTTTCTGGATTTCAGCCGGGTACCTAATAAAATATCTCAAAGATCAGCAAATGGAGATGTACAAATCAGGTGACAGCACAAAACACAAAACCTTTTGAATGGCCAGCACTGTTTTCTAACACAGCTGGTCAAACAGCCAGTGTTAATCCAGACGTGGGTCTTTACCTCTGAGCCTGAGCCTCAGGGTGTGTCCTGGGTGCTAGTCAGCATTTTTATTACATACTTGGGTAAATGTACTGATGACATACTGGTGAAATCCGAGGGCCATTCCTTCTCCGTGGACAAGAATTGGCCAGTGGTGGCAAAGAGCCTGGGTAACAAGGGACACAGGTGGCTCAGGCCCAGGCTAGCCTCTATAACCATAAGCCCTGGCTGTGGGGCTGGCTCACTCTGACAGCACTTGAGTCAGACCAATGAGGAAAGACCAGGGCATCTGTTGGATGACCGAGGAAAAAGGTGTTCTCTCTTCTCCTCTGACTGTGCCTGCAAGGATGTTGCCCTGGTAACTCCTGGCAGCCACCTTGAGACCATGAGGACAAAGGTTGCTGAGAGTGGCACTAACCCACATCCCCCGCTGGCAGAGATGAGAGATGGATCCTGGTCGCATCGTTCTCCCTGGATCCAGCCGTGCTTGAAGCCAGAGCTACCCCTGGCCTTTCGGTTACATGTGGCAATAAATCTTTCCCTTTCTTTCTCTCTCTCTCTTCCTTCCTCCCTCCCTCCCTTTCTTCTTTTCTTTCCTTTTTCCCCCCTTAAGCCAGTTTGGGTTGAGTTTTCCCATATGCACAACAGACACACCGAGTATCCTGTCCTAGTCCAAGCCTGGGCATTGTGTCACAGTAGGATGAGCTCCTGGGATCCACATCCAGAGGCAGGTAACAAAGATGTTGAAGACAGAAAAGGGAGCTTGAACCCATGCTACACGAAGAAGCACTGAGTGGATGGGAGGTGCCTGGACTGGGAAGGGGCAGATGGGTCCCTCTCTCTCTCTCTTTTTTTTTAATAATGATTTTTTTTCCATTATAGCTTACAGTATTCTGTCAATTTTCTGCTGCACAGCAAGGTGACCCAGTCACACATACACAATAACATTCTTTTTTCTCACATTATCATGCTCCATCACAAGCGTGGGTCCCGATCTTAAATAACTGAAAGGGGGAAAGCCGCTGTGTGTAGCCCCCAAAGGAAAAGTCAAGAACCACGTGTGGGGAGCTTACTGAGAAGGATTCCACTTCATATAAGAAAGTCACTTGGAATGGCCTCGGCCACCTGAAGATGTGTGGCCCTGGGCAAGTTGGAAAGGCAACCCCCAGGGGGCTTTATAATCCAAGTCCTCTGGCCTGCACAGCCCAGCTGAGGTTTAGAAAGCGCTTGCAACCTGGTGGGGAAGGTGTCAGAGGCAGGATATAGGGGGAAGGAGGCTCTGGGAGGTGAGAGGATTAGTCCAAGACCACCCAGAGGAGTAAGGGCCCCTGACTTTCTCAGTGGTCTTGCAAGGCTGAGGGACACCAGACAAGGTCCTGACAGTAAATGGACACGTGGGACAGGGTTCTGCTCCCCGCTGGTGTGTGTGTGTGGGGGGGGGGGGGCAGAAAGCGAAGCTGAGTGGTAACAAGGTCCCAGCTTGGCCACTTTTCTGAGCCTTAGTGTCCTCATCTAATAAATGGGACTAAGCTCACCTACCGCCTGGGTTGCGCCGAGGTTCTGATCAGTTGACGAAGGTACAGCCCAGCACAGGCCACGTTTCCATCAGCAAGATAATTAAGAATAAAAGATGGAACAGTTTACAGTCAACGAAGCCCCCTGCTCTTCCCCGCCCCAGGCTTGAATCCTCTTAGTAAAAGAAGAATGAGTGTGGACGTCAAAGACGCGAGATGGAACCCCAAGCCTGCCTCGGATCTGTGAAGTCCCTCCCTCGTCTGTAAAATGGGTCAGACCACAAGCGGTGCCCTGAGCCCCTGCCTCAGACAATCTCCTTTGGGGCCGCGAGGTCAGCCCGGGGATTCTGGAAGCGTTACACCCACCAGACCGCCAGAGGGGCCCACGGCCGGCCACATCTCCGGGGCCTCCGAGGGAAGGCGGCGGGGATGGGGGCCGCAGCCGGGCGGGCGCGAGAACCGAGCACCGGCGAAGGCCGACCGACTAGCCACTCTGCCCGGCGGCTGGACGCCGGCTCCCCGGGCGGCAGCCTAGCGCTCAGCCAGGAACTTGTTAACAGGCCCGAACAAAGAGCCGCTAATCCGGCGGGCGGCCGCGGGCGGGCTGGCGGGCGGAGGGATCCCGCCCCTTCCCTGCGCGGCCGCCGAGTTTACCGCGCGCTCATTACCCGGAGCCGGGCGCGGGTGGGGGCGGCGGGGCTGGACGCGCAGCGCCCCTTCTCCCCGGACGGCCCCCGGGCGCGCCCCTCCCCAGAGCCCGGGCAGGCGCGGCCCCTAATTGCTAATCCCCTGGGCTCGGGCTCCTATTGGCTCGGGCACCTGCCGCACCACGGCCGCTCACGTGCCCCGCGGGAGGCTAGCCTCTAGCTCGAAACCCCCGCCCTGCAAGCTACCCCGACGGCGTGGTGGGGGCTGCTTTGGCGAGAGGGGAAGGCTTAGGTCACAATAAGGGACAGTAAGAAATCACCCCGACCTGCCTGGCACCCTTTTTCTTTGGTGGCGGGGAGAGAAGGGCTGGAAAGATTCGGATGTAGGAAAACCCAGCGACAGACCCTCAACTGCCTCTGGTCTCTGCTCCAATAATGAGGGGGTAAGGTCTAAATCGGGGTGTACCTCCCTGCAGGCTCTGGGCTGGAGTCCCACCTGCCACCCTGGCTTTGGGAGGTATAGAGCAGAGGTAGGATACAGGATCCAAAGCTCCCTCTCCAAGGATCAATCCAGACTGACTCCCCCTCCCCAAACCTCAGCCACAGATTTGCCTGGAGCTCAAGGTGACCCTGAGCCTGCTAGAGGGACACAGCTCAGACATCCAGGCATGTGTGTATGTGGGTGGGTGAGGTGGGTGCGGAGCGCTGAGTCTGGGGGGACTCACCCATCAGGGTGAGTCCTTGGTGCTTTCACCATGGCCCACTCAGAGGCAGGGAGTTTGGGGTCCCTTCCCCCATCTCAGCAGGACCTAGAACTTGCCCTTTGTGGCCTACTCTGGGAGCAGGTGCCACTTAGGCCTCTCCTGATGGGGCTGTGAGTCTCTGTCTCCTTCATCTCAAACAGAGCTGGCAGGGCCCTGCCAGAAGCCACACCCGGAGGGCGGGGGTGGGGGAACAGGGGACTGCTATATGCATCGAAGGGGGCAGAGAAAGGACACCAGGCCTGTCCCCCATCCCCAAATGAAGGCCTCGCCTCAGGCCTCTGCCCTCTCACCCAGACCCCTGGCTGCACCCTCTCCCACAAAGACAGCACCGAGGACTCCCCCAATTCCCATAGGATAGGATGAAACAGCGCCCCCTGGTATATCCATCGCTGTCAACTGCTGCCATTTATTCAGCACCTACTGTGTGCCAAGCCTGACAGGCCTCAGTGCCTAATCCACACAACCCTGTGAGTTAGGTCTGTTTATGACAATTTTAGAGACAAAGAAGTGAAAAAGTACAGGGAGGAGCTGAATCCACAGCCAGGACTAGGGTGAGGCCAGGGTGCCAAGGGCACAAAAACGTAAGGAGGCACTCTCCTGCACCTGCATGGCTTAAATTTGCACCCTGGGGCGCCTCACACCTGCCTCACCCTAGTTGGAGCCCTGGGTCAAACCCAGACCCCAGAGCCTGCTGATTTGGCCATCCCACCTCCACCTCCTCCGCTTGCCTGGGGTTCTGGTTCCCAGGGGGCCAAAAGCTGCCTGCAGCATCTGACATCAGTACCTGGGAAGAGGGTGGGCCTCAGGCACCAGAGCTCTTAACTTCTGGGGGTCCCGAGAAGGCCTGTTTTTGCCCCTGGGGGTGTTCACCAGTTAAAGCAGGACCCTGCTTCCTCACCTGGGTGCTGGGAGTCACAATTCCCACCTGCCTCACAGTCACCTTCGGCCCTGCTGCAACAGTTACCTGGCTCCAAGGCAACACAGGCAGCTGCTGCCAGGGTGGTTGGTGGCTTTGGCAGGTGCTCGGCAGGTGCAAGCAATTTCTGGGGGAACCTGCTGCTGAGGGCACAGTCCATCCCAGGCTCACAGGGTGGCCTTTCTGGGCATCAGCTGCCCCCAATAGTCATCAAGTCCAGCCCTTTAGTATACAAAGAGGAAAACAGCCCAGAGACGTTAAGCGATTTGTCCGAGATCACACAGCAATCAAATGGCAGAGCCCAAACCAGAATTGAATTCCACCCAGCACCTCCCCCCCTTTGCTGCTATTTTCTGTGTGTCAGAGCTGCTCATCACAGTTCCAGGACAAGCTGAGCCCAAATCATCATCTTCACAGAACCCCCAAACAAAGCTCTTTACACACTAAAAGAACCAGTGTCCGTCTGAATCAGACCCAAGTCTCCTGCAGGGGTTGGTATGTTATGTGGGGGGCAGGTAGGGGGCTTCTTCTAACTGGAAGCAATGACTCCTCCCAGTACTGGAGCAGCAAAAAGGTGAAGCAGCTGATATGAAGGTGATCTTCTCTTCCTTTTTTTTTTTTTTGGTCTTTTTAGGGCTGCACCTGCGGCATATGGAGGTTCCCAGGCTAGAGGCCCATTAGGAGCTACGACTGCAGGCCTCCACCACAGCCACAGCAACGCAGGATCCAAGCTGTGTCTGCGACCTACACCACAGCTCACAGCAACGCCTGATCCTTAACCCACTGGGAGAGGCCAGGGACCGAACCCACAACCTCATGGTTCCTAGTTGGATTTGTTTCTGCTGAGCCACAACGGGAACTCTGATCTTCTCCTCTATATATGGGCTTGGGCCCTAATGCAGTTTAAGATCCCACAGTGTCTTCAGTGTGTTAAGACACCCCATTAAATGCCAGGAAAATGAACAAAGGAGACAAAGAGGTGCCTGCTCCACGTCAGGGGGCCCCCTGGGCACTCTAAGTTGCCCATCAACTCGTTACTATCACTCCAGGAAACAAATGTGACCCCGTTCTACAAAGATGGAAACAGGCTGGGGAGTAAAAGTTACTCATCCAAGGTCAGGTGGCTGAGACTGTCTGCCTCCAAAGCCCTGCCCTTTCTACTCCACCTGACAGGAAGAGGGGGCCTAGGCTCCCCAGAAGGCAGGAGGATGCTTTGATGTCGCTCTCAGGGGAGCAGACCAGAGCAACGAAGTGGTGGGCCAGCAGAAGTGACCACAGGAAGCTGGGTCCCCATCTGGCTGGTGAGGATGGTCGGGGGCCAGGAGGCTGGGCTCTCCTGGGGCCGAGCCTCAGATGCCAGGAGCCCTGTGTAAGTGCTCGCGGAGCAGCTGGGCCTGGGGTCGAAGACAGCCCTGAGGATGGGGGCGGGGCCTGAGGAAGAGGCCACCCGGACAGACTGTCGGGGTCAGGATGGGCAATGCCACAGCTGAGTGGCCCTCAGCCTCACTTTCCGGGGGCGTGGGTTTGCAGTCTGGGGGCCAGAATGACACTCTTTGTACTAGAAGACACCCACCTGGGAACATCTGTGTCTCGGAGGGCTGTGGACAGGGGGGTTTCTATTCCACATACACGGGCATAGCTGTGTGAGGGACCCTCGCCCGCCCCCGCCCCTGCGCCCTGCCACAGGCTCCCATGAGCTGATTTGCGGTCCGTGCACGGGGTGTCAGCTAGCTTGTCCTCGCACTGGACAGGAGCCATCTCCAGTCTCCCTGGAGCAGAGCAGTCTGGGTTCAGGCACAGGGGCACGGAGCAAACTTCTCTCCCCGTCCCCAGCCGCAGCAGCCCTCCCTGCCCAGCCAGAGTGCAGCCAGAGCGCAGCCAGGCTCAAGCAGAGGAAATAAAAAGAAAAAAAAAGAGCACTTGACTGACTATGACTTGGGGGCTGAGAACAGGGTCACGGTGCCATAGATAATGGCAGTACTTGTGGGAAGCACCGACATGAATGAGGAGGTGGCCGGGGCCAGATGCTGCGGGCGGCTGCTCCAGGCCCCACGTGCCTCTCCACGGCTGAAGAATCAGTTCCTCTGTCCCAAAGCCCACTCAGCGCTCATCAGTGTGTCGTGGCCCCCGCATGGGCCCTGGGAGGAGTTGGAGAGGCCTCTTGGAAGGGGCTGGATGAAGCTGGAGGCTGAGATAAGCAGAACAGTGGGGACTGACAGCGGCACAGGGGCCTGGCCTAGATCTGGACAGAGCTGAGCATGTTGGGGTGCAGCGTGGGGAGCGTGGCCGGCAGGCCAGAGGGCATCAGGTTCTGCGAGGCAAGGAAGCATTAGTGGGTGGAAGGCAGCGCTTGTCTGGTGCTGTGGCTGCTCAGCCCACCAGCAGTCAGAGCCAGGGAGGGCACCCGACATGTGAGCAGATCAGCCTAGTGTGGCGGTGCAGGTTCTTCCCCGAGGGCCCCCGGGCTAGGGGTTCAGACTTTACCTGCTGGCACAGGAGGCTTTCTAGTGGGTTCTAGCCTGAGCGCCAGAGGCGTTAGTCTCAGAGCAGGAGGTACAGGAGGGGAATGAGAAGGGGTGCCCTGGTCCAGGTGAGAAAGGTGAAGGAGAAAGGGCTGGGGGGAGGGGACAAAGGAGGAGAGGGACATGAGCAAAGTCACAAGTAGGGCTGAGCTGGAAGACCTGGTGACAGATTAGACATGAAGCGTGAAGGAGAAGGTTAGAGTCAAGAGAGACTCTAAGGTTTCCAGTCCCCCTCCCCCACCCCGCTGGGGGAGGGGGGAAAGGGCAGGGGCGCCTGGGAGGAGGGGGCTGCAGGAGAGGGTTGGCCTGGAATGAGCAGGCCCAGGAATGCGCAGGTGTGTGTGCGCGTGTGCGTGTGTGCGTGTGTGTATGTGTGTGCGCGTGTGCATGTGTTCCCGGGTGGCAGCCAAGCCCAGCATTGGGGCTTTCGCCTGGAGAATAGGTCGCTGGTCCTCTGGCTGGCTGAGGGCAGTCCCTGCCTTTGAGACATCGTGGCTTGAGTCTGCAGGTCTGGGGCCCAGCGCAGCGTGAGGCAGGATTGGAAGGGGTGTTAAGACAAAGGGGTTCTGGCCCCCGGCTGGGGCCAAAGTTGGCCTCCTAGGAGCCAGGCCAGTGCCTCCTGGCTGGGGTTGAAAGAATGGTACTGGATCAATACCAATCCCCAGGCTCCTAAGAGAAGCCTCCTCCCAACAAAGGCAAGGAGAAGCAGGCGGGCCAGTCAGAGGACCAGCCCTCTCTTCTGGGCCCCCAAACCCAGACCCCCATCCCAAGGCAGGGTGAGTGGGACCAGGGTATCTTTTAAACCCTAAAGAACTGAGAACGCTCCCCACAATCAATTGACTGAGGGGTGGAAAGAAGGGGCCAGGACCAGCCCGGGGGTGGGGGAGGGGCCTGAGGAAGCAGCCACAGGACAGACTGTCGGGTCAGGATAGGCAGGATAGTCACCAGCTCCGTGGTGCCCCAGCCCCACCTTCCAGGAGCTCGGGTTCCCTGTGGGTCCCTCCCCCTCTGGAGTGCAGAGATCTGATACAGGGAGGTGGACAGGTGCGTACGGCCCACAGGCGCAGGGAGGTGGGTGCCAACTGTGTGACTGGGTATGAATGGGGAAACCCTGTGATACAGGTGGGTCCCTGTGTGCGCTGAGAGGGCCCGCCCAGGTGAGGGTGCTGAAGGGACAGGCTTTTTTGTGTGATATCAGGAGACAGGGAGTGGGCACCTGGTCTGGGGAGCAGGGCCTAGGTCACACTGGCCCCCGGCGCCCCCTGCCGCCTGGCTGGCCGTCCCTCCCTCAGCCACTCACAGACACATTTTTCACTGGCTGCTGTTGCCAAGGAGCTGAATGGGCAGTGCGGGAGGAGCCGAGGTCAGCGCAGGGCCAGCCTGCTGGGCACATGTGCCCAGAGCCTGTGGGGGACAGCAGTAAGGGGCCTCGGATGAAAAGAAGGGCCCCATGCCCTTCAGCAAGCCCCTCCCACATACAGACCCGGGAGTTGATGCCCAGAGGTAGGTTTGGCTCCAGGGCAGCCCTGCGGCACCGATGCCCACTGGCCAGCTCCCTTGGCAACCTTGCACGAGGCCCCAACAGGTGCCCCACGACCTAGGGCTGCAGTTCCCCTACTCTACAGCCTCCTGAGGAATCCACGCGGCACCCCCCTCGGGGGGGGGGGCGCTGCAGCACCCTGACTCACCAGCACCCAGCACCCCCTCATCTCCACACGCTTACCTGTGCAACTGCTTGCAACCGTCACACACGTGCAGCGGACCCGCCGTCACACACGCTCATCTGGCCACACGTATACCAAGGCTGTACACACCGCCAGCCCCCTGTCATTGCCAGGGCACATGTCCCACCCACAGCCCTCACACGTGCTCACGTGGGCAACATGCAGATATGACCACACAGAACTCTTGCTCGCATCCAACTCAGTAAACATTTCCCTGGGCCCTTCCTGGGTATCAGGCAACACCTCCCCTGTGTGTGGTGCACGGACACTCCCAGCTCACCATGGTCAGTGGTGCATCCCGCACCCCCTGTGTGATGCACACACACTCTTAACACGCACGTGTGTGCAATATGAACACACTACCAGCGGCAGTGCAGCCTCCCAGCTCAGTCAGGATGAGCAGGGGAGGTCATGGGGCAGAAGGGTTTATTAAAGTGAGGATTGGTGGGGGGGTGATGGCAAGGGAGAGAATGGATGGGATGAGGTGGAGGGAGGAGTGGGGGGGGGGGCAGGATGGGGAGGGTGGCCGGGTATCGGTGGGTTCAGGATCAGCTACACAGAGATCCTTTGAGGAAACAGCCATCAGCCTCAATCATAGGGCTGGTTTCTGAGCTCTCACTCATGCATCTCCAGTCAGTCCCGCTTCGCAGCTCCGGAACCCCAGGGTTCCCTTCTGACCCCACTCTGGGATTAACAATGGCCTGGCCAGGCTAGAATCAAGGATTGCTAGGGCAAGCTCCATGCCGCCTTGATCACACAAATGACCACCCCCTTACACACAGAAGCTCAGCTCTGATAAGTGCACCGGGGCAGAGGATCAGGCAGAGATTCAGAGGCCCCAACAACTCAGCCCAGGTGGAAGCTCAGGGTGAGCAGACAAAGGATGCAGAGGAAACCCCCCCCCCCTCAGGAGGTGGGCTGAGAGCTGAGTTATGGGGTAGCTGAAGGTGGCCAAAGGGACAGGATGGGAGGGAGAAGGGCGGTGCAGAGAAAGGGAGGAGGGGAAGCGGTTGAGGATCCGCAGCACACAACTCTGGCCCCCACGCACCACGGAAGCCAGGAGCCACCGCGCGGGCTAGGGGCCCTGGCTTTCTGACTGAGCCGGCTGCGAAGGCTGGGGGGCTGGTGTATGCGCCTCCACGCCTGAGTGTGTGCGTGTGCGAGAGTGTGTGGCGGGGACAGAGGAGGACACTGTGTTCCGGACGTGGGCAGAGGCCAGGTGCCAAGCTGGGAATTGTGAGTAGCTGTTTGGGGCAGGCGCTGCCGGGAAGAGGTATCTTAACCCCTTCCTCAATTTCCTGGACACTTGGGATATGGTCAAAACCCTCTAATCTGCTTACCGGTAAAGTCAGACTCCCCGGGGCGTTGATCTAAACCCCTGACTCTGTTCTGGGGTTGGGCAACCTGCAAACTTCCCCCGCCCGGAGGCGTAGGGCGTCTATACTCGCCAGCCCCACGCGCTGACAGCTGCTCCTGGACTTGGCAGAACCCAGGCTTCCGGGGAAGCGCACGGCGAAGCTGCGCAGCAGCGAGAGGCGGCCCCCGCGTCCCGCCTAGCAAAGTTTGGCCTCGGGGGGCTCCCAGCCGAGTCCAGGAGCGCGGGTCAGGGACCCCTAGAGCAGCGAGCGTTCGCGCGCACAGTCCCCCGCAAGCCTCCCCAGAGCGCGCGCGTGACTCACCCGAGCCGCGGAGCCAGGAGGCGAGGACTATTCCCAGGAGCACTGGCCACAGGCCGGGCCGAACGGCCATGGCCGCGGGCGGGCGGGCGGGCCGGCCGCGGGGCCCCGCAGACGAGAGGGCGTCTTTCAGCGCCTCAGTCCAGAGCCCCAGCCCCGGGAGCCTTCAGGGCCCATGCCAGCTGACTGCGCTGCCTCCGGGAGGCCGGCTGCCGGGCGCACGCGGCGCGTGGCTCCCCTGGGCACCGGGAGCGCAGCAATGCAGCCGGGGCGGAGCGCAGCGCCAGCCGCGCCGCGCACCGAGCCAGCCGCCGCGCGGAGCCCGCAGCCGGGGAGCGGGCCGGCGGGCGCCGGAAAACCCGGACTGGAGCGACGGAGCGGGGCGGCGGCAGGGCGGGGCGGGGGAAGGAAGGAGGGGCCCCGCCGCCCAAAGCCGCGCAAGCGGCCCACCCCCCGGCTCCGGGGATCCCTCACGGCGATGCCCGAGGCTCCCCTGGGGAGGGGCTGGGGTGGTGGGCGGGGAGGCCTCCCACCGCCCCGCGCGATCTCCAGGGACCGGGCCAGGAGTCTGAAACCCGGAGTGGATCGGTTCTCCGGATCCGGGCTCTCCAGGGCCCGCTAGCCTGCGCACAGGTGGCCCGGGAGGGGCCCAGGGCTGCGGCGACCCCGGCGTGGCGCCAAGCTGCAGAGAGCAGCCTGGGGCAGGGGTGTCCGTGGCAGGTTCTGCTGCAGTCCTCTATCCCGATCCAACCCAATCCCGGCGTCCCGGCCGGGCTCCGAGACTATCTGCGTGTCGCGGTCCGCCACCCAACCCGGGGCTTGGATAGGGGACTGCGGGAGAGCGCCCGGGCCCTAGCCCGCGCGCAGGGGTATCCAGGTAGGCCAGACTGGCGGCCAGCCGCAGTCCCAGCCACGTAGCCTGGTAGACCTCAGAGTGACCCAAGATTTCTCTAACCCCATGGCGCCGTTCGCCTAAGGAAAACAACCCTAGGACACAGCGCAAAGGATAGGGCGCGCGGTGTTTGCGCCCCGAGCGCGCACGGCGCGGGAGACGTGGGCGTGAAAGGAACTAGCTGGGCTTTGGGAACTGGAGAGATCTGGGGTAGGATCTAGGCGTCTCTGTGACCTTGGGCAAGTCATGTCGTCTCCTGGAGCCTCTGGCAACGACCGCGGCTAGAGCCTCCCGTTCCCCACCCCCATTCCCTTAATCGGGTTAAAATAAACAGAGGGTTGCCTTGAAGGAGAAAGGAAATGACAAACGCACACCATGTGCACAGTAAGAGTGGTTAGAAAAAGAGCGGGTCCTACCCTGGGTCGGGAGGAGGGTGAGAAGGGTGAGGGCCAGGTCGCAAACTAAAACGCCTCCAGGGGCCAGTCGATAATATAAACTGATGCTGCTCGCTGGGCGATATAAGAATGGTCCTCGCTTCTACAAAGAGATATGAGCTCTCCTATATTTCTTGAAACACGAGGCCCTCTCTCGGTCTGTCTTTTGTTTCCCACTTTTGATAGAGAAGGGTTGTGAGAAATGCCTTGCTTTCCTCCCAATTCTATAGTGAAAAACATCAGCCAATGTCCAGATACATATCTTCAGATGCTGGGCTTCAGTGTCAAGGAGGCCATGGAAGCACTGGGGACCGGGCACAGGGTCTCATCCACGTGGCAGCTGGCTCTTCTCCAGGTGCCAGTGTGGGGGATGGGCGGGGCCCCAATAGGGCCACATCTTCCAAATTTTCGATGGAAGCCTTTGTATATGAAATTTTATGATTAAAAATATTTTATTTTTTTGTCTTTTGTCTATTTAGGGCTGCATCTGTGGCATATGGAAGTTCCCAGGCTAGGAGTCCAATGGGAGTTGTAGCCCTGGCCTACGCCACAGCCACAGCCAGGCCAGATCCGAGCTGTGTCTGTGACCTACACCACGGCTCACAGCAACACCAGATCCTTAACCCACTGAGCGAGGCCAGGGATCAAACCCTTGTCCTCACGGATACTAGCAGGGTTTGTTAACCACTGAGCCACGACGGGAACTCCTGGTTAAAAAACTTTTAACTAAAAAATTTAAAAACAGTTTTACCTTCATGTGAGCCCAGATGAAAACATCCATAAATACCCACCAGCTCTGGGTTTTGAACTCTGTTGAAGGGAACATTTTGTCAGGGGGCCCTGATCTACGCAGCAGGAGAGAGAGAGGTGGTGGTAGCAGTGTGTGCCCAAGCTGCTCCCTTGGACACTATGTCCCCTCTCACTCCCAGGAAAGAGGTGGGTGAGAGAGGCAAACCGTAGCAGGACCTGAACTTGGAGCCCCTGGTGTGGAGAGATGATTAGGAATTGAGTTTTGGGCCCTAGAGGGAAGAAGATGAGGATGAAGGACTGGGATTGGGGGCTGAGGTATAAGATGATATCATAATGATATGTGCTGGACTCTGCTATGTCTGCCTGTGTTTATAACTTGGTTTGAGCCTCACAAGAAATCCTGTTAAATAAACATTATTATCCCATCTTACAGATGAGGTAACTGAGGCTTGCGGAAGGAAAATGCCTTAGGCTCAGGGCCAACTTTATTCAATGATTGCAGGGCTAGCTGAGATGACTGCGAGCCAGATTTGATTTCACTGTCCATGCTCCTTACTTTTCCTCCTACAGTTTTTGCTCTGGGATTAGAATTTGGGAATGAGGTCTGGGGTGCAGGAAAAGAAAGGATCGATCTCTATCTCTGTTCAGCTTGGTTGCTCTGTTCGCTTCTCTGGCTCTCTCTCTTCCTGGAATAAGAAGGTCTGTGTAGCAGTCAAGATAGACCACGTTATGTTGTGGTAACTGTCCCCAAATCTCTCTTTCGTTGCTCTGTAAATCAACAAAACTTGCTTTCTCACATATCCATCATGGGTCTACAGCTCCAGATCATCACCACTCGAGGACCCAGGCTGACAAAGCAGCCACTTGTAGGAGCCTTGTGGGGCAGCATAGAGGGAGAAGAAATCGGAGCTCTGAGATACACCCACCAGCAATCAATGGCTCAGCCCCCAAATGACACGTGTCACTTCCACTCATGATTCATTGGCCAGATACCGGCCCAACCCAAGAGGACTAGAAAGCGTGTTCCTACTGCATGTCTGGAAGACACTGCTGAACTATGTGGAAAGCGACACTAGTCTCCAGGACCAGCACGACCTGCCCCCTGCCTGCCTCTGCCACTTTGCCTGGGTTCTGGTCCTGGTGGCCTCCCTTCTGTTTCTCCAGCATCCAGGCCCATCCCCACCTCCAGACTTTCCTGTCTGCTTTTCTGTCCCCCAGATTTTCACATGGGTGGTTCCTTTTAGTCTCTCAGGTCTCAGATCAGCTGTCCCCTTCCAAGTGGTACTCAGGGCCATGTCAGGAAGAGGGGCGGGGATAGTCTTGTGGAGACAGGGGACTAGACATCTTACCTGAATTCCACTTAAGAATCCAGACCAAAAGGAAAAGAAAGGGAAAAAAAGATGAAGGCGTTCCCTGAGGGTCTGGTGGTTGGGACTCAGTGCTTTCACCAGCGTGGCCTCAGTTCAGTCCTTGGACTGGGAACTGAGCTCCCATATCAAGCCACTGCATGCTGCAGGAAAAAAAAAAGGAAAGAAAGAAAGAAAAAGAAAAATCCGGGTTGGAAGGTTGCCAGGAAGGACTTGTCTCAGACTCAAAGGTAGATGATCAGATAGGTTATGACGTCTGTCTCCAACCTCCTTTGCTCTTGAGGCCCAGATTCGAAGGGAAGGAAGATCCAGACCTTGGCTAGGGTGGACCCTCCTGCCACGGTCTGTGGCCCCTTGCCATATCCCAATGATGAGGCACAGGTTTCACCTTTCTCGGGTCTCAGCAGGTTTCAACAACTCTGCTGGCCAGAAAGGGTACCCTTACGGGAGCGGGAATCAGCCCCTCATTGGGCTCAGCTTCTGGGGCCACAACAAGCATGTCTGCACCCTCTTTTCTTCCATTGTTTCAGAAGACTTTCTATTGTTTCTTTTACTTCAGAACACAACGTTGGGGTCTACCCTGGGTTTTCTCCCTGGAGTTCTGCTCTCCCTGGCACTCTGGGTACACTGCCCCACCCACGCCACTGCAGGCACTGTCCAGCAGGACTGCTCCTTTGAAGGCATCTCCTTAAGACATTTGGCAGAGCTCCTGCCCACATGGCCTTGTGGACAGTAAGGCAGGGTCTCAGTCAGCCATTGGGCAGTGGCATTATACTATTAATGCCCACCAGACTGGGAGACCTCAGGGCTCGTGGTGAGGCTGTTGCTGGCTTGGAGATGTACCGGAACCTCCTGTGATGATGATTAAGATGCAAATCTTCAGGCCCCGCCCTATCCATATTCTGATTCAGTACGTCTGGAGAGGTGTCCAGGAATCTGTGCCTTTACCAGGGCTCCACCCTACCCCGCCCCCAACCCCCTCCTCTGTCAGCTGTTTTTACTGGTGCCAGCAGTGTTACCCATCCACCCTGTGTCACTGGCTTTCTGAACTTAAATACAGAGACTTCAACTCATCTCAATTCTATTCCATTGAATTACATCTAATCCCTCTTTCCCATATGGAGCCCTCTGAGGAGGTGGAGGCTTTCAGGCAGGGGACTTGCCATTTTCTTCAGCTTTTTAGCATTCCCAGATGAGACTGGGAAGTCATATAGACTTCCAGTCCTTACTAAACAGATGGCTGAGAGCAGGACCAAGGACAGAGCCCAGCGGCTCCCTACTCCGCACTACCTGGCAAGTTGCACTGGGACACTTAAGCCAGCTTCTCTTTCATCCATTCGGGAAGCCTCTGATCACACCATCTTTCAGCCCACTTACTGCTGCTGCATCCACGAAATAATGGAAATACCCTGCAGAGCCCCAGACTCATGAGCATCCTTCTCTGCTCTGTTCTACCAGGCCGATAACCCGGTCAAACAGGAATTTAGTTTGGCAGGAAGGCCTTGTTGTCGGTGACCCCAAATTAGCTCTTGGTGGTCCCTGCCCTGATCTTAACATTCGTATCTGCCCATTGCTCAGCATCCAGCTTCTGTCTTCTGGAAGCAGCATCTTCCCATCTTTCCTTAGAGGGATCACCTCTCCCCACCATCAGTGCATGAGATTCATTGGCGACTGGCCTACCCCAGCTCCAGAGGATGGCACATGCTCCAGGACACATGGCACCCACGATTCCCTGAGTCATGTGACTCATTCAAGGATACACCTATGACCCAAGCCAAGCTACTGAGGATCATTCTAGCACTTTTATTGGAACTAAGGAAAGAGAGAATTTCTTCTCTTGCTGGACTTGGAGAAGGGGAGAGGAGATCCTGGGATTCATGATGCAAGGAGAACATGCCTGAGGCTAAAGACTGGGCAGAGAAGAGTAGAGCCTGGAGAAGAGAGGCTGAATCCTGATTCATCATTCGAGTCCCCTGGATCCAGCTGCTCCTGAAGCTATCAGATACCTCCCTGTTTTTGTTTTGTTTTGTTTGTTTGTTTTTTGTCTGTTGTCCTTTTAGGGCTGCACCCCAACCTACACCACAGTTCATAGCAATGCCTGATCCTTAACCCACTGAGCGACGCCAGGGATCGAACCCGCAACCTCATGGTTCCTAGTTGGATTCGTTAACCACTGAGCAACGACGGGAACTCCTGTTTGTTTGTTTGTTTAGGGCTGCCCCCATGGCATATGGAAGTTCTCAAGCTAGGGGTTAAATCAGAGCTGTAGTCACCGGCCTACACCACAGCCACAGCAATGCCAGAGCCAAGCCACATCTGCGACCTACACCACAGTTCAGGGCAACTCCAGACCCTTAACCCACTGAGCAAGGCCAGGGATTGAACCTGCATCCTCATGGATGCTAGTGAGATTCGTTTCCACTGAGCCACGACGGGAACTCCTCCCTGTTGTTTTTTATATGAGCCCTTTGTTGTTGTTTCAGCCCATCTGGGTTTCTTTCATTTTCACTTGAAAGAATGGTACACAATCATCCTCTATAAAAAGCCATTCTAGAGCCTTGCCTAGGCTAGGGCAAGCATTTATTAGTTCCTCATGTTTGCAAGGCTCAGTGTTACCCACTGGGGGAAACTGTGGCCTGTGGGAGAAGACATAGATGTCCTCCTAGTTACAAGTTAGGGTGGAATGAGAACCGTGTAATAAGACAAGCGAAAAATGTGTAAGGGTTAAGATGGGAGAGAGAACCAGGAACAAATCCTTTCACAGGACCCAAACAATATCTGGACCAGTCCCTTCCATGCACAGAACCCCAACCTCCACTCATGGCCTGAATCCAACACAGACACATAGGTACAAACACAGACACACAGACACAGACACACACACACAGCATGCCGGCATCCACTCAGTCTCTGCTCCCAGCACAAAGGCACTTCACACACCCAGCTCACACAGATGCACACAATCAATAATGTAATCAGTCGATATTGAATCAATATCGGTCAAGTCAATAAAAACATATTAGTTCTAGAGTTCCCATTGTGACTCAGTGGAAACGAATCTAACTAGCATCCATGAGGATGCAGGTTCAATCCCTGGCCTCACCCAGAGGGTTAAGGATCCAGTGTTGCTGTGAGCTGTGGTGTAGGTCACAGATGCAGCTCAGATTCAGCATTGCTGTGGCTGTGGTGTAGGCTGGAGGCTGCAACTCCGATTTGACCCCTAGCCTGGGAACCTCCATAGGCCATGGGTGTGGCCCTAAAAAGACAAACAAGCAAACAAAAAAAACATAAGTTCTCTCTCTATATTTATATACATGTCAGAACACCTCCAGATAGCCCCACTTCTTTCGTGCACAGACTGCTTTCATGCCCGTTCTACCTGCAGCCCCACGCTACTGAGAATTTTGTGCCTGGGCCTCTCCCAGGCCTCAGTGCAGGATGTGAGATCTTCTCTCCAGGGAGCCTCCAGGACGAAGGACAATCCCTGGCATTTCTGGAGATTCACTCACCACGTGCACATCACAGGACTAAGCTCCTTACCTGGTTTATCTCTTTCAGTTCTCACAAACCCTTAGGAAGTAGATGCTACTTCCTAAGTAGCATCCCCATTGTGCAGATACAAAAACTGAGGCACAGGGAGGGGATGTAACTTGCCTAAAGCTACTCAGCTTGTGAGGGATGGGACAAGGATTTAAACCTAGACGCTGCCGCAGAAATGTTTGCTGAGTGACTGAAAGAATGTTCAGTGTAACAATTGGTTTTATTAGAGACACATGCTCTTACAATATATGTGTTATCTCTCTATCACACACACACATGCACATACACGCAATAAGAAATACACATCCAGAGAGAATCTTTCCAGCTCCGTGAGTACTCTGATGTCTCGGACTCGGAGGTTTCCTTGGCTACACAGCCCCCAGTTCTAGTGTCCCCACTGGGCAGTCTCGGGCAGGTGTGGAGGTGAGGTGTTCCCTGCTGGGGAGTCTTGTGAAGAGGAGGGGGCGGGGAGTCACCAGAAAGGGGCCGGAGGAGCTGAGGAGGGGGAGGGGGACGGGATTGGACCAAGTGGAAATCTGGCACCATGCCCTCTGCAGATGACCTGATGAGCATTTTGCAGAGTTAATTTCATTAGCGTCGCTGGGAGATGAACAATTAGCAAGATGCTCTGATGCCTTTAAAAGCTTAAGAGAGGGAGAAGGATGGCTTTCTGGCTTCCCCACCTAACTGCAGTGTCCCCACTCCCCATTCCCTCTCCCTCTCTACTCCCTCCATCTCCATCTCTGTCTCCCAGCCACTGTCATTCCGTCTACCCCTCCCCTGCCATCGTGCCCTCACAGAATCACTTATAACCCCCAACTCCACTCCACCCTGCTCCGTGGCCACCAGGCTGGCCCCTCTCTCCCTCTTCCAAGCTCCCATCTGCCTCTCGGCAACCCCGTGCTGGACCACTGCCCACAGAGCATCAATTGGTCCCCTGTGTTCTGATCACTCAGACACCCAGGGCTGGGGCTTGGCACTGATCCAGTTCTGCAAAGAGGCAGAGCTTGCCTTTGGCTCCCGCGAAGGGCAGAGCCAGGTATGAGGTCTCTATTTTTTATTGATTTTACTACCGGGTCTTTGGCAACTCCCAGAGGGGGTTCCAGTCCCTGTTGGCCTGGAGCTCCCATTCCAACCTCAGGGCCTGTCTGGTGGGCAGGGCCCGGGTAAGATTCTGCCTCCTCTTTCAGGGCCTAGGACACTGAGTCCCTGGGAGGAGGTCGGAGCTCCCTGAAGGGAGGCCCAGGTCAGTGTGGCCCTGCTGATGGGAAATGGGGTTCCGGGCACCTGAGCCAGTATTTGTTTCATTCTCCAGCTGCATGGTCCTGGGTTTGGGGACACACTCCTCAGTGTGCCTTCTCTAAGTCCTGGCCAGTTGGAGGGGTTGTGATCCAGCAACCAGACTGCCCCCAGCCTCTTTGGAGAGCCCCGGGGCAGCCTGATATAGGGACGCCCTGCTAGTCAGGGCCCAGCCTTTGTGCGTTGAGACTCCAAGTTCTTTAGGACTAAGTGGGGGCTCCAGACAGAACCTCTCCCCTCGGACCAGGTGGTCAATGATGGTTCTAAGCTCCTGTCCAGCCCAGAGCCCACTCTCAGTCAGGGCATCAGAATCCCCCAGGAGCCTGCTAACACCTGGATTTCCAGACTGCTTCCCAGGTCTCCTACAGAACCTCCGGGAGGTGGGGTGGTCAGGGATGTGCATTTAAATTTGTTTTTTTTTTAAGGCCGCAGATGCGGCATATGGAAGTTCCCAGGTTAGGGGTCCAATCGGAACTGTAGCTACCGGCCTGCACCACAGCCACAGCAACGTGGGATCTGAGTCACATCTGCGACCTACACCACAGCT
>PVHT020004019.1:2982487-3013367 GCA_004024745.2 Catagonus wagneri
GTGTGTGTGTGTGTGTGCGCGCGCTCATTGCAGGTACACTTGGGAGTAGGGGGTGACTCTGGGGTTCTTAATCAGACTCTAGCCAGTTTCCAGAGAACTTGGCCTCCAAATTCTTCCTGTTCATCACTGTATTGCTTGCTTTTGTCAACGCAGAGTGCACACTCCCTACATACGTGCTGAATGAGTGAGTGAATAAATGAATGCAATTTACAAGGCATCTTGACCTCTGTGGTCTGAATTAAACCTCCTGAGTTGCCCCAGGCCTTAGGTCTCACTGTGCACATTTTACAGATGAGAAAACCGAGGCTCGGGCCATTGAAGCTGTACCTGAACCATCACCATTCAGTAAGTGGTAGGGGAACATTTGGTTGCCAGGCTTTTCCCAGGGCTTATGGCTACCCTGCAGGCAATGGGGACACCCGCCTGGGGTGGCCCAGGTCACTTCCAGAAGAGATGCTGAAGAGGTGGCATGTTGGAATCCAGCCCCCATAGCCAGATCCTCCCGAGGGGTTCCTGACAGCCCCCGCTCACGTTTCCCTCTGCTCCTTCCTGGTACCACCAGCTCCCTGGTCCTTGCAGCCCGCTGTCCTGGTCCCTTGAGGGCCAGCTGAAGCTAGCACAGAGCAGATGGGCGACGTTCACCCGGCACGGCGATTCTGACTCAGTCCCTCGGGGGTTGGTACATACTGAGTGCCAAGGTTAATTAAACTGGTAATTAGAAGGAGAGATGCTTAATCTATCTGGTTAACAAAATAACCCCCTTGCATGAGCACGCGGACGCTGTCACTCGGCCGGGCGGAAGCGGAGAGGCTGCAGCCCCGGTATTATGGGATCAGTGGAGCGGAACGCTCCCTGCTCCCCTGGGCACTGGCCTCCCGCCCTTGCTGCTCCCAAGTCCTGGAGCTGATTCCTGGGTCTGCCTCTGTCACCTCGAGGTGGGAACCAGGAGGGAGCAGAGAGGAGGGCTCGGGGGGGAGGCAGCCAGGGGTGCCCGGTCCCGGGGATGCTCCAAGGAGAGAGGCTTCGCTCAGGGTTTGCCTGCTGGCCGCCCAGCTTGCCAAGGGTTGGCGGGGAGAGGGCGAGCTCCTATGCCGGTCGGGACCCTCTCCTGCCGACCCCTAACTCTCATGCCACTTCCTTCAAGGGCCCAGTCTGGGGAGTTCCTGTCGTGGCCCAGTGGTAAAGAACCCGACTAGTATCCAGAGGATGAGGGTTCGATCCCAGACCTTGCTCAGTGGATTAAGGATCCAGCATTGCTGTGAGCTGTGGTGTAGTTCACAGATGCTGCTCAGATCTGAGCGTTGCTGTGGCTGTGGCATAGACTGGCAGCTGAAGCTCCGATTAGACCCCTCACCTGGGAACCTCCATATGTCTCGGATGAGGCCCTAAAAAGACCAAAAAAAAAAAAAAAAAAAAAAAGCAGTGGGGGGGGCAAGTCTGACCACCACGCTCTAAAAAGTCTGTAAAACTTAATTTGTAATTTCACATATGAATTCCTTACTTTTCTAAAAAAACATAAAAGACCACAAATACCCATCCCCCCAATTTCAGGTTTTTCCAGGAAAGGGACCACCAGTGAAAGTCTGGTGTGGAGCCTTCCAGGCCTCTCTCTGCGTGTGTACAGGTGTATATGTTGAGATAACTAGATGTGGTTTTGCTTGATTTCAGATTTTTTATAATATGGGGTCTTACTCTATACTTCATTTTGCAGTGTGTGTGTTTCTGCCACTCAGCGGTCACGTGGCAAACTGATGCTTCCTTCAATCAGATTTCACCGAGATGGAATTTTCCAGTTAGGGAGAGGAACTTCCCTCGCCCTCTGGACCTCATGCCCAGAGTGACCTGGGACCTGTACCCAGGTATCCCCTGAAAGTGGACTCAACCCCGTGGGTCCACCCTGCGCCCCCAGGCTCACTGGCTGCTACGCCTCGGCGACTGGAGTGAGCCAAGGTCAGAGCAGTGCCCCGTCCCTCCTCCAGCCTCTGTTGCCGAGACACCGGGGCTGTCTGTGTGCGAGGCTGCCACAGCCCCACCACAGCGGCCACCCCCTGCCAACCTCACAGGCCCCCCAGCTCGGGGGGCGGGGGTTGCTCCTCAAAGAGACAGGCCGCCTCCCACTCCTTACCTCCAAGAACAGCCCGGGAAGGGTGGGGACTGAGTGACACCCTCCCTGGGGGCTGCTGTGAGGACAAAGGCGCTCAGCTCACCTGTATGACCTGCCAGGCTGCAAGAGGGGCCACCGAGCCCTCTCGCAGCTCCTGGCAACAGTGACAGGCAGACCCAGCCGATGGGTAGCAGGCGGCAGGCGGCAGGCAGGGGAGGAAATGTGTCCACGCAGGGGGAAAGGGTTTTATTAACCTCCTAAGGATCGGTTTAATGGGCTTTGAAGTCAGGTGAATTCAGCGACTCAGAGCAGGTGGCACTGCGGCTGCAGTGGCCGGGCTGGTGTAAAGTAGGGAGCCTGGAGGGGCTTTAACGACCAGAGCTCCAAGTCAGTTCCTGGTCTAAAGGGCAAGAAACAGGTTAGAGGGCGAAGACAGGGCTGGACAGGGCATGGGCTCAGCCCACCTTATCCACCTATCCACGCGTCCACCCATCTACTCATCTACCCAGCCACTCATCCACTCACCCAGCCAACCACCCATCCATGTACCCATCCAACCGCCCAAGCACTCACTTAACTGCCTCTTCACCAACCCACCCATCTATCTACTCACCCACCCACCATCCACCAACCATCTGTCCAACCATATACTCTTTCATTTAACAAGTATTTATTGACCCCCTGCTCTATGCCAAGCCCTGTGCCATGCGTAGATCCCTTCCTGGCTCTGATTCCAGTGGAGGTGTCAGACAGGAGAGAGACTGGCAATAAATAAGCAAATAAATAAACAAAGATAATTCCAGATGGTGAGAAATATAAAAGGGGTAAAATGAGAGAGGGTGGAGGAGGGAAGGCATGGAGGGCATCAGGACAAAAGTGTGGCGGGGAAGGTCTCCGAGAAAGTGACATTTCAGCTGAGACCTGAGTGATGAGAACGTCTCTTAGAGATCCGAGGGGAAAGTGTTTCTGGCAGAGGGAAGAGCAACACAAAGCATCTGAGAAGGAAATGAGCTGGATGTGTTTGTGCCACTGCAGGATAGGGAGTATGGCTGGGGCACAAGCAGATGTCAGTAGGGGACGTGGGCAGTGGGGTCCAAGAGGTGGGCCGGGACCAGATCCCAAGGGCCCTTGAGGTCGAGGGAGGGGAAACTGCACTAAGAGCAAAGGGCAGCCAGTGGAGGGTTTAGGCAGAGGAGTGACATGACATGAGCTGCATCTTTTAAAATTTTTTCTTTCCGCCCACCCCCGCAGCATGTGGAAGTTTCTGGCCAGGGATGGACTCTGAGCTGCAGCTGTGACTTACACCACTGCTGCGGCAATGCTTTAACCCACTGTGCCAGGGATCAAACCCGCGCCGCCACAGAGACAATTCCGGATCATTAACCCACTGCGGCCACAGCAGGAACTCCGTGTGAGCTGCATCTTGAACTCGTTCTTCTTGCCGCTTTACAGTGATGACGATAAAAGCGGAGGGGGTGGAGGCCAGTGGTTTCTAAGCCCCTTTTTGTTCCCTAATCCTGGAATTCCTCACCCCTCTCCAATTCTAAAACCACGGGAAGGATAATCTCTAGCATGTAAAGGGTGTTTCCACTGTTTACAACTCACATTCGTGGAACAATTCTGTTTAACTCACAGTCACCCTGTTCAACAGCAAGGAAGTGGCCTGGAGCCCTGGAGCACTGCTCCACAGAGCCAGCTGGGAGGGTGAGAAGGCTACCGTTGGTCTTGCCGTGACCATCTGTTATTTGCCAGCTGGGCTCCCAGATCGTCTCTTCTGGTAGCAGCCTCCCTTTTCCGTTGGAGAACCTCCACCACCACCACCACTCACTGTCTTTTGTGATTCAGATGGAGCCAATTCCACTCCCTGCCTCCAGGGGCGGGCCAAAGATCGCAGTATCCTGGCTTCCCACTATTATCATGCTTGGTTCAGGTTGGGCCCCCAGTTTGTACCAGTGAGAATCAATCCTGGGACTTGAGCTTAAACAGGAGATGCTCCCTTTCAGCTGAGGTTGGTCATCTGTCAGCATAGTGGCCTGACACAGGTGGTTGATGGCCAGTTGTTGGTGAGATCCTGCCTAAGAAGGGAACCCCCACAGAGGAGCACTAACAAAGAGACCAGGAGAGACTCATTCTGTTAGAGCACCTTGATCCAGCCATGCCTGAAGCCAATATCCCCTCCCCTTTCTTCTTCTTTTTCCTCTTTTTTTAGGGCTGCATCTGTGGCATATGGAAGTTCCCAGGCTAGGGGTCAAATAGTAGCTATAGCTGGCTGCCTACACCATAGCTCATGGCAACACCAGATCCTTAACCCACTGAGGAGGCCAGGAATTGATCCTGCATCTTCATGGACACTAGTCGGGTTTGTAACCTGCCGAACCACAATGGAAACTCCATCCCTCCACATTTCTAACTTTCAATTCCAAGAATCCATGAATTCCCTTTTGAATCTGAGCCAGTTTGAGATGGATTCCTAACCCTTAAAGCCAAATGGATCCTCACCAAAGCATACTTGTGCAACCCTTGAAGGTAAAACACTCTCACACACAGGACTGGGTTCATTCTTAGAGCAGTTCTGGGCGGTAGCATTAGTATCTCCATTGCACAGAGGAGGACAGCTAAATGTATTGCCAGGTGCAGCGCTAGGACTGGATCCAAGCCTTTAGTCATTCTTATCCTGGAGGCTGAGTACAGTCTCCTTGGACAGCTCTCCTCCAGGAGCCTTTCTTTTCAGTCATGAGCCAGACCTCCATGCACGCTTCCTTTGCCCACCAAGCAGCTGGCCCCACTTTCCTGGCTTCTCTTTCCTGGCCACCGCACCCACCAGCCTGGGGTCTGTGTACGCCTTCTGCCCGTGGCTTCCCATCGCTGACATTTCAAACAGGCAAAAAACCCTTTCAGGAGGGTGACTGTGAGTGACTCCAGGGAGACAGATGAGGCCCCTAAGACTTTTCTCCAACTTGCTGGGAGGCCACATGCCACAGAGGAGAAGTGGGATGTAGAGTCCCAGCCCTTTTCTCTTTAGAAGCTGTGTGACTTTGGATACACGATGTAAACTCTTGAGCCTCAACTGCCTCGTCTGTAAATCGGGGCTAGTAATACACCAGCTTCCGGTGATGAACATTAAACAAAGTAAACTGAGTAAAAGCATTGGCATCGTAAGCCCCACTGGCTTCCTGGGGTCTTTCCTGGTCCTGGCCCCTCAGCCATGACCGGTCTCCAGCTGCATCCCTCCTGATGTGTGCAGTTTCTTGGACGTGTGCTCCCCACTCTGGGGACACCTGGCCTCTTCCTCTGGGATCCACTCCTTCACTGAGGAAATATTTATTAAATGCCCATTGTGTTCCAGGCTCTGCTCCAGGCAGTGGGGAACGGCAGTGAACAAGACAAGGGCAGGGACAGACTACAACCATGCTAGAGAAATAGTCTCACATTATGTGCCATGCAGAAAACAAATGAGCAAAACCCAGGGAGATGTGACAGGGCTTGGAGGAAGGAGAGGGGGAGACTAATTGGGAAGGAGAGAGGCTTATCTACTGAAACCTAAATGATGAGGAAGCCAAGTCAAGAACTGGTGGTTTTTGAGTGTCTCAGGCAGAGAGCACAGCATGTGCAAAGGCCCTGTGGTGGGACCAGGCTGGAGGAAAACAGGCTGGTGTGGGTGGAGAGCTGAGTGAGGAAGAGGTCGAGCATGATGCTTGGAGAGACAGGCAGGGCGGACCCTGGGACACTTGTGAAACTTGGACAGGATCTGAACTTTAGTGTATGTGCAATGGGGAGCCACGGGAGGGAAAGGCTGGCAGGGGAGGGTCAGATCCCACATTCATTCTAGAAAGATCAGTCTGGCAGCTATGGGAGGATGCATGGCAGGGCAGAGGGGAAGAAGAGCTGCCAGCCTGAGCCCCTGCCTCCTCCATGTCCTTCAGGTGCTAGGGCCCCCAGCCCAGCCCACCCCCGCCAAGCAGAGGGTGCCAGGAGCCCCCAGAGCTCTCTGCTCATCTGCAGGTCCCCACAACCCGCTCTGGGCACCCTGGAAATGATGCACTTTGGTAAACTTATGCAGACACTAGGGTTTCTCCACCAACCTCCCTCTTCAGCTTCTCTTTGATGACTCATATCCAGGGATTAGAAAAAAAAAAAAACAACCCTCCCCCACACTGGAAATGATCTGAAGTTTCCTGTTATGATCACTGACAAGGGCACACCTCCTCCTCAGACCCCCAGGAGTTGTGCCAAAGGAAGATCCCTTCCTGCTCCTGCCAGAGACATTATTTCCCTTCTCAGTAGCATCCCAGGATCCGGAAGGTCCGACCCCCTTGGTATCCGTGGCTGCAGGAGGCAGCCATGTGAGCGGCAGGCTGTGCCTGTGCGGATGCTGCAGCCGTGTGCCCTCAGGGCCACGTGTGTGAGAGCTGATGACCGAGGGCAGGAGGCAGGGAAGGATCCTGATGGAGCGGAGAGAAGCCCCAGGCTATGGGAACCCAGCCACCACCGCTTGTCTGTTCCCATCAGGAGAGCCATCGGCCTCGCCGGCTATTTCATCTGTGTTTACTCGTCTGTCTGCCTGTGTCTTGCTCTATCTTCTGATGTGTCTGTCTCTCAGCCTTCAGATGCCCCCTCAGCTGGAGCCAGTATTTCTGAAGACAGACACAGCCCTCATCTTTCTCCCAGGGGCCGGCCATGCACGCGTACTGGCCACGGGACCTCGTCGTCTCTCTGGAAGCCGGTCCACCCCCAACCCCTCCCATGAGAAAGAGCAAAAACAGCTCCTCGGGCTGCACAGCACTTTACAGTTTGCCTTGCTCGGTCCCACGCATGTGTTTAATTTTATCCTTGCCTTGTTCCCAAAGGAGTTCAAGGCACTAGTCAGAGGACTAGTTCTTTGCAGTGACACTGCAGGGCGGGGCAGGCACCGGCCTGGCCCCTTGGTAGGCGAGGAAAGGAAGGCTCAGAGGGGCTTTGTCAAGGTCACAGAGCCAGCAAGCATTCGGGCCACGGCTGGGACTTGAGCCTCAGGTGTGGGTTGGGTTGCTCTTGCAGGAAGTTTCCAGGGCCTTCCTTCTCCCAGAGGTTTGGGCTTGCTCTGCCTGGGGTGCCCCCGGCCACCTGCTTTGTGACGGTTTCAGTGGGTAGAGAGGACACCTCCTGTCTTGTTTAGGCCCCTGGTACAAGCCTCAGGTCTTTTGTTTGGAGCTCTGGGGAAGACTCTGGGGAATAAGTTGGGGAATCCCAAGGGAGGTGGGGGAGAGGAAGGGGATTGAGAGTCTGCCTGGGGGAGGGGACGGGGGGAGCAGGGGGCAAGGACCACTGAGAATGTACCTGCACGTGTTCTGCTGTGTAGCCTGGTCACGAGGGATTGAGGCCCCGGGGAGAGCTGGAGGTGTCCGGCGGGGGCGTGGTGGGGGAAAGAAGGGGCTGCCCAGATGACAGCAGGTGACAGGATGACTTGGAGCCCAAGCTGCTGCCGCTGCCGCTGCAACAAAGGAGGGGAGCGAGGGGAACGACGGACGACGAGGCTTGGCAACCGCTCTCCCAGCTGCTCTGGGTTTGAAGCGGAGCCACTTTGCTGGCTCCAGCACAGCGCGAACAGGTGGCAGCAAGATTGGCACAGCCAGGAAAATCCATCTTGCGGAGGCCGGCGTGCAGCAGAGCGGGAGAGGAGCAGCCAGACGGAGAGGGGGGACGGAGAGCAGTGGGGGAGGGGCTGCGGGGAGGGGACCCCGCCACCCTCAGGGTCAGCTCCTCTCCGCCCCTCCCCCACGGGTTTCTCAGCGCTCTCTGGCAGCCACCTCCACACCCAGGCCAAGGCACTCAAGAGCCTTCAAGGTCCCTCAGGGCCCTCGGGCTGACCAGGTCTCCTGCCCTAAAGGCTCTCGTTGGACACCTGCCCTCCCCTTTTGCCCTGCAGCCCACACCTCCCAGGGGGCTCACCTCTCTGGCTTCGGCCAGCTGGGCTGCCTGGCACTGGGTCACCTGAGCACCTGGAGAGGAGAGAGGCACCTGGGCCTCCCAGGTGGGCTCCCGACTCCAGGAATAGCAAGTCAAGATTTCTTGCCCGGTTTCTGCTCTGTCAGGAGGGGAAGCCCCCAGAACACATCAAGTTGTCCGGCAATTTGACCAGGAACAGACCCACCCCTCAGGGCCCTGACTCCTGACCACGTGGCTCCATCTAGCACCTGCTGAATTCTGCCCAAGTGATGCGATGTCTGCCTCTCAGCAGGCGCGAGGCTGTGCGCGGTGCCACCTAAACTCTTGGTTGATACCCAAATAAACCAGGTGGCCCTGCATTCACTCAGTCCCCATTCAGGAGATGGCTGTGAAGGGTCTCCTCTGGGCCAAGCACTGTTCCAGGTGTAGAGGACCCAACAAGGAAGAGGGCAGATGAAGTCCAGTGCTCCTGACACTTACATGGTAGAGGGACAGGTCAAACCCACAAACAGGGCCATTTCATTTCATTTCATTTTGCTTTTTAGGGCTGCACCCATGACATATGGAAGTTGCCAGGCTAGGGGTCGAATTGGAGCTGTAGCTGCTGGCCTACACCACAGTTACAGCAATGCGGGATCCAAGCCAGGTCTGTGACCTACACCACAGCTCACGGCAACGCCAGATCCTTAACCTAGTGAGCCAGGCGAGGGATCAGACCCACATCCTCATAGATACTCGTTGGGTTCATTACTGCTGAACCGAGATGGGAACTCCAAACAAGGTAATTTTAGATGGTGATAGGTATATATAGAGATAGAGTGGTGTCGAAAGGAACTGGAGAGGTGGCCTTCTAGATGGGGAGGCCAGGGAAGACTTCTCTGAAGAGGTGGCATTTGGGCTGAGATGTGAATGAGGAGCCAATCACGGAAAGGGCTGGGGAAGTGTTCCTGGCAGAGGGAACTGCATGTGCAAAGGCCCTGAGGCAGAATGATCTTTACTTGTTTGAGGAATAGAAGTAAGACCAGCAATGTTGGGAATAGTTAGCGCCTGGATCATGCAGGACCTGAAGGCCATGAGGAGGGGCTGAGCTTTTAATCCTAGGTGAGATGAAAAGCCTTTAGAGGAGAGATCCATCTAATGGCTCTAGGGAGGACAGACTGGATCAGGTTACTGTGAGGAGGAAGGTATCAGGAGACCAGGCAGAGGCAGCTGTTCTTGGTCGGGTGAGGGGGAGCTGCTGGGCTGGAGTGGAAGCAGGGAGGAGGTGAGAAGCGACTGGATTGAGGTGTGTTTTTGAGGCTGAGCCTACAGGACCACTATCGAGGTGGATACAGAAGAATTAAAGCTGGGTTTGGAGTTGAGCTGGGAGGAGGGGCACTCCCTGGGCTGGGGAGGGCTGGGGACTCCCATGAGGTAATGGAGAGGACACAGAGGACACGCTTTCTCCTCTTCCAAAAGTATAATCTAGGGAGCTCCCTGGTGGCCCAGGAGGTTAAGGACCCAGCATTGTCACCTCTGTGGCTCCAGTCACTGCTGTGGCGTGCGTTCGATCCCTGGCCCAGGAATATGCACATGCCATGGGTGCAGCCAAAAAAAAAAAAAAAAAAAAAAAACCGTACAACCTAAAGGAGTTTCCCACACTCTGCATGGCTCAGAGCAGCATGTGCTGCTGCTCCGGTCCCCACCGGGGGTGCGTGTCCATCCCCATCCACCCAGACGCATCCTCCAGACCCCAGCTCCCCCATGCATTCTGAGCAAGTCGTGTCCCTTCTTGAAGATGGACGGCACTTTACAAACTCCATATGCTCAGTTTTCTTTTATTATTTTAATTTCTAAATACTTGGGAAGGTTTCCAGCATTGGCTTCTGCTATGATTCTGGTGCCAACAAACACACTTCACGCGCTCCCCCTCCCCCTCATCCCTTCCTTCCTCCAGACCACAGAGATGTCTTCCAGCCTGGAGGGGATTCAGGGAGGGAGATTCAGCCAGCACAGGGGCACCCTGTGGGTCTGGTCAAAGGTGAAAGTGACCCCGGAGGCTGTGGGGGGTGGGGGTAGAGGAGCCGTGGGGCCTGGCCTGGTGGGCCGGAGCCCTGGGTCTTGCGATGCTGGGCCCCTAGAAATGCTGTCAAAGGGACCCTGGCACTGAATGAGAACTGGAGGCTTCCCCACACTGCCCAGTCCACCCAGTCACCCCCTCTTAGACCTCTCCTCTCCCTGAGTCCACAGGGCCTGCCCTCCCCCCACCTCTCATACTAAATTCCCCAGCACCCACTTCCTCCAGTAGCTGGGCTTTCTATGGCTCTGGCGTCTCCCAGGGACTTTGTTCTTCCCTCGGCCTGGAGTGCTGTCCCCCCTACTCCCGCACCCCCCACCTTTACAGAGCCTAACATCATGTCTGCCAAGCCTTCCCCGAACACCCAGCCTGCAATGGCTCCCTAAGCAGTCCTGACGACGTGCTGAAATCGCATGCATTGCTTTGATGACAGGTTCCCACGGGAGCGAGACCTTATTTGTCTTTGTTTGGTTTGCTACTGTACCTCCAGTGACTGGAACAGCGCCTTGGTGTGGAGTAATACATACTCATTGAGTGAATGAATGAGAGTTTCCTGCCATTTCCTCATCCCGCCAGCTCCCGGTGGTGGAAGGGGGATGGGGTGTTTCGGCAACTCAGGGTTAGGTATATGGAGGACCAGGACAACACTCACCGACTAGTCACACGTGCCAAGAGCAGGACAAGTGGCCTTCTTCAATGTGTGACCCTCATTCCATAGGCAAGAAAACGAAAGCTTTGAGAATCAAAGAAGCAGACAGCTTACAAGGAGGGGAGGCACGGTTGGGATTCTCAGCTTTCCTACCTACCGTGTTGCAGATGGACCACAGACAGATGCCCGACTTTCAGCGAAGTGGAGTAACAGAGTTCACTTGGCTCCCCTGCAATGATTGGCTGGAAGTCAGTGGTGCTCTGACGGCTCGGAAGGGGATGATTTCAGAGCCCTGCGGGGCCCCATCCTGCTGGGTCCTAACCTCACCTGTGGCTCGGCACCTGGGCGCAGCGTGGGGCCAGGTAAAGCTTCAGGGACCCTGGGGGCTGCTTTCCAGGCTACACTGCTCGTCTCTGCAGAGCATCCTTTGCTTTGTAAACCAAAGAAAGAACAGCGCATTGATGCAGGCTTTCCTGCGGCGTGTCATCGCGCCCAGCCGCCAGGGGGAGTCTCCAAATCTAGCCCCAGAGGAAGGGGTCGGCCACACTGCGGGTCCTTCTTTTTCTCTCACCCGCAGTGCCCCTTCCCAGGGCATCTCTGAAGCCACGGCCTCACCTCCTCCGAGACTGCACTCACTGCCGGGTTTTCAGTGATGCTTGACCTGGCAGGTGTGCAAGCACTGCCATAACTTTCCCCCGTTTCAAATTCGGACAGACCACACACCACCATGTAATAACACATCATTCACTTTATTTACTTTGCCCCATTAGACGGTAAGCTCCACAAGAGCAGGGGTTTCGCTGGCTTGGTTCTCTGCTCTGTTCCCAGCACCTGGCACACAGCAGCTAGGTAGTCTGTGCCTGTGCAGCGAATATTTCCCCAACTTCAGTCATCCATGTCCCGTCTTCACACTTTTGGTCCTATCTGTGTTCCCCCTTCTACTCTCTCATATTTTTCTCTCCAACAAACCCCTCAAAAAAAACTTAAAGAAATGAAATGTAAGGAAACTTTTTTATCACTGCCATAAACGGAAAGCCAATATCACTTGCCATAAATAGAAGACAACTGTTAAAATAAATGCCACGAAAACAAAATAGTGTGAGGAAATCTGAGCAAGAGCCTGTTGCTTGCAGAAGGCAATAGGCGGAGGCCTGCTCTGTCTCTCTCTCTCTGTTAAGAGCAGGGGTCAGGGAGTACAAGAGAGGTGTCAGAGATGGGATAGCAACAAACTGAGACTCTGTCCTTGATGGAAAGTTTTAGAGAAAACTGCCTAGGGAACAGTTTGCTCACCATCTGAGCGAGACAGTGTGACTTGACTCCATCCTTGGTGCTGCCTAAAATCCAACCCACACTCTGGGGAACACAGAATCTGGACAACTCAGTGGGGCTGGGGATGGAGGGACCGTTCCCCAATCCACCTGTGTTTGGGACCATGCTAGGCTCTAAAGGGTCTTTGCAGGGATTGGGAAAAAAACATTCTCTCAGGATGGAGGCGGCACTATGTTTTTCTGGGTGGGAAAGTCATGTTATCCCCTGGTTTCTGCCTTCATGTAGCCTCCTCCCTCTGGGCTCCCAGGGCCAACCGGTCCGTATCTCTGTCGGTTTGTATCTTGGTCCTGCTTGCACCAGGCGAGCTTTGTCTGAGCTCATCTTCCTCACCTGACTGGGAGCTCCCCGCCGTGGGGACTGTCCTGTTGGTGTGGGCATCTTCCATCACTTGGCAGAGTGTCCTGCATATGACTGGCTTTCAGGAACCATTCGTAGACTTGAATGGAACTGGGGATTAATCAGACTCCAAATAGCCAATATTTCCTCCTGTCCAGTCAGATAATATCAAACGCTTCATCTCTTCTCTCGGCCCTGGCTTTTTTTCTGAAGTGTTCGCAGGATCAGGTGGATGGATGGAGAGTCCAATCTCCCTCAGCCTTTGGAAGAATTTTGTTTTCTTAATTCCTGAACTCTTTCTCCTTCTTGATCTTTTCTCTGTCTGGCCCAGTCAGCAGGGAGTTTTTTAGGGTGCTTTGTATTGCAAGTGACAAGAAAACTCAGGTTTAATGGTTACATCATGGAGGAATTTATTGACCTAAGGAGTTTTAAAGTCTAGAGGTAGTGGTCGCATCAGGTGTGGCTTGATCCAGCAGCTCCAAAGATGTCACCAGAGACCTTGCTTCTTTCTGTCTCTCTTGTCTGACTTTCCTATTTCACCCTCAGACCCTGTATGGAGCCTGTCCCCAATCCTCACCTCGGACAGCTCCTGGCTATTCCTTCCTGGGAGCAAAATAGGTGCAGCCATGCTAATCTTATACCATATCCTTCAGGGCAACACTGAAGATCCCTTCCAGGCTTCATGTGAGACAAGACTTTTCTTTCCCAGAAGCTCTAGGAATGGTCTCATGTCTCATTGACTCTGATTGGGTGACTTGACCATCTCTGAACCAATAGACACAGCCAGGAGGAGGGGATATGCTGAGTGGCCAATCAGGTTCTGCTCCTGAAGGTGGGCGTGCAATCAGCTTGCAAATCATAGGCTGAGATATGGCAGGGGTATTCCTAAGAGAAGTTCTAAGGACTGTTTCCTGAAGGAAGAGGGGATGGATAGTTTTGGCAAACCACAGACGTCCTAAACTATGGGGCAGGTGAGCAGAGTGAGCCAGACACTATGGGGCTTGTTGAAATTTTTTTATAACAGCTTCTCTTCCTCCCCAGGGTGTGGGACTCTAGGCTGGGACCAGTCCTGAATCCAGGTGCTGCTGGATCTGAAAAGGACACAAGTAGACCACATGGACACTATCTCCAGGCCCCCCCAAAGACACAGACAGTTTGCATCAGAGCAGCCGTCATCTCAGAGGTCTCGACCTAGGATCTGTAGATTGCAAGACGTACAGAAACCTCTGAAGTCATTTGCCAAATCTGTGGGGTCCTCTGTATGTACTTTTCTGGGCAGCGAATCTATAGCTTAATGAAGTCTCAGAGGGGGTGTGCAGCCTAAAAGAGGTTCATTCAAGGTTGAATAAGAGCTGGAGGCAGAATCCCCAGAAGAGAACCCAGGTCTCCCAACTCTCTGGCTCTAAGTGTCTGGGTGGGATATCACGGCGACGTTCTTATCGTGTGCACGGCAGTTCACATGTCTTATCTCATTTAATTTAATCTTCGGCATGTGCACTTGGAAATAGATGCCGTCCCCATTTTGTGGATGAGAGAATCCATGATGTGCTCAAGGTTACAGTGACATAGTGGGTTCAAGCCCAAGTCTGACTCCACAGAGACCTTCTTCGTCCTTTTTTTTTTTTTAATGACTGAACCCTTGACATATGGAAGTTCCTGGGACAGGGATTGAATGCAAGCCCCAGCTGTGAATTACAATGCAGCTGTGGCAGCGCTGGATCCTTGAACCCACTGTGCCGAGCCAGGGATCGAACCTACACCTCTGCAGCAACCCAAGCCACTGCAGTCAGATTCTCATCCCACTGTGCCACGGCAGGAACTCCCACAGAGCCCTTCTTCATAGCACACCAAATCCCCAAGCGTGTTCCCCCCCGACAATGCCGTGTGTGTGGCTAGACCTGATGCAGACGAGAGGCTGATCTTGGACTTGGCAGACCCACAATGTCTTTTAGAGATCGTCTGCTTGCTCCCAGGACCGTGGCTCCTCCCCAGGTGGGGAAATTTCTCCATAGCCCACAGAGGAAGCAAGAGGATCATTTAGAGCGACGGCTCAGCTCAGGAAAGCGAGCTAACGTTTAGGGAGCAGGGTCTCCATTCCTCAGTGTCACGGGGTGGGTGCCAGCAACATCCGCTTTCTTCCAGAGACGAAATGGTAGTCCAGGGGATGAAGTCATTTGGCCCAGGTGACACAGTAGCGGTGGGGCTGGGATTCGAGCCCAGATCTGTCTGAGGCTAGTGCTGGTGCATTTCCCCCCACCTTTCAAGAGGGCCAAGTCTTCTGCTTTTTAATTGAGGCACCCGGGACAGCTATAAGGCTGGCCTGACCATCATTGAATTCAGATTTGTTCCTTGCAAGTTGTCAGGGAGGTGCCAGGGGCCTTGGCCTTGTTGGGGACAGCCTGACCCTCACTGCTCCTCCTGCCTGCCCAGCCTGCCAGTCTTATCCAGCACAGAGGTCACCAGCCCCACTGCCCACTGTGGGGCTCCGGCACGGAGGTGAGGGGCGTGGGGGCTTTCTGCTCCAGCGCACAAAGCCACTGCCACCACACACTGCTCCGAACGGCTCCAAAGGCCATAAAGCAGCTGAGGAAAAATGAAGGCTGGCGAGGAAACGAGCCACGGAGGAAATTAACTCGCACCCAGGGAACCGCGCGGCTTTCTGCTGACAGAGAGGGCCGGTTACCTCATAAAACTAAACACTTAAACTCTCCTCTTTACAATAATTACAGCGCCTTGAATGCCTCTTTCCCCTGCCCCTGCTGGCCCAGGCCTGCTCCGCACGGGGCACCAAGGGGAGAAGGGCTGAAGTGAGTGTGGCTGAGAAAGCGAGGGTCCCCGCCGCAGGAGGACCAGTCAGAGAGGCGCAGAATGTCAGAGCTGAGCGGGGACTTGGGGACCGACTATTTCAACCTTCTCATTTGACAGATGAGGAAGCTGGAGGCCCAGAGAGGGTTTGTGACCAAGTGAAGGTCACCCAGCCAGTTACAGGTGGATTGGGCTGAAATCAGCATCTCTCCCCGGATGAGGGATGAGAGACGCCGAGTCACCGCCCTGATTCCATGAACATTTCCTGAAGCCCATCCGGGAGTTGGATTCCGAGTCGGAGTCCGGGGGAAGGACCAAGGGGCTGTCTTGGCCCCCAGTTAGAACATGAGCTCCTCAACATCAGGACCACGTCTGCCCCCTGCACACCGCGTCCCGGCCCCCAGGGCGAGGCCGGACTTGCGGGAATCCGTGTGGGGGGTGTTCAGAGCAGCCGTGCCGAACCCCCTGTGGGGAGAAGACAAGCGTCGTTCTCATCTCCTGGCCGGCTGGGGCAACTCCAGGGAGATGCAGTGGCCAACCAGAAGCTTCTCAGCAGCGAGGAGCCCCAGGAACCAGGCTGTGCCTGCCAACGGGGACAGTGTCAGACCCCAGTCTGAGAGGACAGGGCTTCCTCTTCCCAGCTGCACCAATCCGCTCTCCAGGCCTTTGACCGCAGCTTCTGTCTCTACCGCTCTGCCTGCAGGGCTGCCCATCGCCTGTGCCGCGGAGGGCTCCAGCCATCTGTGACCCCCAAACCCGCGCTTCCCAGCCCCCTCCACCTCATCCCCCATCCCTCGGGTCGGGCGCCTCCCCCAGCAGCAGGCTTCGTCTACTGCTTGGCATGCAGCTGCCTTCTGTACCTCGAACACTCCCCCACCGGCCCCCTTCCTGAGTGAGGGACAGCTGTTGTTTTTTCCTGCAGACATCCTCATCCCCCTCTCTGGGACCGCCCCTCCCCCTCGTTCAGTCCTGGAGGTCTGGAAGAATCCGATAGCTCTAGCTCTGGAGGGAAGAGGGTGGTGCATGCCCAGGCCTGGCCGGTCAGCGTTACCTCATCATCCTGGTTACAGAGTGTAGTTTGGAGATGGACAGGGACCCCAAAGTCTAATCCAGGTGAATCATGGGATGGTGGGGAGGGGTCCTCGCTTTTTGCTTGGACTGCCAATTTGAGAATGTAAGCCTGATACTGCAGAGAACTTGAGAATAAAGCCAACGCAGAGGAGAGTGACCTGAGATGGGAACTTAACAGCTTCCTGATGACTTGTTGAGAACCTAGATCCAGCCATGTCTGCGTATAGTGGATCAGTAAATAGTACTTATAATAATACTAATAATTTTTTATTCTATTATATATATGTGTGTGATTAATAATGCATTTATATATTAATTAATAATACTGTGATTTTTAATATTGTGAGTAATAATTTTGGGGGGTACTGTTTTGTTTCAGCCAGTCTGAATATAGTTTCTGTCACTTGCAACCAAAAGCATCTAAGTAATGTGGCAAGAACCCTGTTTAGGGACCCAGCTAACAGTGTAATGGCCTTTCCCCGGTTCCTGCCCACGGAGTAGCCTCAGAACCTGCCTGAACCTGAGCTCTTGGCTTTGTTTTACTCCCTCTCCAAGGAAAGACTCTGCCGCCCTGGGGACTCTGGGGACAACCGCATTAAGCACAAGGGTTCAGCTCTTCCTACTCGGGCCTCTGAAGGTCCATATCGTGACTTTTCCCTAGACCTTGGCTCCCAAGAAGATGAGCCAACACAGCCAGGTCTAGAGTTTTATATTTTCTGTGGTGAATCATCAGCATACATGCAGATTTGTTAGCATATGCATTTTTATATTAGAACCCATATTGGGCTTTTGAAAGTGAAGGAGAAATTAAGGAATGAACACATGGTGGCCCCTGCTCTACTGAGCAGCCCAGCAGCCACCTTCCACCTCACTCTCTGTGCCTGGACACTTTCCCTCAGGAACCACAGCTCTCAGGGAGTGGGCCCTTAGGACAGGCACCCAGAGCCTGCCCTCCCAATACAGTGATGTCAGGTGGACACGTGACCTTGGACAAGCCAATAAAGTCCCATGTCATGAAAAATAAAGTTCTCTCTTTCTTCTGGGGTACTCAGCCTGTAGAATATAAATCTGGAGCTGCTGGGGCCCATTGTGGAGAAAGAAGCTGCCAAAGAATGAAGCCAATGCAGAGGGAAAAGTCCTGAGGTGGGGGGGAGGGTTGGGCAGGAAGCAGAATCCTGATGACAGTGTTTTCACACCTGGATCCAGCCCTGCCTGATGCTGCAGCTCATACCCTTGGACTTCTCAGTTGCTTATTTTCTTGAGCCAATTTGAGTTGAGTTTCTGACTCTAGCAAGCAAAAAAAGTACTGACTAATATAGAAAAGTATTCCAAACAAGTCATTTTAAGGAAATAATGATGACATTTTCAAGATGCCAAAGTCCCATATGACTGTTACCGTCGACACGATAAATAACAGGAGCAACGCACTGTGAGAGCAGACCTGACCCTGTGCGGGCCGGGCTCTGAGTAGCCAGGTGAACAGAATGGTGCTTTCATCTTGCCCCTTTGGTTATGTCATGACTCTCAAGGGATGGGATGGCTTCCATCAGCCTCATTTACCTGGTGGCTCAGTGTAACTTTGTTGAACGACTCTGATTTTCCTCCCTTTCCTGTCAGAGGGAAACACAGGAGGCCTTATGAGTTAGCAGGAGCCTGAAGGCTGGCCGCCCACCCCACCTCCAGACCCAGAGGAGAAGACATTGGGGCTCCAGGCAGATCAGAGGCCATGAGTCAGGTTCCCGCTTCCTGCTGCCGTGGCTCCAGAACAGCTGTACAAGCTGTGACCTATAAAACCGCAGGGAGCGCCAGCCCATGGGTCCTGATCAGAGGGCCCCCCCCCCCACCCTACCCCCACCTCCACCGCACAAGCACCCTCCACATGGCAGCCCTGCCTGTTCCCAGCCAGCTCCTGAATTCTTGGCAAAGAATTCTAGCCGGAAGACATATTATCCAGGCAAAGAATTGCTCACAGGGCCCCGTTGTCAACAATTTGCTTCTGGAGTTCTATTTACCTCTATTTCCCCTTTTCACTCAAAGAAAACAAGGTACAGATTGCTTTGCAAAATTCTCCAAAGAAACTCACCAAAGACCTTTAACCTCCTAAGTCCTTGCTCTCTCTCTCTTTCTATCGATCTGGAGTCACTTGGCCCATTGCGTCACTCCTCTACTCACCCCCCCGCACGGCAGCCCACTACCGATTGAATTGAATTTTTTTTTTCTGCCTTTTAGGGCCTCACTCGCAGCATATGGAGGTTCCCAGGCTAGGGGTCTAACAGGAGCTGTTGCTGCCGGCCTACGCCACAGCCACAGCAACGCCAGATCCGGGCCGTGTCTGCAACCTACGCCACAGCTCATGGCAACGCCAGATTGTTAACCCACTGAGCAAGGCCAGGGATCCAACCTGCATCCTCATGGTTCCTAGTCGGATTAATTAACCACTGTGCCACGAAGGAAACTCCTGAATTGAACTTTTTTGCACTGATTCTAAATGCCTTCTGGACCCTGCTCCCCACATACCTTTCCAGCGACAGGTCTTACTGTTCCAAGCACTCTGGCTGCTTGCTGCCCCTCACCGTTAGCACAGCAGCCGATCGTTTAGTTTGTGCTGCTCTGCCCCTGGAATGCCACTTTCCCGCCGTGAGCCCAATAGCCAGCATCGATTATGCTCCTACATGCGGCCACTTCACTGCCCCGTCAGACTGGGAGGTGTACACAAACAAGTGATTGGGGACCTCTGCAGGTGTGGCCCTGGACCGGTCTACTCATCCCCTGGGCCTTGGTTTGTCCATCCCTCAGTTGTGGGACTGGACAAGATGGTTGTTTAAGGGGACTGCTTTCTTTCTTTCTTTTTAGGGCTGCTCTTACAGCATATGGAAGTTCCCAGGCTAGGGATCAAATCGCAGCAGCAGCTGCTGGCCTACACCACAGCCCAGCAACATGGATCCAAGCTGCCTCTGCCGTCTACATCGCAGTTTGTGGCAACACCAGATCCTTAGCCCACTGAGTGAGGCCTGAGATCGAACCCGAGTCCTCATGGATACTAGTTGGGTTCTTAACCCACTCAACTTCTTTAAGGGGGGGTTCTCTTTAAAATCCAAAACCACTGTGGGGGAGTTCCCGTTGTGGCTCAGTGGTTAACGAATCCGACTAGAAACCATGAGGTTGTGGGTACGATCCCTGGCATCGCTAAGTGGGTTAAGGATCCGGCATTGCTGTGAGCTGTGGTGTAGGTTGCAGATGCGGCTTGGATCCTGCGTTGCTGTGGCTGTGGTGTAGGCCAGTGGCTACAGCTCCTGTTAGACCCCTAGCCTGGGAACCTCCATATGCTGCAAGTGCAGCCCTAGAAAAGGCAAAAAAGACAAAAAAAAAAAAAAACTGCTGTGGGGAACTGATCAGGGGTGAGCATGCTGCAGAGGGGGCCATCTGTCCTAGCCGCTGATCCAAGAGGAGAGGAGAGAGGGCCCCCGCTGCTGGCTGAATGAGGTTTGGGTGACACCTCCAGGAACCAGACCCTTCTCTCCGCCTTGGGGAGGGGTGGGGAACTTTCCTGACCAAAGGCTGGTCCAGGAACAGGAAGAACAAGGACACGCTGGGCATTCAACAGTGAGTATAGGATTGTCCAGATGGGGGAACTGACCCTTTGTTTCGCTTCCTTCTCTTCTCATAAAGGGACGCAGGGCTGGCAGATGGGGGAGGTTGGATTAGTCACCGGTGGTTGTGGAGGGGGGGGCCTTTCAGGCCATTGTCCAGGCTCAAAGAGCCACGTTCTTGCGCCCTGCCCCAGAGGCCCAGACAGAAGCACCCGGAGGAAAAACAGACACCTAACACAAGAACCCCTATTTAACAGAAGAAGGCCAATCCAGCCAAGCTGGCAAGAAAATTTCAGGTAATTGATGTTATTTTCCCATTGACTACGTTCTGCTAGAAAAGATTTTGGTTACAGGGTGTAATCAAATCACACTTAAGAATGCTACTAAAAAATTGCTTCTGTAATGAGAAAAAAATGTACTTTTAAAAAGGAATCTGTGGTATAACCTCCTCGGAGGGCAATTTGGCAATACCGACGAAAATGGGACACGCACACGCTCTTGGATACAGCAATTCCACTTGTGGAAATTGGTCTTCCAGGTGTTTCACTCACGAACCCACCTGTGTGGGAAAAGATGTCTTTGCAGTGCTGTGTGCGGGAGAAAAAGGTGGGGAACAACCTCAAGGTCATCAGCAAGGGATGGGGTAGACCAATCAACAGGGCCTCCATCCATACGATGGAGGAACGTGCAAGCGTATATGCGACCATGGCCCCTGTCTGTGAGAGAGATTTTCAAGCAACACTTAAATGGCAAAGACAAGAGGAAGGGTTCCCCGGTGGCTCAGCGGTTTGAGGATCCAGCCTTGTCATGGCTGTGGCGCAAGTCTGATCCTTGACCTGGGAACTTCTGCATGCTGCGGGTGTGGCCACAAAAGAAAAAAGACAAAGAAAGAAAAAGACAGGTAAAAAAAAAAAAGGCAAAAGGAAGAGGAAGGACACTGAGCATGATATGTTCTGAGGATGTAGAAAATGGAGAGGAAGGAAAGAGATGGCGGAGTTCCCGTCGTGTCTTCGTGGTTAACAAGTCCGACTAGGAACCATGAGGTTGTGGGTTCGACCCCTGGCCTCTTCAGTGGGTTAAGGATACGGCGTTGCCATGAGCTGTGGTGTAGGGTGCATATGCGGCTCAGATCCTGTGTTGCTATGGCTCTGGTGTAGGCTGGTGGCTTCAGCTCTGATTAGACCCCTAGCCTGGGAACCTCCATATGCTGCAGGTGTGGCCCTAGAAAAGATGAAAGGAAGGAAGGAAGGATGGAAGGAAGGGAAAGGAAGAAAGAAAGAAAGAAAGAAAGAGAGAGAGAGATGGACAGGAACTCTAGATCCTCTAGCTGCCATAACACATTATGGCCTTGCTGGCTTAAGACAACAGGAATTGTTTCTGTCACCATCCCCCATGTCTGAAATCCATGTGTCAGCAGGGCCGTGCTCGCTCCGCACCCCCTCTTGCCAGGATCTGGGGGAAATTACATTTCAGGGCCTCTTGCAGCTTCCGGTGTCAACCTGCATCCCTTGGCTCATGGCCTCGTCCCTCCAGTCTCTGCCCCTGAGGTCACACTGCCCCCTCCTCCTCCCTGGGTCTGTTTTTAAGTGTACTCTCCCTCGATTTGGAGCCCACTTGGATAATCCAGGATAATTTTTCTCATCTCCAGATCTTTATTTAATCGCATCTGCAAAGACCTCTTTTTTTTCCCAAGAGTGGTCACATTCACAGGCATCAGGGATTAAGGCCTGGGCATAGCTTCTTCAGGGGACCGCCAATCGACCCACTTCAGATTCCAGCTCCGTGGGAGAGCAGAGGCCTCTGGGAAGGGAAACCCCTAAACTGAGGGTCTGGGTGAGCAGAGACTTGCTTTTCATGAGAACTGTTTTCATGTGTTTAACTTCCTTCCCATGAGTTCATATAACCTATTTTCACAAACTGCAAACAATAAGAAGTAATCTACGAGTCAACTTTATGAGCACTTTATTTTTATTTATTTATTTTCTTTTTAGGGCCGTACCCGCGGAATTTGGAGGTTCTCAGGCTGGGGATCGATCGGAGCTGGAGCTGCCGGCCTACACCACAGTCACAGCAACGCGGGATCCGAGCTGCGTCTGCCACTTACACCACAGCTTGCAGCAGCTCCAGATACTTAACCAAATGAGCGAGGCCACGGATCAAACTCAAATCCTCGAAGACACTATGTCAAGTTCTTAACCTGCTGAGCCACAATGGGAACTCCTCTAAGAGCCTTAAAAAGATCTTTTTCACGTGTCATCTCACCAGTATGCTGGCTGCCCTTATGCGTGCCACCGACCAGAATATCCAGCTGCCCAGGGTAGGGGTTGGCCCTGTATATCTTTTTTTTTGTCTTTTCAGGGCTGCACGCACGGCATATGGAAGTTCCCAGGTTAAGGGTCTAATCAGAGCTGTAGCCGCCGGCTGATACCACAGCCACAGCAACACAGGATCCGAGCTGCGTCTGCAACCTACACCACAGCTCATGGCAATGCCGGATCCTTAACCCACTGAGCGATGCCAGGGATCGAACCCGCAACCTTATGGTTCCTAGTCAGATTCGTTAACCATGATGAGAACTCCGCCCTGTATATCTTCAATGGCTTCCACAGCCAGACCCGCAGAAGCCAACTAGGAAGGCTCGGCTTATGGAGTTTGAAATTTGTATTCAAACGAAAAAATGGTAACTTTCAGGTTCACCAAGAATATAACTCAGGATTTTCAAAATATTGCGGCATGCTTCAAAGCAAGTCACACACTTAAATTCCCAGTGGTGAAAACAGCTCCCGACTTTGCCGGTGCAGCAGCAGCGTAGAAATGACGATCCTTCAAGCAGGGCCAAAGGCTACTTCAGCGCCGGGGATAAATGGGTGGGGCGGGGGATGCGGCGTGGTGAAGTGGGGATTGTTTCCTGCGGCATCTTAGTTATTTACTCATTTTTTGTCTTTTCTAGGGTTGCGCCTGTGACATATGGAGGTTCCCAGGCTACGGGTTGAATTGGAGCTGTAGCAGCCAGCCTACACCACGGCCACGGTCACGGCCACCCCAGATCTGAGCTGCATCTGTGACCTATATCACAGCTCACAGCAACGCTGGATCCTTAACCCACTGAGCGGGGCCAGGGATGGAACCCGCATCCTCATGGATACTGGTTGGGTTCTTAACCCACTAAGCCAAAACAGGAATTCCTCCAGGGTATGTTAACAGGTTCTTTGGAAGCAGACACACTTTGCACATGTAACATATAGGAATTGTCTCTGCGTCCTCAATAAAAGTCTACCCCCCTACCTTTTCTCTCTCTCCATCTGTGTTTTGTTTGTCAACTTTTGATGGAAAGGAGCTTTGAGAAATATATTCCTTCCTTCTTAAATTTCCAGAAAGAAAATCAGCTGGGCTAATTTGATACTAAATGGCAACCGACACTTGCTCTCCGGGTGGGGACACCTTCGGTAGTGGTGGGGGCTGTGACGAAGAGGACAGCCCATGCTCTCTCTAAGGCACTGCCGTTCCTTGGCCCCAGCCTAGCACTGCCACGATGAAATGTGGGACCTGGGGAAGCCAGAGCTTCTGGCTTTTCAAGAGAAGCTGAATATCCTAATTTTTTTCTTTCTTTTTATGGCTGCACCTGGGGCATATGGAAGTTTTCAGGCCAGGGGTCAAATTGGAGCTGCAGCTGCAGGCCCACACCACAGCCACAGCCTGGATCTGAGCCACATCTGTGACCTACGCTGCAGCTTGGGGCAGTGCCAGACCCTTAACCCACTGAGCAACACTAGGAATGGAACCCGCATCCTCACGGACAACATGTCAGGTTCTTAACCCACCGAGCCACAACAGGAACTCCTGAATATCTTAATTTTTGTGTAAACTCCCCATAATTTAATGTAGAAAGCCTTTAAATTTTTCTTAACTGCTGTGTAGGCCAAATACAACATACTTGTGTCAGATTTAGCCTGCAGCCCTCATTTTCGAGGCTCTGCCCTCATGCATTAGCACTTTAACTTCTGGCCAGACTCAGGCGATGTCTTCACTTCCATGTTTGTATACAAGCAAATTCTTATCCCCCCCCATTTTTCTTAGTTCTTAAACTAATAGCTTCATGTGGTATTAAAAAAAAAAAAAACCCAAAACCAAAAAATCCAGCACCAGTCTATGATAGGATGTTGAGATGCATAAATCACAGCCCCAGGAGCTACAGGCAGACAAATGGGCCCCCCGATTTGGGGGGAAGGGGCTGGCCTGCCCGGCACAGGCTGGAAGGGGACAGTATCTGCTCCCCAGCTGATCGCCTGGTTGTTTTGGACATTTGCTTGGGTAGACTGTTCTGTTCTCAACCTAATGATGCCATTTTTAGTGACTCATTAGAATCCTCATTAAGAGTTGTTAGCACATCAAAACAGTGTTGGTGAGGGCTGGCAGAGGGCGGCTTCCTGGACATTAGCAGTTGTCTGAATTTCCCTGGCAGCAGGGAAGGGACAAAACGACAGCAAATGGATTCTCAGATGCTACCAGCTCGGAGGGTGCTGTTCGCGCAGCCAGCCCTTACTGAGCACCTATTAAGTGTATGGGGGGTGGTGCACAGAGTGTTTTCCCTGGGGCCAGAATGAAATGCAAAGTCATCAACTCCCACCCCCATCTCCTGCTCGGCCACACCAGCCACACCCATCTCTCTCCTTAGCAGCCAGGGGATCTGGTCCCTGCCCCGGGGCCTTTTCACCTGTCTCGCCCCGCTTGGACTGCTATTTCCAGGCCTCAGCCCCAAAGAGCCCTGTTCTGGTGAGACCTTCCCTGAGTCCCCGTCTACTCTTGCAAACCCTCATCCATCACTCTCCAACCCGTGGCCCTATTTTAGTTACCACATAGCTCGAACTTTTCTTTACTCGTCTACTGGTTTATTGTCTCTGTCCCCCAACCCCACTAGAATGAGAGCTCCTTGAGGGCAGGGACCTGCTCTGCTGGGTCCCCAGCTCCCAAAGGTGGCCAGCCACATAGTAGGTGTTCAATTAGTATTTTCTTAACAAGTGGGAAATGCTGAGGAAGACACAGCCCCTGTCTCCTCAGCCCAGGGTCACAAATGATTCGACGTGCTGTGCAAAGCCCCCCCCACACACACACACATATGCACACACATTGTGCATCTCCTAGGAATAAATCTTGTGACTTTATTAAAGAAATCTGAGGTCGTGCTGAAGGAAAGGTAAGGCATTACTTTCTACAGTTCCTAATTTTCTTTAGCAAAGGGTACCGTGCAGGAAAACAAGCCCCCCGCCACCTTTTCTGATCAGTGACTGGAGTGAGCCTCAGGTGTGGGCAGCAGCAGGCAGACACCGGGCAGGGGCACCCCGGGGGCCAGGCTCTGCCAATAGATTATTTCTCCGAGTAATTAAGATGGAATTAAAAATTAATTCTTTCCTTCAGCCTGATTGTATTTCAAGGGATAAACTGAGTGTTATGGCTTTTGTGCTTTTTCTCCCTAAATTAAATTGGATCTTGTTTTCAGAGGTGGGGGAAGTGAGATGCCCCAATGAATCAAAGCAACCAAAACAAATCCCTGGGGAAGGAACCTGGTGATTCTGCCTTGGGAGTGGATGAACTTGAAGGTGCAGCTGCTCTGGGCTGCACGGTGGACTTGGCTCCCAGAGGAGCAACTTGAGTCCATGCAGGAGACCCAGTGATTCTGACCTGCTCTTGTCACTGCCACGCAGGGAGTCAAGCTGCCTTGTCTCTTCTGCACCTGGGAATGAGCTGGATCAGACGGAGTCAGACCTGGGCTCCCAGGTGGCTCCGTCACTTAATGGTGGCAGTTCGTCTTGCACAAACTCCTTCTCTCTCTGAGCCCCAGCTTCCTCATCTGTGAAATGGGTACAAACTGCCTATCTCCCAAGTTATTAGGAGCATTATGTGATAAGTAGGGTTAGACCGGCACTATAACTATTCAATAAATATGTGGGTCTCCCCAGCCATCGTCCAGACTGCAGGAGGAGGAGATTCCTTTTTTCCTTTCAAATTTTATTCATCCATTCATCCACCAGGGAAATACATCCCCATGATTCAAAATTCAAAAGGCAGAAAAGGGGATGCAGTGAGACTTTCCCTCACCTCGCTGTTCCCAGGGCACCAGCTCCCCTCTGCAAAGTCAACCAGCGTCATCTGGATCTTATTTATCTTTCTGGAGACATTTTATGCACCATGAAAAAACAGGGTCATGTCACTGCTCCCCTTTTTGTTACACAGTGGCAGGGTACTGGATGCATCCTTGGCCTCTGTATCTTTTCCCCTCTCAGTTAGCAATACATTTTGGGGAATATTCCACATTGATGCATAACATGGTTCCATTTCTACGTCAAGATAATCCTCCATTGCATGACGTTCCATAGCTCATTTAACCAGTCCTTTGATTTTTTTTTTTTCCTTTCTTTTTTTGGCCTCATCTGAGGCATATGGAACTTTCCAGGCCAGGGACCAAAGCTGAGCTGCAGCTGCAGCAACACCAGATCCTTAACCTGCTGTGCCACAGTGGGAACTCCTAACCAGTTCTTTGTTGATGGACATTCACCTTGTTTCCATCTCTCGCTGTTCCAAATAATTCTGTAATAAGTAACCTTGGACCAGTCATTTTGCTCATATGCATCTATATCTCTAAGACAATGCCTGATATGCCTGATCAGAGGAAACATACTATATTTGTTAGAGATTTAAAAAACGTGTGTCTGCGAGAGGGAATGCATGAAACAGGAATGGTGGAATGTAAACGCTGAAGATGCTGAGTCCATGGCAGTTCATTATACGATCTTTTTAGTTTCAAGCATGCTTGAAAATGTCCATAATGCAATATTGTAAAGCTATAGGACTTTAGTCCAATAAGGAGCTTGGAAGTCATCTCTCCCATCCACACAACAAGAATAAAGCTGAATAAACTGAAACCAACAACTCTTAAACCCAGTTGAGAAGTGAGGTCACAGGGCAAACTGCTGTCCCCCAAATTGGAGAGACAGGGAGATATAGAGGATCGCAAGTTAGAGTAGAAATCTACGGGTAGAAAGCGCTGGGAGAACCAGTCTCAGGTAGGGAAACCTAGGCTGTAATTGATGACTTGCTCAGTGCAGACATATTTCAGAGTTAAGAACTCTAGGGAGGGCTCAGTCTTAGTGAGCTACCTACAGTAAGGAGAGCAGCTGACTCTTGAACGACATGGGTTTGAATTGCGCAGGTCCCTCATACGCAGATTTTTTCCCATACTTCCTGTCTTGTTTACCATCTGCAGCTGGCTGAGTCTGGGCATGCAGAGCCCGTGGATATGAAAGGCTGACCAGGGGACTTGAGCATCCACGGATTTTGGTGTCTGTGGCAGGTCCTGGAACCAATCACCCCCTGGGGATACTGGGGGACGATGTACTACCTTCAAGATCTCTGCCAGGGTCTCAGAGTGAAGACTGGAAAAAACTCCCCTCTTGCTTCTGGAAGGAAGAGTGGGCAAGCAGCTATTTTGAAATGGACCAGAACATTCTGTTTCTCTTACCAAGACCTGTCTGCCCTCAAGAGAAGCTGTTTTACCAGGACTTGACTGACCCCGGTGGATAAAAAATATCCATTTACCAGCTCCATTTACCTTTCAGTGTTGGGGGAGGGAAATACTCAGTTGCAACCCCATCCGGCCCTATTCTCCCAACTAAGGTGGGAGGAGGGGGACCAGAAAACCGAGAAAAACTCTTGAAGGTCATTAGCCAGGGGCACAGGCTCAGTAAAAGACAGAACTCATCATGGACCTAGCGAGTGAGTGCTTCTGCTCACCACACACCTCACCACCATGACACTAAAAACCTGGTTGCACAGTTCCTTTTATTCAGTACATCATGTCCAGCTTCCAAGAAAACATCGTGAGGCATGATAAAAGGCAACGAATACAGTCTGAAGAGCCAGAACAAGCATCAGACCTGACTCAGGTATGGCAAAGATGTTGGAATGATCACACGGGGCATATTAAGCAACCATGATTAATATGCTAAGAGCGCTGGCAGAAAAAAAAGGTAGACTACATTCAACAAGCAAATCAGTAATGTAAGCAGAGAGATGGAAATTCCAAGGAAGAATCAAAAAGAAATGCTAGAAATGGAAAATTCTGTAACAAAAATGAAGGATGCCTTGGGTCATGGGCTCGGCGGCAGACTACACAGCTGAGGAAAGCATCGGTGAACTCCGTATCGGTGAAGATATGTCAACAAAAACTTCCAAAACTGAAATGCAAAAGAAGAAAAAAAAAGGATAGAACCCCTCCCCTCCTGACAGAATATCCAACAATCTGGGGTTAAAAGATGTAACACACATGAGACTGGAATACCAGAAGGAGAAGAAAGACAGAAAGGAGCAGAAGAAATGTTCGAAGCAATAATGACTGAGAATTTCCTCAAATTAATGTCAGACACCAAGCTGCAGACCCAGAGAATACCAAGCAGGATAAATGCCAAAAACAAAAACGCAAGCGAAATACCTCCCTAAAGACACCAAGACATATTAAATTCAAACTTTTGAAAATCAAAGATAAAGAATCTTAGAAGCCAGTGGTAAAAAGCATCTTACCTACTTACTGATAGAGGAGCAAAGATGAGAATTACATCTAACTTCACAGAAACCTTCCAAGCAAGAAGAGAGTACAGTAAAATATTTAAAGTGTTGTGAGAAACACCTCCCCCTCCCCACCAACTTAGAAGTTATGTACTCTGTGAAATTACCCTTCAGAAGTGAAGGAGAAATAAAGATTTCTCAGACAAACAGAAATTGAGGGAATTTGTCACTATTAAACCTGTCTTGTAAGAAATGTTAAAATAAATTCTTCAGAAAGAAGGAAAATGATATAGGTCAGAAACTCGGATTTACATTTAAAAAAATGTAGATTTTTTTTTGAAAGTGTGGCATTCCCACTGTGACCCAACAGAATCAGTGGCATCTCTGCAGCGCCAGGAAGCAGGTTCAATCCCTGGCCTGGTGCAGTTAAAGGATCTGGCGTGGCTGCAGCTGTGGCTGGGATTCGATCCCTGGCCCAGGAAACTCCATACGTTGTGAGGAGGCCAAAAAAGGAAAAAAGAAGCATGTTGTTAGAAAAGTATAATAAAAACATTTTTAAAATGTGTAATTGTTCTAACAGATAACAGTGTTGTTTTTTTTTTTCAAAATAATAATAGCAATAATGTGTTTGCTGATTATTGCCTATGGCTAAGTGAAACGAAGGACAGAACTGTGAGAAGGAGTGGGAGGGAGGAATTAGGTAAGTGTGCTACCTGTTAAGTGGTATCATGTTATTTGAAAGTGGACTTGGATTATTCTATTGCAAACTCTCTGGCAACCACTAAACTAAATGTCTATTGCAAACTCTCAGGCGACCACTAAAAAAAGTTTTAGAAAAGCAAGAAGGGTAGTGGATATGCTAAGAGAGGAGAGAAAATAGAATCATATAAAATCTTCAAATAAAGCCGTAGAAGACAGAAAAATAGTGGAAAACAAAATAGAAGAGAGGACAAGGGTGGTGAATAGAAAACAATAACAAATAACAACAGCTATTAATCCAGATATATCTATAACCACTTTGAATGTCTGTGGTATAGCAACTTGATTCATAATTGCTAAAACTTGGAAGAAACCAAGATGTCCTTCAATAGGTGAATGGATAAACTGTGATACATCCAGACAATGGAATATTATTCAGCGCTAAAGAGATGAGGTATCAAGCCGTGAAAAATACGGATGACCTGTAAACGTATATTGCTAAGTGAAAGAAGCCCATCTGATAAGGCTACAAACTGTATGATTTCAACTATATGACATTTTGGAGAAGGTAAAATCATGAAGACAATAAAGGAAGATAGTGACTAGAGAACAAAATTGGAGCTCTCAAATCTCCTGATTTCGAAAATTACTGCAAAGCTACAATAATCAAAATTGTGTGCATAAAGACAGGCATAGAGACCAACAGAACGGAATAGAGTCCGGAAATAAAATATCACATTCATAGTCAAATGATTTTTAACACTACACTCAGTCAGCATTTAGAGAGCTGGGAAACTGGTTAATGTGGGGGAAAAGCTCCACCACACATTTGTTATCAAAAATATTGCTAGTAGAGAAGCCCTAGCGTTTTCCTTTGGACTTGCATAGACGTCTCTCCAGAGATTTTGTAGAAATATCCATAAATACATATAAAGATATTCAACATCGTTTATCATTAGGGAAAGGCAAATCAAAACCACAATGAAATATCACCTTATTTTTTTTTATTAACAATGAATTTTATTTCAGTTATAGATGTACAAAGATCAGAAGTCAATTCGATAGATTTTGTGTCCCAAACCCACAGTGCATCCCTCCACCCCCCAGATTGTCTTATTTGAAAAACCAAGGTTTTCCAAAATCTGTGAGTCATTGTCTGTTCTTCTAAGAAGTTCATTGTGTCTCTTTAGTTTCCACATGTAAGCGGTAGACAATTGCTGTCTAATTGTCTGACTGGTTTCACTTCATATGATAATTTCTAGGTTCATCCATGTTGCTATAAATGTTGTTATTCCGTTCCGTTTAATGGCTGAGTAATATTCCATTGTGTGCATGTACCATATCTTCCCTATCCACTCCTCTGTCGATGGGCATTTAGGTTGTTTCCATGACCTGGCTTCTTCCCTCTCTAGCTGCTTTAGATGTAAAGTTAGGTTGTTTATGTGAGCTTTTTCTTGTTTCCTGAGGTAGGCTTGTATTGCCACATACTTTCCTCTTAGAACTGCTTTTGCTGCATCTCAGAGGTTTTGGAGTGTTGTGTCTTTGTTGTCATTTACTTCTAGGTATTTTTTAATTTCCTCTTTGATTTCTTCAGTGATCCATTGGTTGTTTTCTTGTTTTTGTATACATTTGGCTAGTCTATGTCTTTTGGTTGGGGCATTCAGTCCATTAACATTTAGGGTAATTACTGATATATATGTTCTTATTGCCATTGTATTAACTGTTTGGGGTTTTGTTGCTCTTTTTTTTTTTTTTTT